>CM018697.1:14409846-15009846 GCA_009363875.1 Mikania micrantha
GTTGATGTCGATGTGGGCGTTCGCACTACCCATTGACTCGTTTGGCTTCGGCCTTTTTGTTGTAGATTGTGACTCACAACCTACTGGTGGAATGTCGCACCATAAAGGGCTATCGCGGACCACATCCCACGCTTGGATGTGATCGAATCCCTTTGACTTGACCAAGATTTTGTAGTTTTTCATGGCCGTTTTCAAAACTTGTTCATCCCCTTCACCGCTTTTGCGATTCATTGAACACTGTTGGTAAAAACCATTCCATTTCTTCATGGAGGCGTTCATATCGTTCCATTTGGAATATATTTGATCAACAGTCCTCGACCTGTCCTTCATGA
Source organism: Mikania micrantha (assembly GCA_009363875.1). NCBI lineage: Eukaryota > Viridiplantae > Streptophyta > Magnoliopsida > Asterales > Asteraceae > Mikania > Mikania micrantha. The sequence continues at coordinate 14,410,179 of CM018697.1, forward strand.
GATGGTGAAAATGTTCGGTTACCTACATATAAACAACATAAATTTAAGCATCAACCGTTACTTTTTTTGTTAACTTAAACAATGTTAAAAAATACATTTTTATAAAAACCATCCCTTTTTTGCGCATTACCAACATCGGGATTTTCAGAAATAGTTAGCCAAGCTCTGGCCAACGCAACCTCCTCTTCATCGGACCAATGCTTGGCCGGTGCTTTTTTTCCAATTGGTTTCTTTCCCGTTCGCCTAACCGGTTCTTCTTCTTCTTCTTCCGACTCGACTTGAACACTTTTATTATGTTCGCTTGAATCCGAGTCGTCTTGATTATGGTCACGATAGTCTAAACATAAAAATAAACGTATAAAAATAGACGTAAAAAATAAACTTATAAAAATAAACAAAAAAATAGACGTAAAAAAATAAACATAAAAAAATAAAATATAAAAATAAACGTATAAAAAATACCTTGAAATGGAGATTGTTGTTGAAAAGTTTGTTGATCGAATTGTTGGTAACTTCGTTGGTCTTGTTGATACGATTGCTCCCACCGATTGAATTGTTGTTGAGTGCCCGGTGAATATTGAAAATATGGAGGCGGGTTCATTGGATCGTAGTAAAATGTTGGTTGATTCGGAGATGGCATTTGTGGATGATACCCGGGTGTGCTGAACGAGTTCATTTGAGGCGTTTGAACATTTTTTTGTCGTGGTTTTCTAAATTTCTTGGTTGACGAACCACCACGTGATGAACCTCCTTCCATTTTAGTTGAAAATTTTATAAATTTAGTGTATAGATTGTAGAAGATGAGAGAAAAAAGTGTGAGATTTTGGTTGTTTTGGAGTTGTTTAAATAGAAAAAAATTGGATTTTTTTTTTTTTAAAAACTAACCGTTGTCAAACGGATAGATTCTCTCCCACGCTCGGTGCTAATCGGTGCCATCTCCCCGATTCACCCCACCCCACTTCCGGGGGGGTGGTGTTCCCGTTCGGCCCCGGGGCTCCCCACTTTTCCCCGCCTCTCTCCAGGCTCCCACTCCGACCTCTCTTAAATGATACGCCTCATGACCTAACCATCTCATAAATCAACTGGTTTTGATCTAAAATCGTATTGAAAATTTCGAATGTGATGTGAAGTAGAAGAATTGAGATCCTAATTAAAAAGGGAAGACTTGGGGGGTCTACGAGTCTTTATGACTTTCATTTGGTCAACAAGTAAAATCACAATATCATGGAAGTTATGGGTCATTGATTGTGACTTATGAGTAGCAAATGTTGGCATTGCACGGGATATCGGGTTAAAATTAAAAAATAAAAAAATAAAATAAAAAGGAAAGACATCTACTGATCACAAAACTCATAAAGACAATCTTCTATCCACCTCCTCCTAAGATGACAAAAGTAGAAGAAACATGGCTCCAACAAGTATTGATAACTTTATGAAGAAGTAGGCCATGACACATGCAAAGTTACAATTTATTGGAGGGATGTAAGTCAAGAAGTGATCGATACAATGAAGTTTGGAAAGACACAACCCCTGGTAAAAGGTGTCATCATGAATTAATTTAGGGTGACTCAAACTCAGGTATGTTGGAGAAATTTAGAGGCCGTTTAGTTGGGTCTGAATCATTAAGTGTTGAATGGTTAAGATGTCTGAATGGTTAAGAGTGTCTGAATGGTTAAGAGGATCTAAATGATTAACTGTTTGGTTGCACATCTGAATAAAAAAAAAACAAAACACACACTTTATTTTATCAAAAACCTAGCCGCATCTCCTCGACTCATTACATCGTCATCACCATCGGGCGGCAACCTCACCTTCTCCCATCACCTCCGCCTCTCCCCATCGCAGTAGTCCACCGCCGCCGCCTCTCCTTATCGCAGCAGTCCACCGTCACATCTCCCCATCGCCGCAGTCGCCGTTCGAGGTCATCGTCTACCTTCGGTCGTTGTCTGCCCTCGATCGCCGAGAAGCACCACCGCGAGCAGCACCGCGGTCGTCTACCTTCGATCGCACCCCATCTTCGTCATCTACCGTGAGCGCCGTGAAGCACCACCGCGAGCAGCACCGGTGGCTCAAACTCTCGTCATCTACCTTCAATCGGTGTCCGATGGTTCAGTTCGGTCGTTCAAACACTAGCCTTGATCGCAACCCAGCCCCTCTTTTCCTTCACGTCTGAATGGTTCAGACTCTCCCCCAAGTCTGAATGGTTCAGACCTCTATTCAGACATTTTGGTCCATTCAGCTGTGTGTTTTTTTCGTGAAACAAACGGTCTGAATCTGAACCATTCAGATTCAGAACCATTCAGATCAGACCCATTCAGATCCAAACAAATAGCCCCTTTGTAATCAAACATGGAAATTTATCGGATCGTATATGAAATCGCTATCCGAAATCAATATTTCTACTCTTTCGAGTTTAAGAAATTTGATCAAGGGATAATTCAATAGCTGTTCTTTGTGATGCGAATTTCGATTGATTTTTCTACGCTTCTGTCATCTCTATTAAACACTACACAGCCGCAAATCGGTTATTGGTTGTTGGTCCTTGCTTAAGTATTCGCGGGTCAAATTCTCAGGTCAAAACAATTCCGTTCATAAGAATTAAGTCAATTTCGTTTAGATTTCGGGGCATTGCCCTGAATCGCACAACTGCCCCTTGGACCCTACACACTAGCCAAAATTGTCGCTAAATTTGCGACAAGATACCGACAAACATAAATTTAATATTCTTTCGAACGATTAGCGTCAATTTGTGACAAAATGTAATTCTCTCTTTTTATAAATGAATAATAATAATAATAATGATAATAATGAAATCTTTTAATAATAAATTATTTAAATTTTATGATAAGTTTCCAACAAACATTTTTTTCATTTTTATTTTTAAATTTTAGTTGCCGACAAATGTTTTATTTTTTAATAAAATAAATCTTACCGATAATTTTCCGACAAAACATATATTTATTTATTTATAGTAATATTTGTATACCGTCGATTTCAAACAAAAGTGCTATTTTTTTCTACTAACTACCGATAACAATTAATCTCTTTTTTCCGACAAATTTCCAACAACATATATTAAGAAATAATCAAAAGCATTTAGCATTTTAGGCTAAAAAATTGCAGAAAAGTTCCAAAAAAACCTAAAAATGCAAAATAAACAAAAACGTATAATTAATTATGTATAACAATCGATTAGCTATTACAATTAATTATCAAATTATATAAAACATGTTTTCATATGTCAAAATACAAAATAAACAAGAAACAAATTATTGGAAATTTTTTTCATAATTTCTTCCATTTGTTTTTGTAATTTCACGCGTTCAACCTAATATTTTTCCAGCTCTCTTTCCATAGCAGTTTCTCGCATTCAACCGGTCTTTTTACACATCTCTTTCCATTTGATCCAACCCCACAAAATTAATAAAAATATTATTTTAACATTGTTTAGTTTGGAAAACTCTCGGAAGTCTAGAGTATTTTCAAACAAGTTTACGAAATTATTTTGAGAAAAAAATATTATTTGATATTTAAAACTAGTTTTATAAAGCGAAAATAGTTTAATTTTTCATTTGTCGGAAGATTATAGGAAAATTGGTCTTTTTCCAGACAAGTTTCCGACAAAATAAAAAATATATTACGTACCGTCGTTGTATTAAATTGTGTCGGTAATGAATTTGAAATAGGGACGAGCTAGTGACGAAATTGTGAATTGTAGCAATTTTGTCGGAATAATCCAGGAAATTTTAGGGTTGTGTTTTTTTGTCTTTTTTGTCGGAAAAAACGTCTCAATTTTGTAGAAATATTTGCTTGTTGGTTAGTCATCGGAAAATTTTGTGGGAAAGTTGGGAGTTTTCTAGTAGTGGCAAGGGGGCGCGGCTCCTTGACCCACCACGCTTGGTCAGGAGCTCAGAAATATTAAACGAGTGCGCACTCAGAACCTTCAATCTTTAATATTTTTTACATCCAATTACACTAAAATTTACAACAAATTAGAGCGGTTCTTGAATGCTTTAATTTAGGGCTGGAAAATTGAACGGGTCGGGTTATGTAAGTCGGTCAAGATGGATTCGGGTCAAGACGGGTTATTTTAAAAAATGGTCATTTTGGTCCGGGTAGAACGGGTCATAAAAAATGGTCAAATTAGTCCACGTCAGAACAAGTTCGGACAAAAATGGTTTGATAAAATTTTAAACCAAATAAAACCGATTAAATCAAAACAATGAACAACCTCAAAAAACAAGATGCATTGAAGAACACACAATAGCAAAATTATATACTGCTAAAATGGTTTTAGACAGAACGGTTTGTTTTCAAACTAAAATGGCCACCTTGCGATTCATGTTATCTTTCGACCAACATGTAGAGATTTATGATATGTATCGTTTGTTAGTTTTTTTTTTAAGTTCTATCTTTGATACTATAGGCCATCTATGTTGTATCTAAATGTAGCATAAAATTGGTAGCGGTTGGGTCATTTAAATCCGTTGTATATGGATGAAGCGATATGAAGAAGAGAATTGAGAGAAGTAGATCGACAAATGAAGCGATAAAGCAACATTAGCGGCAGTATATTAGGACAATTAGGATATGAAACAAAGCAAACCCATCTTGACCTGCTTGTATCTTTTTCCAACCCATCTTGACTCACTTACTTTTATTCTTGAAGGAAGGTTTACCCATTCTAACCCCCTAAAAAGTAATAGTCAACCCAAGGGAACACATAGAGTTTTATACCAAACCCAAATCAACCCAATTTTAACCACTTGGGTAATAATTGCCAGGACTACTTTAATTATAAGCTCGCTAAAAACTTGAAATTGAGCCAAGCGCATACCTAAAGAAGGCTACCAAGCCTACCATGATATAAATTAAATATAAATAAAAATTATTATAGCCAAAAATATATGAAATAGTAAACTTATATAATATTTCAATAATATGTAAATAATGAAAGGAATAGTGTGAACAGAAATCGAACTTGTAATATATTACTCATGTATCAAGCTCGAACGTTAAAAATATAGCTAGAAATGAGTTAAGCTCAAGCTATACCTAAAGCTCCGTTTTTTGGCTCAACTATACTCAGATCATTTACACCCTAGTGTGAAACTAAGAATGTAAAACCTATCGACATGGCATTCTAGGAGGTGCAAATTGCCACTATTGGCACACGTACATTTTTCTTACTGTTTAGAGACAGTTGCATGTCTAGCAAGAAGACGATGGAGATAAACCCTGATAATGGGATCATTAATGGAGGAAGTGAGGAGAAGGGCCAAGGCCGACAAAATGGGTAAAAAATCTTGTGCTACTTTTGTGTAGGGCTGCTCAAAAAGCTCGAAGCTCGGATTCGGCTCGTAACTCGCTTGTAACCGAGCCAGCTCGTTTTGTAATCGAGCCGAGTACGAGCCAGGGCTGGCTCGTAGCTCCGCTCGTATGCTCGGCTTGTGGCTTGGCTCGTTTGTACAACATAATACATACTAAAATATAAAACTATAGGGTTACTAATTAAAATAATAAATATACTTTGGTTTTATTTTATAATTATGTTAAAAAAAATAAAAATAAATAAAAGAAAAGAGGACGTGAATATGAAATGAATCTCAATTCTCGCATGCTCCACTAATTCCTAAATCCTAAATCATATTATTAATTCCTAGTTTCACATATTCACGCATATTCTCTTATGTAAAAACTGAGCCAAAAACGAACCAAGCCGAGTTGAGGTGAATGCAGTTTAAATATTAAATTTCTTATGTAAAAACCGAGCCAAAAACGAACCGATCCGAGTATATGTGAATGCAATTCAAATATTAACTTTCCTATGTAAAACCGAGCCAAAAACGAGCCAAGCCGAGCCGAGTCCGAGCCAAGATTTCAGGCTTGGTTTACAATTCGAGCCGAGCCGAGCCAGGCTCGGTTTAAATCCGAGCTGACCCCTGGCTCGGCTCGATTCGGCTTGTGAACACCCCTAGTTTTGTGTGACATTGATTAGTTGTCGTCTAAAGTTAGCTTAGAGAGCCTGAACACGTTTGGAGTTGGGATTCATATGATGTTGAAATTGGGTTTGGGTATGGATGAGAAAGGGCTAATATATATGAAGATTAAAGAGAGAATGTTGGGTTATCTTTAACACTTTTAAAGTGAAAGGTGAATTTTGTCAATTAGTAAAAGCTATTAGGGTGAAAGATTAGTTCAGTATTATAAATAATATAAATTAAGTGACATTACTATTATGATTATTTTATTTATGTCATTTTTTTAACGACCAACGAATACATTTTAAGGCTGGTCACCCAGGTAAAATTAATTGTATAAGGCCCCTTGAAACACAGGTTAAATAAACATGTATATTACACATGTTAAATAAATAAAGTTCAAAATTATTTATTCAAAATACTATATCATATATTTTTGAAATATAATTTTATAAAAATTTAAAAGCATTACTTGTGTTATAATCATAATATTTATCAGATTCAAGAAAATTTGTATTATTTAATAAAAGAGAAAGAAGAAAAATTAAAATATAAAAAATGAGTTTTATAAAAATTTATAGTATTTATTCAACTCAAACCTTTATTTGTTATGTAGTATATTATTGTTATTTAATATAGTATCATCTTGCATATATAGTATACTGTGTATTATAATTTATAATCTATGAATTACTCGCATTTCCGAGCTCTCAAACACAACTCATTGAAGTTGTATGTTTCTGGCATACCATTAAACAATCTAATTAATTTAATCAATTAAATTAAAATCACATTTTGGATTAACAGGATATATAAAAACAGTACATACCCTTTCAATTTACATAACGATTCCAACATTTCAAACACTCGAATTTTGTGAAACTAAAGTTTATTTACACTTAATACATACTTATCGAGACCAGAAACTATATGTATATTTGTGTGACTAATTAATGAATATTTTATTATGACAAAAATGCTAAATTTTTACACAGTTGATCGATTTCTCACACTTTACACCACCTATCACAACCTCATCGATCACGGCTCTTGATGCCAAAATCCATTTGATGATAAATAGCCAAAGAGAAACGATCCATAATGAAAACGAGACTTCCCTCGAATAAAAATGTAAAAAGTCATGATTTTTTTCCCAATACACTACAAGAAAAGACCGCAATAATGGCGACGCCTTTAGCGGCGATATGATCACTAGCGACGACAATTAATGAATTCCCGGATCTGGCATTAGCGGCGACGGCATTAGCGGCGACCATCGCCGCTAAAGGTATATTAAACGCGCCCCTTTTTCCCTCCTTCCCCATTTCTCTCCCGCTCAAGCTACTCCCTTTCTCTGCCTCTCTCTACGATCTCTGCAACCCTTTCTCTGCCATTTCTCCCGATCAACCCCACCATTTTGAACCGTCGCCGGCTCCGACCATCTCTCCCCAGCCAAGCTTCGATCGACGCAAGCAGTGGACTCCTCCAGTGCAAGCTGCGACCGTGCTCCGACCTGCTCCAGCCGTGCTCTAACCGTGCTCCGACCTGCTCCGACCGTGCATAGTCTCCTGACTTGCTTCCGATCAAAGAAGGTTAATTTTTCTTCTTTTTTCGTTTTTTTCTTTAGGGTTTTTTTTTTTTGCTGTTCATTTCATCTGTTGTTCTTGGCTTTAGTTTTGAGAGAAAGGAATTGTTCTTGGCTTTAGTTTTGTAATTGTTCTTTGCTACAGATCTGTTGTTATTTAGTTTTTGAGAGAAAGGAATTGTTCTTAGCTTTAGTTTTTGCTACAGATCTGTTGTTATTTGTTGATGAATTGCTACATAATGGTTTTAAATATAATCATCTTAATGTTTCTGTTGTTATTATTATTAGGGTCAAAATCACTATGTTTGTAGTTTGAAGGAGACGAATGTTTGTAGTTTGATTGTACAATTGCATTAGCCCGCCAAGAAGAAGAGGGGGCGGCCAAGAAAGTATTCACCGTCGTCTGATGGCAACATTGCGTTAGGTTTGGCTCCGTCTCCGGTTAACACTGTTCCTAATCTTGCGGGTGGTGTGAATTTGGAGTCTTCTAATGATGGCAGCGGCGGAACCCTGAATGTGGATTCATCTAAGAAACACAGAGGAAGGCCAACTGGTTCGGGGAAGAAGCAATTGGATGCTTTGGGTATATATTGATGTTTAATATTCGCGTTTGTTGAGTATCATTGTTGATTATTTTACAGTGGTTATACCATGTTTTCTGTGATGGGCAGGTTTACCTTGGTTTTATTCCTCATGTCATTATTGTTAAAGCAGGAGAGGTAATACTCTAGTTTTCACATAATATCTTGTAATTAACGATCTTGACTTAACTTTCTGATTACTATATTTTTTGTTTATTTCAATTCAAGAATTGCATGCTTAGTTGATGAATAATTAGAGTTGTAGTTAGTCATGTGGTACTAATTAGCTTTGCTTGGTTAATTAAGTTGGCTTGTTGATGGGTTTGTTTGAGTTTGTAGCTAAGTTAATTTGCAGTTTCTTGAAATTCAAAAGGAGATGATCATGATGATTTTGAGGGTTGTGAGACTTGAGGCTCAGTTAATATATTGGTCATTTGGTTTTTGTGAATCACACTTACCTTGCAGGCTTGCATCTACAAGTTTTTGTCGCCACTAATGATTGCATCAGATGGCTAAAATAGACCATTAGTGGCGACCAAGTCAACAACGGCGACAGGGTCAATAGCGGCGATTTTGGGCCATTACCGACGTTTTAATAGTGGCGACCCTTTAGCGGCGATTTTTGGGACTTTTAATCGCCGCTATTGCTAATTTTTCTTGCAGTGATACTTGTTAGTGCACATATGTAATAGTTTGCTATTCAAAAGTTGTATTTATTTTGAGTTTTAGAAAAGTTCGGCTAATAGGTTTGCCATAGGTTCGTTTGGCCCACGAACTTAGGCAGGTTCGGCGAACCTATTGTTTTGATAGGTTCGGCGAACCTATAACCTAGAGAAGGTTCGGCGAACCTATAGGTTTGGCGACCTAGGTTCGCCTGGCGAACCTTAGGGTTCGGCTGGCGAACCTTAGGGTTCGGCTGGCGAACCTAGGGGTTCGGCTATCAGAAAAGGTTCGGCTGTGCTGTATGTATAAATAGAAGGTTTGGCTGAATTCTTCATAACTTTTGACAGAATTCAGCAAACATTCTGAGATTTTCTCTGTGTGAGATTTTGTGTATTTCTGAATGAACTCTTGTAATCATTGGTTGATATATACAAGATTGATTATGGAATTGCTTGTCTTCTTTTGATTCTTTACATATCATTTATGGATTCCTCACATTCTTGACAGTTCGTAGAACTTCGTATTCGATCCTGTTCGGTACTCACCAAACCAACAGTGGTATCAGAGAGTTTGGTTGAGGTTCTACACTACAATTTCAAAGAATTCAAGCAATTGAAGATTTGAAGATCATTAATGGCTAAAATTTTTTCTTTTCTTGATCGATTGATTGTTATTTGAGGCTAAGATTATCATCATTTGTTGTTGAATTACAACAATTGAAGATTTGGAAGTGTTTTGGTGCAGTTTTGGAAGGTTTTCTTGAAGTTTTGGAAGGTTTCCCTTCCAAAAGTTTCAAATTTTGCGCTACAGGTTCGTGGGACGAATCTGTGACTTGTTGAACAGAAAGGTTCGCTGTTAGAAGCTTTTTCAGAGGGTTCGTTTGAGTTTCTGAAGAGGTTCGGAAAAGGTTCGGCAAAGATTCTGTCAAGGATTGGCAAGGTTTGGGTGATAGTTCGCCTGAGGTTCGCTGGTTACTATTCATAGTTCGTCTGAGGTTCGGGTGCAAGATTTGTATAAGGTTCGTCTGTGTTGGAAGGTTAGTGCGACATAGTTCGTCTGAGGGTTCGTTTGATCTGAAGGTTCGTTTGGTTTCAAGGTTAGCCTGTTTCAGGGTTCGTCTATTCAAGGGTTCGTGAATTTCAAGGTTCGCCTGTTTATAGGTTCGTCTGTTTGGAGGTTCGCTTGAGAACAAGGTTCGCTGCTCAAAAGGTTCGGTTAGTTGTTTGGAGGTTCGTCTGTTGAAAAGGTTCGGCTAGTGATATTTTTTAGAAAGGTTCGCTGCTTATTGATGCGTGTCTGTTTTGCATGTGTTCTTATCGTTTAAAGTTGCGTTTTTATGTGCATTTCACACGGAACAATGATACTTTGAGATACAATGTTGATTTGCAGGTAAAGACGCGTTAGATGGATGCCCGTGGTGTTAATGACGTAAAACGAGGCACAGACACATCAGAAACAGTCGCGGAAAGCTCAGAACTTCGGAAGCGCATATCTTGAGCTAGAAGAAGAGTTACGGAATCTATAATATATGAAAACTGAGTTTCTCGACGAGACGAAGAGGTTGGTGAGATCAGACTGGGCGTAGGCTATGCCCAAGTCAGCGTAGGCTACGCCTAAAAATGCAGCGTTGACAGAATTCTACCACCGTTCAGATGTGTCCAGCGTAGGCTACGCCCGGGGTGGGCGTAGGCTACGCCCAAAACGCGGAAAACTCCTTTTTAACCCTAATTTGCCTGTTTTCATGGGGGGATCTTGCTAGGACGAATTGGAGACTTTTTGGGGCACTTCTTGTGCGATTTTGGGGAAGTTTTGGAGCGTTCTAAAGCCACGAAACATCAATCCAAACATCAAGATCAAGATTATATCATGCAATTTCACATGAAGATCGAATATTCAAGCATCTCAATGTCCGGCTAAGCTCTCGTGATCGTCTCCGGGTAGAGAATTAGGTTTGATAGATAGGTTTGCTATTTGATTTGTTCAACATTGGTATTGAATTCGTTTTTCGTAGATTTGTGGATTCAATAGTGCTTAATTGTTAAACGATTACGATTTTTGATTGATTTTGCAATTCCATGTTCAAGTTTATTGCTTTCTTTTCATTCATCGTATGATTGAATGGGTAATTAACAGAATCGGGTTTTAAAGTCTTTTAGAAATCACTGTTTTTGTAGAACTAGTAATCAATCGAGTCAACAACATCGGTCTAGCTATCGGTTGTCAACAAGATCATTGCTTTGTTCTCAAAACCATACATGTTTATCAATTAAAGCATGAATCATGTCTATGTGATTCCCAATAAATAAATTAATTAAAACCTAATTGTCTTTCTAATTCGAAACCCGGAGTGATCACTTTTTCCATCTATTGTTTACAACTCTTTTGTTTAATTTGTTTGCTTTCAGTTCAAGTTAATTGTTTTCCAATTTAAACCTAAAATCAACATTTTCAAGTTTACTTTTTCATTGCAAATAGGTAGTTAGTTGTATTGAAAGTGATTTCCACTTGACTTCTCGTGGATCGATACCCGACTTCCCTAACTAAATTGGGTAGTAGGACTTGAGTGAAAACTCTTATTTTTGGTTGGTACTTCGACACCGATCAAATTTTGGCGCCATTGCCGGGGAGTCGTGCGCAAATTACTTTCAATTACACATTTTGTTTTGTTTTATTTGTCAGATTTACACGGGTTGTGTTAGTGTGCAGGTAATTACAGGTTTGCATGCATTCTAGATATTCTGGGAGATCTTCACCTCTAAATTTTGATCCAGAAATTGAACGCACCGCTCGTAAGAATCGAGTACTCCACCGGACAGAGCTTGCATCTCCGAGCATTCAACAACAACTGATAATGGAGTTTCCACCTGAACCACCAAGGTTTGAGGATTTTTAGAATCCGCAAGGTAACCCAAATCCTCCACCACCACCACCTGATCAACCCCAATATCAACATGTACCTCACCTTGACCATCCTCCTAATGATGACCACCATACCAATACTACTGAGGAAAGAAACACTTTGAGAGGAGGGACTTATCATGGCACAATATGGAGTGGTGAGAACAATGTCAATGATTGGGATGATGGCTTGAACGGTGGTGACTACAATTTGCAAAACGTAAATGCTGCTTATGATGATCCTTATGGGTATCCACCACCACAACCACAAGTGCATAATCCTTACCCACCAAATCCGCAACCACTGAATCAGGGAGGTTATGGTTTCCATCAACAACCGCCATATGGTTATCCGCCACAGCAAGGGTTCAACAGGCCACCAAGGCCACAAAATCAAAACTATGGGCCCGGCATTCCTATTCCTCCTCCAAACATGGGAGTACCAATGAATTATAATCAAGGCATGGCACATGCACAAGGTACCACTACTCATTTCCGGCCTGCTTTGACTACCAATTCCTCACCGGTAGTGACACCTGTTAGGCATGGTAGATCATTTGAAGTAAGACCAGCAGTACTTTCATCTTTGCCCACATTCCATTGAAGAGCCACTGAGGAACCATATCAACACTTGCAAGAGTTCGAGCAATTCTGTCAAGTCACGGGTGGCCAAGGGTTTTCAGCAGATGAAGTGAAGTTAATCTTGTTCCCTTTTAGTTTGAAGGATAGAGCTAAAGAGTGGTTTTCTACACTGCCAGCAGCCAGTATCTATACTTGGGCAGAAATGCAGCTACAGTTCTTAAGTGAATTCTATACAATGAAAAAGACAACAGAGGCTCGGGCTGCTATTAGAAACTTCAAGCAAAAAGGAGGGGAATTATTCCATGAGGCATTCACCCGGTTTAAGGATATGTTGAGGAAATGCCCACATCATGGGATCAACATGTGGGAGCTCTTGGTTGCAGTATATGATGGAATGTCATCTGAAGACATTCAAGACATCAACTCCCAAAGCAACAGGACATTCTTGTACAATCATGTACAAGTGGATTGGGATATGCTTGAGCGGATGAGCACCACTTCAAAGAGGTTAGAGCAATCTAACAAGCGGTCAAAGCATGAAACAGTTAATGGTTCAGCTACACAGTTAAATGAGGAGCAATTGGAGGTCGTGGCACAAAAGATGGCCAAACTCGCTGGATTGGGAAAAGATAACACTAAAGCAGAAAATGTATTTAGTGTATGTGGTGGATGTGGAGAGATTGGACACAAGGCAAGTCAATGTTCATCTCAGTTTGGTCCAACAGAAGAAGTGAACCAAGTGTATGGAGACATGAATTCCAACACTTATCATCCGGGGTTGCGCAATCATCCAAACTTTAGGTATGGAAACACTTCCAATCAAATGAACCCCAATTTTCAAGCACCCAATAACCAGGGAAATCAGCAGCAGTTCAACCGCCAACAAGGGTACAATCAAGGCGGTTACCAAAGGCAATACCAAGGGAATCAAAACCAAGGTTTTCAAGGCAACTATCGGCAACCACCTCCTCAACAGGGTAATCACCAAGGTAATCAACAAGATGGATCAACATCTACTTCTGAAGCTTCAAAGATTGATGAGATATTCGAGATGTTGAAGGAAATGAAGAAGGAGAATGAGATGAGAGACAAAGCCTTCAATGCACTGAACAAGCAAGTGGGGCAAATGGCTGAAGATTTGGCAAAGAGGAATCCAGGAACATTGCCAAGCGACACAAAGGTAAACCCCGCTCATCAAGGATCATCTTCTAAGCATGCACAGGTAAAACATGTAACTACACTTAGAAGTGGTAAGGTTTATGATAACAAAGTTGATGCTCCACCAACCTTTGTAGAAGGTGTGGTGGAGGATGTTGATGAGGTTGAGGAGAGTGATAGTGAGCAGACACCTATTGCATCTAAACTGGTTTCTAAACCTGAATTTGTTTCTAATCAAACAACCAAGGAAGCCCCTTTTCCGGCGGCCTTGGTAAAACCGGATCTTTCTAACAAAATAAAAAGGGGCCCACAACAAGATGAAATGTGGGAAGTTTTCAAACAAGTAAAAATCAACCTCCCTTTGTTAGATGCAATCAAACAGGTTCCTGCCTATGCTAAGTACTTGAAGGAACTTTGCACACAGAAAAGGCAATCTAAGTTGCCCAAAAAGCTTGATGTGAATGTGCAAGTGAGTGTCATTTTGTCGGGTGCTCTTCCACCTAAGTTGGAAGATCCAGGAACTCCTTTGATTTCTATTCAAATTGGTGATTTTACAAGTGAAAGGGCGTTGTTGGATCTTGGTGCTAGTATTAGCATCCTCACAGGAAGTCTCTATGACCAATTTGACTTTGGTCCACTTCAGAAAGCTGACACCACAGTTGTGTTAGCTGATTTGACTCCTAAACTTCCTAGAGGGGTGTTAACGGATGTGATCGTTAAGGTGGAAGACTTCTACTACCCGGTAGATTTCTTAGTGTTGGATTATGTGTCGGGTATACAGGGTAGGCAACCGGATGTCATTTTGGGAAGGCCATTTTTGGCCACTGCTCATGCCCAAATCAATTGTGTTGATGACACGGTTGATATGACATTCGGTAACCAGAAGTTGCATATGAATATGTTTTCTCCTGTAACTAATCTTTCTACTTATGACACATGTTTTATGGCAGATATTATTGACAGCTGTGTTCCTTGCTATGATCCTGTAGTGAGCAAGGACAACACAGTAGAGGTGTTTTCTGTGTTTGACAGGTTGGAAAAGGAACATATTCAAGAGTTGATGGATGCTGAAAAGGATGTAGAAGTGAAAGCTACACAAGAGGGTAGACCACCATGGTCATGTCATTAAGAGAAGATTCCAGATTCATGGAACAAGGAGCTGAAACCCTCATTGGAAGAACCACCAGAGTTAGAGTTGAAGGAGTTGCCAACACATCTCAAGTATGTGTTTCTGGGAGGCAACAAAACTCTACCAGTCATTATTGCTTCTGATTTGGCTGAGGAGCATGAAAGAGCACTCGTTGAGGTATTGTCCACTTACAAGTCAGCAATTGGATGGACAATAGCGGATCTAAAAGTTATAAGCCCATCTATTGTCATGCACAAGATCATCACTGAACCGGATGCTAAGCCGGCACGAGACACACAAAGGAGGCTAAATCCCAACATGAGGGAAGTGGTAAAGAAAGAGGTACTTAAGTGGCTAGATGCAGGTATCATCTTCCCTATTTCTGATAGCACTTGGGTGAGTCCCACTCAGACAGTTCCAAAGAAATCATGTATTCAGGTAGTACGAGGGGATGATGGCGAGCAAATCGCGACCCGGCCGGTAACCGGGTGGCGTGTGTGCATTGATTACAGGAAATTGAATGCCACCACATCTAAGGATCACCTTCCTTTACCTTTCATTGACCAAATTATTGAGCGTTTATCAGGTCAGAAATTCTTTTGTTTTCTTGATGGTTATTCTGGTTATAATCAAATTGCTATTCATCCGGATGATCAACATAAGACTACATTCACTTGTCCTTATGGTACCTTTGCATTTAGGCGAATGCCATTCGGCTTGTGTAATGCCCCCGCCACCTTTCAAAGGTGCATGATGAGTATCTTTTTAGATATGGTGGGGGAGTCTTTGGAAATTTTCATGGATGATTTTTCAATATTTGGTTCCTCATTTGAAAAATGCCTTAATCAATTAACCAAAGTTTTGAAAAGATGTGTAGAAACTAATTTGGTCTTAAGTTGGGAAAAGAGTCATTTCATGGTTCGTGAAGGGGTGGTTTTGGGTCATGTGATTTCTGAAAGAGGGATGGAGGT
This sequence comes from Mikania micrantha, assembly GCA_009363875.1. Lineage (NCBI taxonomy): Eukaryota > Viridiplantae > Streptophyta > Magnoliopsida > Asterales > Asteraceae > Mikania > Mikania micrantha. The sequence continues at coordinate 14,425,727 of CM018697.1, forward strand.
GGATAGAGCTAAAATAAATGTGATTTCAACATTGCCACCTCCCACAAATGTTAAGGGAATTCGTTCTTTTCTAGGACATGCCGGGTTTTATAGAAGGTTTATAGAAGGCTTTAGTGTCATAACAAAACCTTTGTGCAATTTGCTTTTAAAAGATGTCCCGTTTGAATTTGATGATGAGTGTTTGAAATCCTTCAATTTGCTTAAGCAACAACTTGTGGCAGCCCCAATCTTGCAATCACCGGATTGGTCTCTTCCCTTTGAGATTATGTGTGATGCTAGTGATTATGCAGTTGGGGCTGTGTTGGGACAACGGGTTGACAAGAAACCCGTGGTGATCTACTACGCAAGCAAAACTCTTTCTGATGCACAATTGAATTACACAACCACAGAAAAAGAGTTGCTTGCAGTAGTCTTTGCATTGGATAAATTTAGATCCTATATTTGTGGTAGCAAAGTCATTATCTATTCTGACCATAGTGCTGTCAGGTACTTGATGGAGAAGAAAGATGCAAAGCCAAGATTGATTCGTTGTATCCTTTTGCTACAAGAATTCAACTTGGAGATTAGAGACAAAAAAGGATGTGAGAATGTCGTAGCAGACCATCTATCTCGGTTGCCACCCATGGAGAATGACACCTCACTTGCCATTAATAACAAGTTTCTAGATGAGCACATTATGTCTGTTTCTACTTTACCTTGGTATGCTAACATTGTGAATTATAAAGTTACAGGTCAAGTACCGGAGCATTGGGTGAAGAAGAAACGGCTGCAGTTCTTTTCAAAAGTCAAGCAATACATTTGGGATGAGCCAGACTTGTTTAAAGTGGGAGCGGATCAAGTGATCAGGAGATGTGTGCCCGATGAGGAGATTCCAAGTTTGCTAGAGCACGTGCATTCCTTTGCATGTGGTGGCCATTTTAGTGGGCACAAAACAGGACACAAGATATTGACAAGTCGTTTCTTTTGGCCAACAATTTTTAAGGATGCTGCCGAATTTGCTAAACGTTGCACTCGGTGTCAACAATTGGGCAGCATCTCAAAGAGAAATGAGATGCCCCTACAACCCATTTTTATTGTTAACATATTTGATGTAAGGGGCATCGATTTCATGGGGCCTTTTCCAAACTCGTGTGGTTACTATTACATCTTGGTGGCGGTCGATTATGTGTCTAAATGGATTGAAGCAATCGCCACCAAGACTAATGACCATTCCATTGTATGCAAGTTTGTGCAAACAAACATTTTTACACGATTTGGAGTTCCTCGTGTGATCATTAGTGATGGGGGTACTCATTTCAAAAACACTCATTTTGCAAAATTGCTTCAACGGTATGGAGTTAACCACCGAATTGCGACACCCTACCATCCACAAACTAGTGGGCAAGTGGAAGTGTCGAATAGGCAAATAAAAGAGATCTTGCAAAAGACGGTTCGGCCTGACCGCAAGTAGAGATGCACAAAAAAACCGGTTAACCGAACCGGTACCGGTTATTGCAATCGGTTATTGGTTTTTGAAAAAACCGGCGGTTTGAGACCGGTTTGAGGTTTCAAGAGACCAAACCGGTTAACCGGTCCAAATCACTAAAAAATCGGTTATTTATAGGTTAACCGGTTCGGTTAACCGGTTTCGGTTATTATACGGTTTCAGTTTTTGAGCTTGAAAAACCGGTTATTGGAAAAAACCGGTTTCTAGCCTTTGACCGGTTAACCGGTTCGGTTATTCCAAAACCGGTTTTCGACCGGTTAACCGGTTTGTGCACCTCTAATCGCAAGGATTGGTCAAACAAACTCAACGATGCCTTGTGGGCATACCGAACCGCCTTCAAAACGCCTATTGGCAAAACCCCTTATCAATTGGTTTATGGGAAGGCGTGTCATTTGCCGGTAGAGTTAGCTCATCGAGCTTTGTGGGCTGTTAAAGAAGTTAACCTTGATTATGATAATGCAGGTAAGCAAAGGAAGTTGGATTTGTGCGAGCTGGAAGAGTTGAGAGATGAAGCGTATGATTGTGCTTCTGTATACAAGGACAAGTTCAAGAGAGTTCATGATGCAAAACTGAGGTTGCAGAATTTTGAAGTTGGTCAGAAGGTGTGGTTATACAATTAACGGTTGAAGTTGTTTCCAGGTAAACTCAAAAGCAAGTGGATGGGGCCTTATTCGATTGTACGGATCGGGAATTATGGTGATATTGCGATTGAGGACTTTGAATATCATCTGAGACAAGTGGTGAATGGCCATCGTTTGAAACCGTATCTTGAGGCAACGGATTTTAAAGGAGCATCAAAGGAATCGGTGAGCTTTGTCACGAGCTCACCCGATTATATGGACGTCTGAGGTTCAGGTAACCTCGGGAGAAATCCCGAGTTGTAAAGTGTATATTATAATTTTGTTTTTCTTTGATTTTCAGTTCGTTGTTGGTTTGCATTTTATTTCACGACTAATCTTGTTGAGGGCAACAAGACGTTTGCGATGGGGGTGGGTCCCTTATTAACAACAACCACCACCAGAACAGGGTTCGAGCACAACTGGAGCTTTTAACATGTGGGACATGAGGGATAGCTTGATGGAGGAATGGGTCGGACCACCAATGCCGTACCCACCACGAGATGATTATTTTCCAGGCACTCACTAATCGTTTGTGATCAGGTCCATGTACTCTTTCCATAACTTTATAACTGTTTGTTTGTTTGAACTATGGCTGACAATTTGTGTTTGTGTGGTTGTTTAATGTTTGGTTGAAATAATGTTTGTTGAAAGGGAGTGTAAAAGAGAATTTTATGGGGCATCTGGGTAAGTCATCACATCATCCTCATTTCACACTCATAATTAGTGGAAAAAGTTACATTGGGGACAATGTAAGGTTTAAGTGTGAGGATGAGGGGAAACTTTGAAAAAGTTTAAAAATTGTTCCAAAAGTGGTCTTTTTGTACACGAAAAACAAAATTTTTCTCAAAGACAATCGTGAAAGTGTCTTAAACCAGTGTATACGTTTAAATTCGCAATTATGCCTAGTTCTTTAAGTTGCGGAATAAAGTCTTCTTAGTAAGTTATATGAAAATTTGGTAAGTGAGTCTCAATTAAGGATACAAGGCTAGATAGTGGATAAACATGCATGTTTTACATCCGAAACCCGTGACCACCGTTTTTGTGAGAAATTGAGCCTATATAGAGCATGAAATAGATGTAGAATTGAATGCTCATTTTCTTTTGATGTGTGATTACCATGATGTTGTCGTCATTTCAGAACTTGCAAAGATAATACGTGTTAAGATCATGAGTGAGAGTGTGCACAAAAGTGATAGAGGCATTAGGATAACCCCTTTGTTCAGCCTGTTTGTTTGTTTTGCAACCCTTAACAAATCCCTTAGTCACCCTTTTGAGCCAATCACCCGTTCCTTTGCTAAACCAAGACCCGAAAATTTACCTATTAACCATTTTAGTTTTGAACCCATTTTGTGAATCCAAGTTGAGTAGTATTAATATTTGAAAAAAAAAGAAAAAAAGAAAAAAAAATAAAAAAAAAAGAAAAAGAAAACATTTGTTCATAGTATTATTAGTAGTGTTTAGAAATAAAAAGTAGTTAAATAAGGGTAATTACTTGCCTTAGTGATTATGTGTTGAAGTTTTATTTTGGTGAAGTAAACTTAGATTCATTTTTTTTGTAACCATTTCTATTTCTTTTCCTTACCTTAGCGCTAGCCAACATTACAACCTTTAAAGACCTCTTGATTTGTGTATACTTTGCACATAATGGTGGAGATGTGATTGCTTTGCAAGCCTATGATAATGATGCATCATTAATGGACTGAGAGTTTAGAAATACTAGTTCATCATTGCTAGTCCAGAAACAAAACTGAGTGGAGTGTTTATAGTGAGAGATGTAAATGCATGCATGTGAACCATTTAAAGTTAAGTGTCTTTGGTTAGGGATTTTCTTGTCGAATGTGTCATATTGCTTGCTAGGATGTAAATCTATTGAACGTTGTAAGTCTTGTGAATTAGATGTGATTTTGGATTTTTGTTATTATCCGGTAACGAGATGTTTTAGCGGTGGTTTTTGTTGAATTTTTGTTATCGTGTGTAAAAGACTTTGCTTGGGACAAGCAAAACAAAAGTGTGGGGATGTGATGCGTGTCTGTTTTTCATGTGTTCTTATCGTTTAAAGTTGCGTTTTTATGTGCATTTCATACGGAACAATGATACTTTGAGATACAATGTTGATTTGCATGTAAAGACGCGTTAGATGGATGCCCATGGGTGTTAATGACGTAAAACGAGGCACAGACAGATCAGAAACAGTCGCGGAAAGCTCAGAACTTCGGAAGCGCATATCTTGAGCTAGAAGAAGAGTTACGGAATCCATAATATATGAAAACTGAGTTTCTCTACGAGACGAAGAGGTTGGTGAGATCAGACTGGGCGTAGGCTACGCCCAAAAATGCAGCGTTGACAGAATTCTACCACCGTTCAGATGTGTCCAGCGTAGGCTACGCCCGGGGTGGGCGTAGGCTACGCCCAAAACGCGGAAAACTCCTTTTTAACCCTAATTTGCCTGTTTTCATGGGGGGATCTTGCTAGGACGAATTGGAGACTTTTTGGGGCACTTCTTGTGCGATTTTGGGGAAGTTTTGGAGCGTTCTAAAGCCACGAAACATCAATCTAAACATCAAGATCAAGATTATATCATGCAATTTCACATGAAGATTGAATATTCAAGCATCTCAATGTCCGGCTAAGCTCTCGTGATGTCTCCGGGTAGAGAATTAGGTTTGATAGATAGGTTTGCTATTTGATTTGTTCAACATTGGTATTGAATTCGTTTTTCGTAGATTTGTGGATTCAATAGTGCTTAATTGTTAAACGATTACGATTTTTGATTGATTTTGCAATTCCATGTTCAAGTTTATTGCTTTCTTTTCATTCATCGTATGATTGAATGGGTAATTAACAGAATCGGGTTTTAAAGTCTTTTAGAAATCACTGTTTTTGTAGAACTAGTAATCAATCGAGTCAACAACATCGGTCTAGCTATCGGTTGTCAACAAGATCATTTCTTTGTTCTCAAAACCATACATGTTTATCAATTAAAGCATGAATCATGTCTATGTGATTCCCAATAAATAAATTAATTAAAACCTAATTGTCTTCCTAATTCGAAACCCGGAGTGATCACCTTTTCCATCTATTGTTTACAACTCTTTTGTTTAATTCGTTTGCTTTCAGTTCAAGTTAATTGTTTTCCAATTTAAACCTAAAATCAACATTTTCAAGTTTACTTTTTCATTGCAAATAGGTAGTTAGTTGTATTGAAAGTGATTTCCACTTGACTTCTCGTGGATCGATACCCGACTTCCCTAACTAAATTGGGTAGTAGGACTTGAGTGAAAACTCTTATTTTTGGTTGGTACTTCGACACCGATTACTTATCAACTCAGAAATTATGTCTGACATGTACGCGGCGATGGCGAGTCAAAACTCCAAACTTCAAAGTATTTTGATCAGTGAGACTGAAGTGGGTAGTGCAAATAAAGTGCCAAAGCTATTGGATTTAGCTGATTATGATAACTAGAAAGGACGTTTTGAGACTCATCTCAATGGCACAGATACAAATCTATGGGAGAGAATTCTATCTCCTTATGAGAGGCCCAGGGTGGTTGGTACTGATTTGTTTCAACTCTTGGAAAGATTGGATGTAGATGAACGCAAGAAGTATGACTCGGAGAAAAAGGCTTATTGGTTATTGAGTCAAGCAATTCCAAATCAAATTCTACATCAGTTTGATGAACATAAGACTGCTTACAGTCTTTGGAATGCATTGAAGGCTAGAGTTGAAGGCAACACAAATCTGAAAAAGATGAAGGCTACAGACATCAGATTAGAGTTTGAGAACTTTAACATCATTGGAAATGAGACTCTAGATGCCTTAATCACTAGATACAGACACTTATTAACTGAAGTGAGGAAGTATGGCATTGAGTATTCAAAAGATGAGAAGATTGATTGTTTAGCTGATGCTTTACCAGATAAATGGAACTCATTGGTGCTCATATTGAGAGAAAACTTACCTGGACTGACATTAGTAGAGTTTATTCAGAAACTGAAGGAACAAGAAATGAAGGACAAACGAAAAGCAAGACGTGTAAATGTCACACAAGATCCTTCATTGTATGGTGGTTCTGTTGCTACACCACCTGCAGCATCTGCAAAGATACAGGCTGCTTTCGTGTCTAGAACTTCAGAAACTACTCAGAATCCTTCGGTGTCTACAAGTTCTAGTTCACACTGTCCTATCAATGAGAAGAAATCTGAATCTAAACCACCTTCAGTGCAGCTCAACACTTCTAATCTTGGAAAAGTGACAGTTGAAGCGGTTAAAGACCATATGTCTATTTTATCGTGTGTTGTTAGTGCATACGATGAACAGGTGGCTGGAAGAACTGGAAATGCAAATCTGACTTTTGAAGATTATGCACAGATTGATGAGGATGAAATGGAACTGATAGATACACAGTGGGCTTTGGCGAGTGTTATTCGCAGAATCAATCGGTATGGGAAGAAGACCGAGAAAAAATCCACCTTTGACCACAACACCAAATTTGGATTCAATCCAAAATCTACTCAGTGTTATAACTGTGGTGAACTTGGTCATTTTGCAAGAGAGTGTAAGAATCCTAAGAAGCAAGGAAATCTGAACCCATTCAAGCCAAAAGAAGATTATCAGAAAAAGAAAGAGAAATCTGAAGAATCATCTTCTAAAGCACTTGTGAGTCAAGTTGATGAGGGTTATGACTGGGGGAAACAGTATGATGATCTTATGGGTGCATTCATGGCTTTATTGGAAGAAGAATCTGGGAAAGGCAAAGAAAAGGTCGATGAGGTGAATGAGGTACATAATGATCTGCTTGAGATGATTGATAGACTGAAAGAGATGAACTCTCAGTTAACTTCTGATCTGAGAATATGCACAGAAGCAAATAAGAAGTTGATTTCAAAAGAAAAGGCTTTTGATAAGAAGATAACTGATCTTGGTAAAGAAAATGAAGATTTGAAAATCAAGGTTTTACAGAATAACCATGTTGTTTCTGTGCATCTGGATTCAGTTCAGAAGTTGAAAGTAGAGTTATCAGCTGCAAAAGCTGAAGCTGATTTGCATAAGGGCAAGCTTGAAAACTACCAGAATTCTGCATATGTCATTGATTACTTTGCTGCAATGCAAAGATCTTCACATGATACTTCTGGAATTGGTTTTCATGATGTGCCACATCCTTCTAGTTATGTTCCAAGACCATAAATTAACCCGAAATTGGAAGTACATCCGTTTTCCTTAAAGGAAGATGTTTCTGAACAAATAATTGAGGATGTTGAAAGTGTATTGTCTGAGAACAAAGAGTCTGTTGACTTTGATGCTCCTATTTTAGAGGACATTACTGATTCAGAATAGCTGATATTCTGAGAATGATTGGTCATCAACGAGTTAAAACTGTTGAGAAGACGAGTCCAGTGTTTCAGAAATCAAAGTCTGAAGTAAAATTAGCTGAGAAAGCAGTGGTCAAACAAGATGTTGTTTCCAAACCAGGATTAAAAGTCCAAAATTCCTACACTCTCAAGCCAATTGTGTTTGTTAAGTCTTCGACTACACAGCAAGGAGAGTCAAGCAATGCTTTTCAAAAACAAAAGGAATTTTCTAAAAAGAGTGACAAGAAGTTTGTAAAAGTGATTGACAAGGGTAATCAGAGTGGGGCTGGAAACAAGGGCAAATCAAAGTTTTCTCAAATTCAACAGAATAATTCCAAGACAAAAACCACTGGTTTGAAGCATAAAAGTTCTTCTCCATCTGTGGCATCAAAGTCTTTGGGTTCATCAAAGAGTGGTGATGAATTGAAACCAAAGAATACTTCTACTAGGAAATGCTACAGATGTGGGAAATTGAGTCATGTCATTGCTGACTGTGATTTGGACACTTGCAACAGATTTCATACTTTTACTCCAAGAGAAACACGACAGTGTTTCACTTGTGGAGGAAAAGGACATATTTCAGCATTTTGTCCAAATCACAAGATCAAGAAAACTTTTGCAAATGACAGTCGGGTGATCCATTCTGAAGGGAGTCCTAGGAGGGTAAAACCTAGTGAGGAAGAGATGAGAATTCTCAGGAAATTTGATCCTGAGTGTCTCTGGGTCAAGGAAGAAAAGTTTCAGAAAAGAAAAGTTTTTGATAACAAACAACAGGTTAAAAGAGTTTTGAAAAAGACATCATCATCTGATGATGAATTTTATGATAACTTTTCTTCTAAACAATTTTCAAAACAAAATGGAAATTCTAATTCTTTTGGAAAATTCAGACACAGGTCAGATGAAAAAATTTTTGTGAGAAAGGATGAATACTTGGAAGATGGGTCTTCAAGTAGTTCATCAAAATCGAATGGAAGGAGGATGTTCGGGGAGACTCAAAGCCGGAATGGCGGGAGTCATCCCTTTTGGTACTGATCAAATTTTTGTTTTAATTTATTGTGCAGGTGGCATTCACGGGCCATATCAACAATCGATGGATTGTTGATAGTGGATGCTCACGGCATATGACAGGAGAGTTAGGGTTGCTGAAAGATTTCAGGGAGATGAAAGGATGTTATGTTAACTTTGCAGGTGACAAAGGTGGTCAGATTACCGGGTGTGGTAGTTTGACTAATGGTAGAGTTTCCTTTGACAACGTGAATTACTGCAAGGAGTTAACTAACAATCTTTTGAGTGTATCACAGATTTGTGATAAAGGTTATCAGGTGTTGTTTGATGACAAGAAATGCTATGTGCTCAAACAAGGAATTCAAGTTGTTTGGGTAATTGTAGTGACCGATGATTTTTCTAGATTTTCATGGGTAATATTTTTAAAGTTCAAATCTGAGACTTATGAAAATTTTGTTTTACTGGTGAATAGGTTGGAGACTTTGTACAAGTTGAGGGTTAGGCGTGTTCGATCAGACAGTGGGACAGATATCACAAGCACACAGATATCGTCACCTGAGATGATGTCACTGAAACGGTCGCGGAAGCATAGTCATGATGTCTCAGAGATGAGGGGTGACTTACTTGATCCGATATCACAAGCACACAGATTAACTCAAGATAATTACATTACAGTTTATAGCTAAGTTTGTTTAATTACAAAACTAAATTATTCAAGTGCAAGTACTCCAAAAGTTTGTCCTCACCGGCGTTTACTGTTTCCCTGCAAAAAGATTTAAGTTTGAAACGTCAGCACAAAGCTGGTGAGTTCATACAGTTCATGTTACACAATATGATATGTGATATAAGTTCACAAATTGTTATGTTCAAGATAACCATGTGACCCGTATCTAGTTCCTTTCAGACTGTTATGTTCTTGTTCTATGAAGATACTACCCGTCGGTAAATATCTTGGTGTCTCATTGTCTTAATGTTTATCACTACATTAAGAATTTTTGGAAATAGATAACAAACATTTGCACCAAGGGGAGTTGCAAGCTCCCGGCAAATGGGTTGTCAGCCAATAGTACTATCAATGTTTTCTATTCGGCCCCACACGGGTTCACTAGATACAGTTAAGAAATGAGGTCTTTTGATAATGTGATAAAGTTCTGTCTTATAGGCAAAATCCCATGAAATCCACAAGTTCTCAACAATCACATGAAATCACGCAGATAACAGTGATACATATCATAAAGTTCTGAAAAGTTTCACAGCACTACCCCGATGTTTATAACAGAGTAAAAAGAAAAACGGGTTGTACGAAACTCACCAGATAATATAGAGGTAGCAGAATATCTCAACACTGATAATAGAGAGGTGATTCTGCATTTATTTATATTTAATGAGTTATTTAGGTTTTAACTTATTAGATCTTTTTGAACGTCCAATGTCAAAGACATTGCTTTAAAAGTCATCAAACTGAGATTAGTTATTTTGATATTGTATCATACAATGTATGATAATGTAGGGACCTACCTTGCATTAGATTCCTAATACAAGGTTGATGACACTCTTGATTAATCAGAATAGTCTTGAATTAACCAAATTGTTAATGTTGTTGATTATAATGCTAAAACAGTTTCTAGATGGTTTAATGGCTTAGGAATGATCAATCCTTGTTATGGATTACCCAATTATCATGAAATATCACAATGTAGCATCAAAATAGGTGTAATAACCATGTTTAACATACTAATCTGACTGTTATCATAAACATCAGATAATCATTTCAATGAGTATGTTAATGATTGTGATTAGTTTGAAACACTTGAATTTAACGTTGCATTTCAAAGATTAATCCAACTAATCACCTACATTGTCATAATCAAATGGATTAAATCATTATAATCATGGGTATAGTTTCATGCAAACCGGGCATTACAACGGATCAAAACAAGGATTTAACTATTAAAACATCGTGTTCTTTGTTTATAATCAATCCTAGCCATCATCTAGGCAATAATCAACAATCCTAACTTGCCATTACGTTCAAAATCAAGATCTAATCAATCAAAATCAAACTGGAAGGTTTAAAATGAATCATTACCAAATCAGACGGAGTTCTGCGATTAAAACAACGATCAGAGCTTGTAGAGATGATCCGTGGTGCGATCTATGACTTCTGATGACTTCAGAATTGAATTTGGATGATGAAATTTCGTCTGGTTTTCGTATTTGAGCGTCTGTGTGCGAGAGTTGTTAAAAAAAATCAACTTTGCATGAAATCTGATGAAGTAGATCAGATTATTGCACCGCCACACCCGTCGCGTACCGCGACCAGAAGCCAAAATTGGCTTGGTGTACCACGAAGAAATCCGAAGGAATCTTAGATATTTTGCATGCATCGCATACCGCGGAGGACTCTCAACCCCTCCATCGCGTACCGCGACGAGTCCACTCGTTCAACACTTAGAAATTTTTCTTCGTTTTTCGATTCCGGGCAATCCAGGTATCCGTTTTGCACACGGTTTTCGCCCACGTTCATCATTTCTCGCATACTATCGATCTGTAACCATTAAAATCATTAAATGAACGTGGATTTCTAGAACGGTCAAATGTGCTCAAATCATCAATAACGTGATTTCTCAACCGCAATTGTCACAGTCTTCCCCTGTTAGAGAAATTTCGTCCCGAAATTTAGTGAAAACTTATATAATGACAATCGTTTATGAGAATAGATGTGGGTACTTTTCTTTCATCCGATCTTCACGTTCCCACGTATACTCGGCTCCACGTTGTGAGTTCCATCGTATCTTAACGATTGGTATGCGACTACGTTTCAACACTTTCATTTCTCGATCCATTACCTCTACCGGTTCTTCACTGAATTGGAGTTTTTCATCAATATGAATCTCTTCTAGAGGTACGATCAATGATTCATCAACTAGGCACTTTTACATATTTGATATATGAAAGACATCGTGAATGTTACCAAGTTCAAGAGGTAATTCAAGTATGTAGGCTACTGATTCAATTCGTTCAAGAATTTTGAATGGTCCTACAAATCTTGGTGAAAGTTTACCTCTCTTTCCAAATCTGAAAATGCCCTTCCAAGGTGAAACTTTCAACATCACTCGATCACCTACTTGAAATTCTAACGGTCTACGACGATTATCAACATAACTCTTTTGACGATCGCGAGCAGCTTTAATTCGTTCCTGAATGAGTGCGATCTTGTCAGTTGTTTCCTGAATGAATTCTGGGCCTATGATTTGACTCTCACCTACCTCTGACCAACAGATAGGTGATCTACACTTGCGTCCATAGAGTGATTCAAATGGAGCGCATTGAATACTGGTATGGTAGCTGTTATTGTATGAAAATTCAACAAGTGGAAGATGAATATCCCAGCTACCTCCAAAATCAATCACACAGCTTCTGAGCATGTCTTCAAGAGTTTGATTTGTTTGTTCAGTCTGCCCGTCAGTTTGTGGATGATAAGCTGTGCTCATATTGATTTGCGTGCCCAGTGCATTCTGAAGAGTTTGCCAAAATCGTGACATAAATCGACTATCTCTGTCAGAAATGATAGAGATTGGTACTCCATGCCGAGATACAATCTCATTAACATAGAGTTTAGCGAGTCGATCCATAGAATAATCCTCTCAGATGGGTAAGAAATGCGCAGATTTCGTAAGGCGATCAACGATAACCCATATAGAGTCATGATTACGTGATATTCTAGGTAGTTTAGTAATGAAATCCATAGAGATTTGATCTCATTTCCACATGGGAATCTCAGGTTGTTGTAATAACCCAGAATGTCGTTGATGTTCAGTCTTAACTTTAAGACATGTTAGACATCGATCCACGTATTCAGCCATATGTTTCTTCATCCCAGGCCACCAGTAAAAGTCTTTAAGATCTTTATACATTTTATCAGCACCTGGATGAATATAATACCTTGATTTGTGCGCCTTATCCAAGATAATTGTTCGAGAGTTACCGAAGAAAGGAACCCAAATTCGGCTTTTGAAATACAACACTCCTTCAGCTTTCGTTTCGAGTTTGTTGTCTAATCCCCTCAGTCCCTCGGCAAAATAGTTCGTTGCTTGTAACGCTTGTTGCTGAGCTTCTTTGATTTGAGGAATTAGACTAGTTTGAATAGCCATCCCTAACGCTTTCACACGTAAAGGTTTGACTCGTTCTTTGCGATTCAAGGCATCGGCTACGACATTCGCTTTACCTGGGTGATAACGAATTTCACAGTCATAGTCATTTAAAAGTTCAACCCACCGCCTCTGTCGCATGTTCAACATTTTCTAATCTAGAATGTGCTGAAGACTTTTGTGATCAGTGTATATAATACACTTGGTTCCATACAAATAGTGTCTCCAAATCTTTAGTGCAAACACCACTGCACCAAGTTCTAGATCATGAGTAGTATAGTTCTTCTCATGTACTTTCAGTTGTCGAGAAGCATAAGCAATTACCTTGTCGTTCTGCATTAAAACACACCCAAGACCTTGACGAGAAGCATCACAGTACACTGTGAAATTATCAGTACCTTCCGGTAGTGCCAAGATAGGTGCATTGCAGAGCTTGTGTTTCAACAGTTGGAATGCCTCCTCCTGTTGGGAACCCCATATAAATGGTTGATTTTTCTGTGTCAATGTGGTCAATGGCAAGGCTATTTTTGAAAAATTCTTAATGAATCGGCGATAATAACCTGCCAGCCCTAAGAATTGACGTATTTCAGTTGGGGTTCGTGGTATTTCCCATTGTTTTACCGCTTGAATCTTACTGGGATCCACTTGAATACCGTTCTCATTTACAACATGTCCGAGAAATTGAACTTCTCGTAACCAAAATTCACACTTGGAAAATTTGGCATATAATTTCTCATGTGCCAAAAGTTCTAAGATTAGTTTCAAGTGTTGAGCATGTTCTTGTTGATTGCGAGAATAAATAAGAATATCATCAATAAACACAATCACAAATTTATCCAGATAAGGTCTACATACTCGATTCATCAGATCCATGAAAACTGCAGGTGTATTGGTTAAACCAAACGGCATTACTAGAAATTAGTAATGTCCGTATCGAGTTCTGAAAGCAGTTTTAGGAACATCATCATCATGAATTCGTAACTGATGATATCCAGATCTTAAATCGATTTTTGAAAAATAAGTAGCACCTTGCAATTGATCAAACATATCATCGATACGAGGTAGTGGATAGAGATTCTTGATTGTCAGTTTATTGAGTTCCCAGTAGTCAATACACATCCTGAATGAACCATCTTTCTTTTTCACAAAAAGAATTGGTGCTCCCCAGGGTGAGAAACTAGGTCTAATAAAACCTTTTGTCTAAAAGTTCCTGTAATTGACCTGAAAGTTCTTGCATTTCTGATGGCGCAAGCCGATACGGGGCTTTAGCAACCGGTACAACACCTGGAATTAAGTCAATACGAAATTCCACTTGTCTCATTGGGGGTAATCTTGATATGTCCTCAGGAAAAACTTCAGGAAAATCCTTAACTACTGGAATGTCTATGATGTGTTGTAAAACACATCTGTTTTTCTATTTGTTTTTAATTCGTTTTGTACAGTTTTATTCAATTTTAGGGTCGATTGATGCTGGTTCTTCACATTTCTATATATTAATGTTTGCAGGTTATAAACACATCATTTTGGCATAAAAGATCAAGAAAACGAGTGTCCGGTTGAACGAGAACAGATACAAGAACAAAGAAAGAAAAATTCTGGATTTTTCAACTCCTCGCGCTACGCGAGGACCACAGGAAACCCTGTCGCGTTACGCGACAGGTGGAAATGACTGAAATGCCCCTCACTTAATAATGCCGGTTGACCCGACTATTTTGTCGGGTAGTAGAACCCGTCGCGCTACGCGAAGGGTTAGAGGAGCCTGTCGCGCTACGCGACAGGGTTAAATTTTCAGAATTTCGAGTTTTAAACTTTGGAAACGGCTGGGGTCGGGGACATTCGATTTTGGAACGATCAGAGACGACATTGGAGGCGACCAAGGAGTTCTGGAAGGCAAGTAAGGCAAGATCCATCATCGGGAAGCCCTAGGATTGCAAATCGAAGGGTGTAATCACGATCGGCTCTTATTCTTGTTTTGTTTTCTATTCGTATGATGTTTTGCTGTGGTTTATACATTAGATCTTTCTGTTTGTTCATGATGACTATTGGCTAAACCTCTTAGACTACCTAGGGTTTTACAATTATGCATGTTTGAAGATAATACCAATTGATTATGGAACAAGTTTTGATTTTCAATGATTTATGATTTGGTTTTGAACTCTTGGATGTGGATGAATGTTTATGATTTTTGTAATTGAATTGTTGTTTCCTCGTATGCTTTGGCGAATGTCTTTCGTGTAATGAGCATATGTTAGGTCATTTACTCGGTGTTCTTGATTTGTGGATGTGTTACTAGACGTAGTAATTCATAGGAATAATAATTGGATCATAAATGAATTAGATGTTTAACCAAGTTCAATAACCGTGAGGTGAGAAATTGTTAGTATATCTTGCGTGTTTAAGAACTAGTTAAGGTCTTTGTGAAAAGATTAAGACTAGGTTAATTAAACATAGTCTTGTATGCTAAGTCCAAGAGGAATCTCCTTATTATCCCGTGCATGTTCATGTATTGAGACTTTCATAACTGTGAGGTAGATGGTTTTTAGGATATATCATTGATGGGTTGGTTAACTCGTGAGAGTAATTAACCTAAACCGGTGCTTAGTATACTTATAGACACTTTAGTTGAAATCTTTGAAAACGGTTAAAGAATCTCTAATATGTTGATAAGTTAAAATTCAAAGATCCCGGTTCCAAAATAAGTTCCATAATCAATCCATAAAACATTAAACATGTATAAAGTAAACCCTAGGTAGTCATTTCATCATTCGTGGATTCTAGTTGTATTTTCTCTTTATTAAGTCTCGATTTGATTGTTCTAAATTGTTAGTTTTATTTTAAGTAGTTAATCACAAAACCCCCCTTTCAAACGTTTAATTTAATTTAATTTATTTGTATAGATAAGTCATTGAGTCTAGTTACTACAGTCTGTAGAAGTCTGTGGGTTCGATATCCGGACTTACTTTTGTTTTGCTACATACGATAGGTACACTTGCATGTTGGTAGCTTAGGTTTTAGAGAGTCTAGAGTATTACTTAGTGTCTAGGATAGTTTTAATTTTTATTAGTTTTAGTTAAGCTACTTTACACACATCAGTCTATGATTCGTTTAAGTGGAGAATTGTGCTCAATCACATGTGCCAGGAAAGCATAACAGCCTTTCCTTAAGAATTTCTGAGCTCGCATACAAGATATAATACCAAGTTTTCTACCGGCTCGTTCTCCTTGAACTATCAGTGTATTACCGTTAGATAATGGAATACGGATCATCTTGTTTTGACACACAACTTCCGCTTGGTTATCAGAAAGCCAATCCATGCCAACAACGACATCAAAGCTCC
This sequence comes from Mikania micrantha, assembly GCA_009363875.1. Lineage (NCBI taxonomy): Eukaryota > Viridiplantae > Streptophyta > Magnoliopsida > Asterales > Asteraceae > Mikania > Mikania micrantha. Next base: position 14,441,675 of record CM018697.1, read on the forward strand.
CAAGCTCAATAGGAAGTAAATTGATATTAAAAAGATGATCATTCAAATTCAAGGAACACCCTTGAATAACACTGTTAGTTTTGATTAACTTGCCATTAGCAAGTTCAATGACATATGGAGTTTCTAGATCTACCGTAGGCAATGAAAGTAATGATGCAAATTCAGGAGAGATAAAACTCTTATCCGCTCATGTATCAAATAGAACTGTTGTGTATAGATTATTAAGAGGAAACGTACCAGTGAAAATATTCGCATCATGTCTCGCCTCTAGCTTCATTTCCCGGATTGGTGTTATTGTTTGGACAGTTTCGCATGAGATGGTCAGGACTTCCACATTTGAAGCATGACCGGTTGGTTTGAGTGGTTTGTCGTGGTGCTTGATTTTGTGGTTGAGCAGGAAAGTTGCAATATCTAGTGTAATGTCCAACTCGATTACAATTGGCACAAACAGGACATGGTCCTGTGTGATGGAATGGACATTTATTGCACTTGGGCGCCTGCCCAGTATACGTTTTCCTCTCAGGAATAGCAGCACCATAGTTTTTCACAGTTGGCTTGCTCTGGCTAGTCTCAGCTGGAGCTTTCGTCTTGGTTTTGCCAAACCACTTTCGTTTAGTACCTTTTGAAATATTCGAGGTACCGATATCACTACGGCTCACCGCCGTCTGAGTTTTCAAAGATAGAGTACCACTCCTTACCGCCTCATTGGTAAGCTTAGTGGTCAAAAGAATTGTATGTTTCAGAGTTGTAGGTTCAGCTGCAGTTACCATTCCCCAAATTTGGGGAATCAAACCCTTAATGTACTTCTCGACCAAAGCTGCTTCCGTAGGAAACATATCGGGAAGTAAACAAGTAAGTTCGTGAAACCGATCGGTATAAGCTAAGCAATCAACACCGATCATTGAATGATTCCAGAATTCCTCCTGGAGTTTTTGAATTTCAGTGATTGGGTAGTACTCTGATGTAATCAGAGTTTTGAAATCGTTCCAGCCTATCGAGTCAACTGTAACTGAACCCAAAGTCTTAGCCTGGGTATTCCACCAGGTTAAGGCTGAGTCTTTCAAAGAACAGGCAGCATAAGACACCTTATGCTCCTCCAAACACAGGCTGATTTTGAGTTTGGTTTCCATCTCCTCAATCCACCTTAAAAGACCAGCCGCTCCTTCCTTGCCTGTGAAAGTAGGAGGGTTGCAAGAAGCAAAGTACTTATATGTACATCCTTGCTGTGGTGGATCAGGAACAGTTGCTTTTGTGGTTGTTGTACCGATGGTAGTATGAGTTTCTGCATGACCACCAGTAGCATTATGTTCAATGTGATCATGATCCCCACCAGAACCCATAGTGATATGAGGTTGGTGGTGTTGTGTCAAAACACCAAAAGCAGATAGTTGTTCTCTCACAATTCGTGCTATCATAGCTTCATTTGATTCGGCTCCACTTGCACCAGCAGGTGGAACAGTATTTGTTTCACGGTTAACATGTGGATCTGGATTTGATCCAGCATTTACAGGTGGAACTTGATTCGGCTCAGGGTTACTAACGTTCTTGGTAGCTTTCTTAGCTGGCCGACCTCGTTTAGGAGCCATTGTTCTGCTCACATACAGACAAACTCAGGTCAGTTCAAGAACATTAAAGATATAACCCCTTTCAATCGTAAAATTCAACTATTTTCAGTCATACTGAAAAATCATGTCGATATGTGATTTTCAAGAAAACGATATAACTACATTGATATATTTCAGATATGTTCTCAATACACACAGATCACACACGTGTTCGTAGTTATACACAGTCCTGTTAATTCAAAAACATGTTAAAATATTTCACAGCTCACAGTACTGTGATATAAATATGTTATTACTCATGTTTTTGATATATGATCACTTAGGACTTTGAAACGTTGCCACACAGGACTTTGAAATGTTGCCATACAGGGCTTTGAAATGTTGTCACACAGACAATTGAAATGTTGCCACACAGGACTTTGAAATGTTGTCACACAGACAATTGAAATGTTCTCACATTGATATGTTCTCACAGTGATATTATACATTGCCACACTGGCAATAGATATGTTCTCATACAGAAATGTTCACACATTGATATGTTCTCGAGTTAATATGTTTTTACTTGGAATTGTTTTTAGTCTCTAGTTGTTGATCATATGAATTTGATATTATCACACCAGTCACACACAACACATATAACCCATTATACAATTAAATACACAAAACAACCATTTATTAGCACTATCATAGAGTTTTGATACAAACGAGTGTTACTACAACATCCATACAGATAATAACATATCCATCTATGGTATGTACAATGACAAGTCCCAAAAATGAATAATGCTCGATCACACTTACCGTAAGAAATACGGTAAGCAGGCTAGTATAATAGCTATAGTAGCCAATACTATAGCTAAACATAAGAGTCTAGCCTCGGTGCTCAGCGTACCGAGCATCCAAATCCATCCTTGCAGTCTCTCTCTCCAGACTGCAACTTGCTGCCAAAATGCAGCAACCAGTGCTTGTCTCCAAATCCTACTCAGACGCTCTTCTACGGTCGTCCTCCAAGCCTGGGCGTCAATACCCATAAGATTCACCCGCTCCAGAAGAGTCAAGTGAGGATCTCCAGTACCGTGGTGCGAGTATCCTCCAGGGTAGTTTGGTGTTAGTGAAGGTCCTGTCTCAGGCCCTGCAGGTCTTGGGAGACCTGCTGAATCTGGACTCGCAGCTCGGCTTGGTGGGAGGATTCTCCCACCTCATGAACAGTCTGAGGCTCATCCCGTGAAGCCATCTGGTGTCTAGGGGGTAGCCCCGTGGTCTTGCGGGCTTGTCCCCGCATCCGTCGTAACCCGTCCCTAATGGGGACTCTCTGTGGAGAGGAGCTATGTCTCCTCTCAGCAGAAGTATGAACCAAGGGTGAGTGGGGAGGACTGGGTACAATGGGGGATGCTGGTGGTGGTAATGGTGATGGTGGTGGTGGTGGAGTAACAGGTCGGGGAGATGATGGTGTATGCGGTCCGGCAGGGATCGCCTGTGAGGCTGCAGATGAAGCCTCACTAGGATCCGAGTCTGCTCCTGCACTGGAACTCAGGGTGTCATCCAACACAACATAGGGGAATCTCTGGTAAATATATCTTTCACCTTGATCGGCCATCGCTGTACAATCAAAATCTCTAATCAGTATCATGAAGTAAATATTAAATAACGATATTTAATATGAACATGATATGATGCTTCTTCCTATCTCAGAACAACTATTCGTCCTTAAACTAGAACACACACGTGTTGCGAATTTCAGTTATGCTGGCCACTCATAACTGGAATTCGTACCACCTGATTATTCTGGCTTCATTCAAAACAAGTTATCCGAGCCTATGGTTATAGTCTAGGTCTCTAAGTCAACCTAATTCTCTATAACCTGTGGCTCTGATACCACCTTGTCACAGCCCCACCTCTCGTCACCTGAGATGATGTCACTGAAACGGTCGCGGAAGCATAGTCATGATGCCTCAGAGATGAGGGGTGACTTACTTGATCCGATATCACAAGCACACATACTAACTCAAGATAATTACATTACAGTTTACAGCTAAGTTTGTTTAGTTACAAAACTAAATTATTCAAGTGCAAGTACTCCAAAAGTGTGTCCTCACCGACGTTTACTGTTTCCCTGCAAAAAGATTTAAGTTTGAAACGTCAGCACAAAGCTGGTGAGTTCATACAGTTCATGTTACACAATATGATATGTGATATAAGTTTACAAATTGCTATGTTCAAGATAACCATGGGACCCGTATCTAGTTCCTTTCGGACTGTTATGTTCTTGTTCTATGAAGATACTACCCGTTGGTAAATATCTTGGTGCCTCATTGTCTTAATGTTTATCACTACATTAAGAATTTTTGGAAATAGATAACAAACATTTGCACCAAGGGGAGTTGCAAGCTCCCGGCAAATGGATTGTCAGCCAATAGTACTATCAATGTTTTCTATTCGGCCCCACACGGGTTCACTAGATATAGTTCAGAAATGAGGTCTTTTGATACTGTGATAAAGTTCTGTTCTATAGGCAAAATCCCATGAAATCCACAAGTTCTCAACAATCACATGAAATCACGCAGATAACAGTGATACATATCATATAGTTCTGAAAAGTTTCACAGCACTACCCCGAGGTTTATAAAAGAGTAAAAAGAGAAAGGGGTTGTACGAAACTCACCTGATAATATAGAGGTAGCAGAATATCTCAACACTGATAATAGAGAGGTGATTCTGCATTTATTTATATTTAATGAGCTATTTAGGTTTTAACTTACTGATTAGATCTTTTTGAACGTCCAATGTCAAAGACATTGCTTTAAAAGTCATCAAACTGAGATTAGTTATTTTGATATTGTATCATACAATGTATGATAATGTAGGGACCTACCTTGCATTAGATTCCTAATACAAGGTTGATGACACTCTTGATTAATCAGAATAGTCTTGGATTAACCAAATAGTTAATGTTGTTGATTATAATGCTAAAACAGTTTCTGGATGGTTTAATGGCTTAGGAATGATCAATCCTTGTTATGGATTACCCAATTATCATGAAATATCACAATGTAGCATCAAAATAGGTGTAATAACCATGTTTAACATACTAATCTGACTGTTATCATAAACATCAGATAATCATTTCAATGAGTATGTTAATGATTGTGATTAGTTTGAAACACTTGGATTTAACCTTGCATTTCAAAGATTAATCCAACTAATCACCTACATTGTCATAATCAAATGGATTAAATCATTATAATCATGGGTATAGTTTCATGCAAACCGGGCATTACAACGGATCAAAACAAGGATTTAACTATTAAAACATCGTGTTCTTTGTTTATAATCAATCCTAGCCATCATCTAGGCAATAATCAACAATCCTAACTATGCCATTACGTTCAAAATCAAGATCTAATCAATCAAAATCAAACTAGAAGGTTTAAAATGAATCATTACCAAATCAGACGGAGTTCTGCGATTAAAACAACGATCAGAGCTTGTAGAGATGATCCCTGGTGTGATCTATGGCTTCTGAAGACTTAAGAATTGAATTTGGATGATGAAATTTCGTCTGGTTTTCGTATTTGAGCGTCTGTGTGCGAGAGTTGTTAAAAAAATCAACTTTGCATGAAATCAGATGAAGTAGATCAGATTATTGCACCGCCACACCCGTCGCGTACCGCGAAGAAATCCGGAGGAATCTTAGATATTTTGCATGCATCGCGTACCGCGACGAGTCCACTCGTTCAACACTTAGAAAATTTTCTTCGTTTTTCGATTCCGGGCAATCCAGGACTCCGTTTTGCACACGGTTTTCGCCCACGTTCATCATTTCTCGCATACTATCGATCTGTAACCATTAAAATCATTAAATCAACGTGGATTTCTCGAACGGTCAAATGTGCTCACATCATCAATGACGTGATTTCTCAACCGCAATTGTCACAGAGACGCTCTCGACTCACCTTATTGAACACGGGTTCAATAGGGGTCAGATAGACAAAACACTGTTTTATCGGGAAAAGGGCAATGACATTCTCCTTGTTCAGATCTATGTTGATGATATCATATTTGGATCTATTGATGAACAGTTGTGTTTGGAATTTAAAGAGGTTATGATTGAGAAGTTCGAGATGAGTGCAATGTCAGACATTAAGTTCTTTTTGGGTTTACATATTGATCAGACTGATGATGGTATTTTTATTCATCAGACCAAATACATTCAAGACATGCTAAAACGGTTTAGCATGCTTGATTGTAAACCCATTTCCACGCCCATTCAGCCCAATCACGAGATTGAGCCTGATCTTAAGGGGGGGCTAATTGATGCTACTTTATATCGTGGAATGATCGGGAGCTTGATGTATTTGACTGCCTCAAGACCGGATATTGTATTCGCTACAAGTATCTGTGCTCGCTATCAATCAAAGCCTAAAGTTTCTCATCTGATTGCAGTCAAGAGGATTCTGCGTTATCTGAAGGGTATACCAGACACCGGTCTGTGGTATCCTAAGGATGATAACTTTTCCTTCCATGCGTATAGTGATTCTGACTATGGAGGATGCAAGACTGATGCCAAATGTACTACTGGAGGTGCACAGTTTCTGGGGGAGAGGTTAGTCTCCTGGCAGTGCAAGAAGCAAACATCTGTTGCTACATCTACATGTGAAGCTGAATATGTAGCGGCTGCCTGTTGTTGTTCCCAAGTCTTGTGGATACAACAACAGATGAGAGACTATGGACTGAACTTTCTATCTACCCCGATTCATGTAGACAATGAGGCTGCTATTGCTATCACCAAGAATACAGTGTATCATTCACGTTCCAAACACATTGATATTCGGTTTCATTTCATACGCGATTGCTATGAAAAGAAACTGATTGATGTGGTGAAGATACACACCAACGAGCAAAGGGCAGACCTTCTCACCAAGGCCTTTGACAAACAACGTTTTGAGTATTTACTCAAATTAAATGGGATCAGGGTCATGGGTGAGGTAATTAAGAATCAATTTCCTTCGTAATCATAGTTTATTGATATAACATCAGATATTTTTTTATTTTATTTGTTCTTTTGTGTTTTAGTTTTAGGGGGAGAAAATTTGTGAAAAATACAAAAACATTTGAAAAACCAAAAACACAAAAACATTAAAAAAATTAAAAATCTGAGAAATTTATTTGACCTAGTAAGAAATGATAGTACATTATTTGCAATTGGAAACATATCTGTATGTATTATGAAAAATTAAAAAAATAATTACAAGTACTAAGTATGATGTGTAAGTAGGTTTATAACTTAGTTAGGATAAGTTTAAACAAAGTTTTGATTATACTTTATAAGAAACAGATGCTTAATATGCAGTACTTAGTTTTGTCCTGAAAGAGTGGTAATTTTTCTGACAAAATGTTTCTTGAACAAAAAGTCAAAGTACTAGTTTGATCATGTGTTTAATTTTTAAAAGAAATTCTGATTTTGTTTTTCTTTTATTTTAGTTTAAAGCTGGAACATTCTTTGCGTATACTTACGTATCGACCTGATTGCTATAGCTTTAAACGATTCAAATTTGTTTTCTTGGTTCTGATTAAGATTTGGACAATCTCTACGTATATGAAAATATCGAACTGATTGTTAAAAGCTTAATCTTAAATTATTGTTTAGTTTATTTTCTGGATCATTTGAGCATACGTAAGTATCAACCTTGATTCCAAGATTTTGAACAAATTCAAATTGTTTTCTATTTTGTTATTTTTAAAAAGAAATTCTGCTTTATTTTTGCATGATCAGACTGGTTAAAATTGAAATTATAAGTTTTAAGAACATTTATGTTTGATTAGTTATTCACAAATCGGGGATGTGTTCAAGTAAATGGATTATTATAAAGTGTTTGATAATCTTGTTAAACTGATTTCTTGACTAAGTAATTAAACTTAAAAGGATAAGTATACTGACAATCATCTTGGAATTGTAATTTGCAATTAAATTTATTAATTAATACAAACAGATGTGTTGAAAATTGTAAAATAATATGATCTCATGTCTGGATCTTTCTCAAACAAAAAGATTTGATTTTTATTAGTATAGTTAGTTTGTTAAATTTGTAGTTTAATTGTTCTAAAAATTTGAAAAATTACAAAAAGATTTTATTTTTTATCTGATGTTAAATCAATAATTTTTTGATTATTTGTTTGACTTTGGAACAATTAAACATGAATTTGTTTTGAAATTTAAAGAAAAATCATTTTTTTCAAAAGGTTCGTCTGGTGAAGGTTCGTTGAGAAGGTTCGCTAGCTAGGTTCGCTGGTTAGGTTCGCTGGCTAGGTTCGTTAGCTAGGTTCGCTGACTAGGTTCGCTTGTTAGGTTCGTTTGAAATGGTTCGCAGGAAAGGTTCGTTTGAAATGGTTAGCAGGAAAGGTTCGTTTGAAATGGTTAGCTGCAAAGGTTCGCAGAAAAAGGTTCGTTTGAAAGGATTGTTTGAAAAGGTTCATGAGTATAAATATAAGGTTCGTGATAAGGGTTCGTCACATTCATCTGAATACAAGCTGACGAACCTGCAAGAAGAAATTTTTCGATTTTCGATTTCGGACCTCCCAGAAATTTTCATTGATTTCTTTAGATTCGTAATTACTTGCTGATCATTTCTAGGTAGATTTCATTGGATTTCACCGGCTAGATTGATAGATCTAAGAGGTTTTAGGATTTTTAGATCGGACCTGTTTAATTGAATTAAAACCAGTTAAATTCTAAGTTCTGGACAAACCGTCTTTGTAAAAGTTATTCATCGTTGTGTTTCGAATCTTGGTGTAAAGTTTTATCTTCTAATTCGAAGATTTGAAATTTTGATTTGAAATTGAAAAAGGTTCGCTGGATGAACAGGTTCGTTGAATGAACTAAGGTTCGCCGAACCTTGAAGGTTCGTCTGAATCTGATAGGTTCGTGGCGAACCTATATATTTCAAATGAACCGAACCTTTTGGTCAAGGTTCGTTTGACTAACAGGTTCGTTTGTTTGAAGGTTCGTTCATTCTGAGGTTCGTTCATCAAAAGGTTCGTTCATCAGAAGGTTCGTTCAAATAGGTTTGTCTAGACCACATGTTCGTCTCACTTAGGTTCACCTAGCATTAGGTTCGTCTCAGGGGTTAGGTTCGCTGGTCTATAATTAGAATTTTTATTTTTTAATTTTGTTAATTTTTGTTTCTAATTGTGTTTATTTCTGATTGTAGAGATGGCTAACTTAACTTTTGGTGACAAGCATAATGTTTGTCCGTATCTGGATCCTACTACTCGGAATGGTCAAGATTTTCGTCCTATGATCGAGTTTCTTCGTCGATCAAGGATTTACTACGCCATCTCCAACACTTGTCAGATTTATCGATCGCATATTCAGAGCTTCTGGGAGTCAGCCAGAGTTATTTCTGTGGATGGAGATTATGTGATTGATGCGAATGTGCTAGGGCAAGCACTTCGTATATCTGAGGCTGATATTCGTAGAGTTCTACAGTTTGGGGGTGAACCTGCTGGTATAACTCTTATACCAGAGAGGTGCATTAAAGGATGCTTCATGCGCATCAGATACTTTGGAGTTTACAACTCTATTTCAGTGAAAAAGGGCAAGCTTCCACTTCAATACAAGTTTTTAGCTCATGTGTTACTTCATTGCTTAAGCATGAGGAAGGGTACCTTCGATGAGTTGAGAGATCTGATGAGATCAGCTATGGTAGCTCTTATATTGAACAAATCGTTCAATTTTTCAGGGATGATCTTCCGGTATATGTCTGACGACATCACGAAGGATAAGGATAGGTTTTATATGTATCCTAGATTCGTGCAGATGTTGATTGACGAGAGGTTGCCTGAGGGGCTGTTACCTAGGGAAGCTGGAGATTTACTTAAGTTGAAGCACATGACTGATTCCAGTCTGGGTCAGGTCAGAGTGTATCAAAGAAGTGGTGATGCTATACTGGAGAAAGAACTTATAGGTCACTGTGCCAGGGCAAACTACATTGCTCCTGATGATGATGCCTGGAGGCATGTTGACTCTGGGTCAGATACTGAAGAATTTGATGTTGATGATCAAGCACAACCACCTCCACCTCCTCCAAGACAACAAGCCAGGAAGTCTACTGGTCAATCTTCTTATGCTCAACCACAGACTCAATCATCACAGGAACCGAGTTCACAGGAACCTGTTGATGTTGAGATGACTGCAGCTGCTGATGAAGATGATGGTGAAGATTCACCAGACACTGAATCTGAGTATGAGATGGTTCAGGTTGGGAACCAAATGGTTAGGAAGCTCAAGAAGAAGTTTGCCAAGATAGCTGAAGAGGCTAGGGAAGAAAAAGATGATCCAAGTTTTCATGCTGAAGAGCCTGAGTCTTCTAGAACAAAGAAGCTCAAAAGGATGGCCAAAGGAGGGCCTTATGAGAAGAAGAAGCCCAAGATTACTAAGACCGTTGTGTCTTCATCTACTCCTGTTGTTTCTATTCCTGTGTCATCAGTTCCTGTTTCTTCTTCTTCTCCTATTATGACTTCATCAGTTCATGTGACTTCTATTCCGGCATCTACTTTACAAACTTCTGAGTTTGTAAGTGTAGCTACATTTGTGCCAGTTTTTGTGAATTCTACTACAATTACTACATCGATTCTAGAGGCTTCATTTCATCAGACTGCTACAGCAAAAGATGATTTATTTTCAAGTCTTGATGACTTAGGAGATATTAATTTTACTGATTATGACGACAGTGACATCAAAAAGAGACTTCTTTGTTGACTAAAGATCTTGAAAGTTTGAAGAAAGAAAAAGAGAAGTCTACTGATGATCAATCTTCTTCTTCCACTCTTGAGTTGGATGAATTAAAAGCTCAGATGTCTTTGATGATAAAGTGGAGAGAAGAAGAAGATGCAAGAAAAGATATCTGATTTGGAATTCTTTAGCAAGCTTCAGTCAGAAGACATAGTTGATTTAAAGAATGAAAATATTGATTTGAGATTCAAGATAAAAGCTTTGGAAGCTAAAATTTCAAAGACTGAGGTTTCTGTGTCTGAAGCTGAGAAGATAGTGGTGGATGTTGATGAAGAAGATGAAGAGAAGAAGAAAGTAGATGAGAAGATATATGAAGAAAAGGAGATGGAAGAGGAGGAGGATGAAGAAGAGAAGTTGGATTATGGAGATTCTGACATAGATGAACATCCTGATATGAATGTTCATGATGATGATGATGATGATGAGAATGGTGATGGTGCTGGAGGTGTGAGTGGTGATTCTGGTGGTCTGGATTCTGTTTCTGGTGCTATTGAAGTTTATTCTCCATCAAAGATTATTACTGAAGCTGTTCCTGTGACTATTGTATCTTCTGATAGGGCAAAGGATTGTACTAATGTAGATTTTGAAGATTTAGATGCAATTGAATATCCTGAAAGAATTGTTGATTATTCCTTGCCTAATTTTCTTGATTTGTTTAAAATGAATTCTGACATAGACTTGCAGAGGAAGATATTTGAGATTCGGGTTGATCAAGAGTTCGAAGAAGGAGAGATTGTTGGAGAATATTCTGCACATGATTTTCAAGATTTATTTGATACTGATGATGATTTGATGTTTGATTTTGAAGAAGATGATGATCTAGACTTATCTGATTTTGAGAAAGATGATATTGTTGATGAAGAACTGTTAAACATGAATACTTTGAAAAGATTCTTTGAACTTGGAAGTATTTCGAAGACATCTTTGGATCCAATTAAAGCAAAGACTAATATGGATTTCTGGATGGAATTGCAAGAGGAGACCAAGTATATTATAGATCATTTGCATATGTTCAAGATAATGATTGAAGTCATGGACGACAAAGATCAAGAAAACCAAACTAGACAATTTAAGAAGTTCAAAATTGGATCTAAATCAAAAATGATTGGAAGAATTGTCAGTTATGGTTATTTTCATAACATTCCAGGAAGCTTGACAAACAAGGGATGTTATTTAGTGAAACGAACAGATGGATGTCAGTATTTTGGGAAAGCTTCTGATCTGATGAGTCTACGATCTTTTGAATGTATAAACTTGGCAAGAATGAAGATGATTAAGCCAATTCAGACTAGACATAATGAAGTTTTTGAAAGATTGTTAAAGAAAGAAGCAAGAACTGGATGGAGTTTGTTGACTCCACAATTCATTGACAGAGTTCATGGATATTCAAAGCCTAAAGTTTTCAAGAGACCTAGACTCAGGAAGATAGAACAGAACTGGAATCCTTACTTTAAGTTATGGTTCTATGATGGGAGAACATCAGAAGGTGTGATTTTACTGAGGCAGAATGACAACTGGAGGGTGATCCGGATGCTAGATCCTGTGTGGATTGTGAATTGCTCAAAGGATGACATTGATTTACTTAACACAGCAGAAATCTATGCAGATGATGGTTATCATGCTTATGGTGTGAGCTTTAAAGATATGGCAATTTAATATCAAACCATTGCAAGAATGTGTTATACGTTGGGTATACATTCTGGATGCAATTGGGATGATGTGAATTACCTTTATACTGAATTGATGCAAGTGCAGAAGGAACGAGATGAAAGAGATGCAAAGCTTGAGGCTGAAAGGTTATCGAAGATACCACGTTCGGTTGTTATACGAGCGGTGGATAACATTGTTAGTGAAGAGGTTGGAGAATCCAACGGAGTCAAAGATAAAGAAGATGACAAAGCTGAAGACAAAGATTAAAATTTTTGATAGCAAACATTAAGGGGGAGTTTGTTAGTGCACATATGTAATAGTTTGCTATTCAAAAGTTGTATTTATTTTGAGTTTTAGAAAGGTTCGGTTAATAGGTTTGCCATAGGTTCGTTTGGCCCACGAACCTAGGCCGGTTCGGCGAACCTATAACCTAGAGAAGGTTCGGCGAACCTATAGGTTTGGCAACCTAGAGCGAACCTAGGGGTTCGGCTATCAGAAAAGGTTCGGTTGTGCTGTATGTATATATAGAAGGTTTGGCTGAATTCTTCATAACTTTTGACAGAATTCAGCAAACCTTCTGAGATTTTCTCTGTGTGAGATTTTGTGTATTTCTGAGTGAACTCTTGTAATCATTGGTTGATATATACAAGATTGATTATGGAATTGCTTGTCTTCTTTTGATTCTTTACATATCATTTATGGATTCCGCACATTCTTGATAGTTCGTAGAACTTCGTATTCAATCCTGTTCAGTACTCACCAAACCAACAATACTCATTAATGAGGAGCTTGAATGTTTTGAAAGGATGGACGGAAATTTACGGAATCCGGAATATATGTTAAGTTTTTGAAGCAAGTAGGCAAAACCAATATTTTAACAAAAAATAACATTTTAGTCGAAAAATTAACAATAATGACGGAAAAAGTGGGAGCAGTCGCCCCCGGCCCTATAAAATCTTCGTCCATGCAACTCATAACCTGTACTTATCACGATAGTATGAAGAACAAGTTTTTCACATACTAAAAATTCAAATCATGTGTTCTTATCTAGAAAAATTAAATAAATAAATAAATTATAAGCTTCTACACTTAATACCATCAAGTGCGACCATCGTACTGGTAGTGGCTCATTTCCTCATAGAGGATATAATTCATTGTATTCTATTAAACAATAATTTTCTGTAATTAGTTAAATTTGGAGTTTCTTTCAATATTACGTCTTAATTAATGAGCCAAATGGTTAGGGCTCTCACCTTGCATAGTAAAGGTTAGGTTCGAATCTATTTGAGGGCAAGTTTGAATGATATTAGTTGAAAGGTCAGCTTGAGGTTTATCACGGGTTCGATCCTAATGGGGGGCTAAGATTTACCTATTACACAGGGTTCCCGCGGTGAGCCTGTTTAAGACAACATACGTGATAACTCATACGTAAGATCATCAATCGTCGATAAAAAAAAATTAATCATATAACCTTTCGATACCAATATGGTAATAATTCGTTGTATTATATTAAATCCAGATATAATTTGTTTGGTAACTAACTTATGAAATTAAAGATTCAACTTTATTCTTTAAATGTATTCTATAAATATATATCATACATTATGAGTAACCCACACCACCTATCTATAGCATTCCGATGAAGCGAATAAATCAAAAGTGCCGACGGGCACTCCCTCAATAATCTAAAATATTTTGCTACTAAAACTCTAAAAAACTTGTTATGTGCAGTGCTCTCTCAACAAATTAGTTAGTTAGCCATCAATACAAAAATCCTACAAGAATACCTCTTATTCTTGAAAATGCATGATCCAATAGAATATATTTGGGCGTATTAATATTCATATGGATCATTTTTAATATCTCATGTTAGTGATGCATGAAGATATGAAATGTTGTTAGTGCAATTTTTTGACCAAACAATTATAATGTCCATTGTTAGGCACAATGAGAATTATTGTAAGACGCTTATGTTAGACGAGATGGGATTTTCCTGATGATAATGAATATTGTTCTTTGACATTGTATAACGTTGATTTTTAACTAAGCAGTTACAAATATCATTATTGCTGGGCATAATTAGAAGTAGAGTAAGTGGCGTATGTAGGTGCTATGTTAAGTATATTTTAGACGACTATTGTGTATAAATCTGGATAAATGTTGGACGTCTTATAGCTCTTGTTTACACACAAAATGGTTTAATTGAATTCTTATGTTTGATTACAATCAATCGTTAGACCACTCATGGTAAGACTTAATAGTCATCTGGATAAATGTTGGACGTCTTAACCTTGTGGTCGTGGGTTCGGGCCCCACGGTGGGCGCCAATGTTGCCGTATCGGTCTTCAGAGTCCTGCTGATAACCTAGCCCTGCTAAGATCACCACAAAACACACCGTTAGTCTCACCACAGGAGGTGTTTCCTGTGATCGCGACTCCGGCGTGAGAGTAAGGACCGGTTGTAGAAGAAGATAGCAACTGAATGTATGTAAGTAATGAGAAAGTATGAGTGTAGTATACGGTACCGTTTGAATCCTCAAGTCCTCCTTTTATAGCCTTCGAGTTCCAGCCCTGATCGATGAGTATCTTCCCTTTCTGGACCTTATCTTCTATTGATCTCGTTTGCATGTGTTGATTGTAGCAATATTTCCAGATTGGTGTTAACGTTTGACTTGTTATCAAGTTGTCTTAATCCTGTCAAGAAGTGGCCATGTCCTGCAGTGATACTTTTGCAGGAACTTGTATGAGAAAGGTTGATTACTACTTTTTATGTGGAAAGGCTTTGCAGGCTTTCCCTATTTGTCTGATCACTTTCTTTTATCCAGTGGTCATGATATCTTTTCCAGGTTTCTTTTTGTGATTGACGATCTGAGCTGGATGTGGCTGTGCTAAACTTTGTCCGAGCTGGGCGGTAGCTGGGATGTCCCTTAGCTCGGCCAAAGGGGTATACTGACCCCGTCATCATTATTCATGTGTTGTTGCACTGGTTAGATTAAAACCAACTGCTAATAATCACGAATACTTCTTACTACAACTAATCTCTAGAAGAGAACCAAGTATATCTCTACTAAAATTAGTATTTGCTTGTGCGGTCTATGTACTTAAACTGTTACCATAACATTCCAAATTGGAATATGCTTGCAACATAATATGTCGATTGCTAATTTAATAATACTGCATTCCTAGTCTTACAAGGGGATAAGAAGAGGAAACGTTGGTAACATAAAAATGAAGCATTATAACTAAAATTCGACTTGCGAAGTGGTTAATTTGTATCTGAAGCGCAGTATGTCGTGCATTTGCAAAGAAAAGCAAATAAATTAGTAAATGCATTCACAAACACAAAGAAAGTGATACAATCACATATACGAGCATAAAATGCACCTACTCTAATAAAAGGCATACTAGTTACAAATATAAAAACCCATAAATTGATCAGAAAGAACAAATAACACATTCGTTGAAACCTTATAAAAGGTTAATAAAGAAACCTTGAAAAGGGTTAATGTCTTAGAAGAGACTTTTGAACACAATTACGATCAAAAGAGGGGAAAACCTAGAAGAAGTTGGTATTAAATATACAATGCTATATGGGTTTTCTGAATATTGTAGAAAAATGAGTTTATTCATGTGGAAAAAGCAATCGACAAAGATATTGATAAGAAATCTAAAACTTATGAAGCCAATCTCAGAAGTCAGAAGACATAGATTAAATATGGATGAAGAAAAGAGGACTGACTTCAAAATCAGATTGCAAACCTGCACGTCAGAAGCAGCAACAGAGGATATTCTGTCGTTAGTTACCAGCGGCGACCAATGAGACATTGCCTCAATGGTAACCCAAGATTCTTTCAAATGGGAGGTCTTAGGTTCAAATCTCACCCGCAGCAAAAAAGGGGTCTGAGAGGGTCAGGGTTTTCCCAGTGGGGTTTCCTCCTGGGGTGGTTGTGGTGGCTCATGGGAGGTCTAGGTAGCTAGACTTTGGTGACATGGCCTGGAAACAGTGAGTTCACACAATTGACACATTCGCCGTTCAAAAAAAAAAGTTACCAGCGGCGACGGAGGTTGCAACCCCCATTAGGTTCAATTTAAGATGCAGGAGATGGTAACATGGCAACATGGGGACGTGAACCGCCTGAAACCGAACAAAAATCAGGGATCTTCCCCAACTGCAGAAAACCACCTTCACTGTTGACTTAATACAGTTCAAATTGATTTTCAATTTAATCTGACGGTCAGACTCATCCAAAACTCGTTTGAAAAGACCGGTGTCTATATATACTAATAAATAAAAATAAAAGTGGACACATGTCACAATTTTAAGCATTTTCACAATAACTTTCCCGCATTTCTCTCCTATTAAATGCATACACATTAAATAATATATTCAAATTATATTTCAATTAAAAATAAATTTTAACTCATATAATACACAAATATTAAACTATATTTTGTAAAAAATGTATTTTTTTTAAAACCAGCTTTTTTAAAATGAAAGTGTAAAAAAACAAACTTTAATAACAAATGTTTAAAAAAATAATATTATCATTTTAAGTTTTAACTTGTATTCAATTTCAATCGTATTTTATATAAATAAACCCTATAAGATGTTTTGAAATTTTTATTGATAACTATTTAATATATATTTTTATTCAACCCGTGTGATACACGAAGAACTATCCTAGTATATATATATATATATAAACTTGTTTTAAAGGCACGTGTTTTAACCTGATCTGGTTTGACTTATTTTTATTATAAACAACAAAGTCAATACAATAAACAATCAAAAATAACACAACAAAATCATTAACATAAACATCAGAATTGATTGTATTGATTTATCAAAAATAACTGATTACAATGAAGACTCTCCCTCAAATGAAAAATTACATACAAGAATTTTCTAGCCAAAAACTCTAATGAGTGAAACAATGAAACCGGTATTTATATCCTTGTGTGATGTCATCATGTTGTCACTATAAAAAGAATATCTAACAAAATAACTGAAACAAACTCAATCTAAATACTGAAATTGTATAACTATTGAAGAATAATTTTTCAGAAGTAATCTAGCCTTCAACAAATATAAATCTCCTAAAAAAGTTGTTTCTATTACCTCAAGGAAAAGAATATTGATCCAGGATGAGAAGGAAGAAAACGATCATAAAGCTATGATATGGAAAAAAAAAAAAAAAAAAAAAAAAAAAAAAAAAAACTAACTTAGGTGATGAACTTTCATTGATTATCCAATTTTCAACCTGAATTTTGTAAGAAATATACACATTCTTTCTTGGGTGTTTTATCTGAAAATTATCATACAATCATTCCCAGATTATCCAATGCAAAATGAAAAATAGGTTTTATACTTTTACAAGAGGAGGGAAAACCGGTTTTTTATTTGAACCAGTTTCGATTCCAAATTGGTTTTAGTTCTGGTCAACAAAGCCAACACTCGGTTCTAGTTAGGTTCAGGTTTTGGCGGGGTGAAGGTGAAACTGGTTTCGATTCCATTTTCTTTTAGAAATCGGAACCGCATATACCAGTTGGTTCGGTTTGGACCGGTTCCAGACTTCCAGAACCGATTTTTTTGCCAATATCTAGCGTTTGCTATGGATTAGGTGTAATCATGGGTCACAAACTGGAGCAGATCCAAATCAAGAAGCCTATATAATTGAACCTTAGGACCGAACCGGGTACGAGGTTTTTAGTTAGTCAATTTAACGGTTTGAACTTTGAACTGACATTATCCCATGAAAATGGGTTGTATATGATGGGCTTACCATGAAAACTTAGCTAATTGGCTTCTATTTTTTAAGCATAACTATTAACCAGGCTTCTAATTTTTTAGAAGAAAGCCGAATATAAATTAATCTTTAAATTTGTAACTTGTAAGATACGCTTTGAGCTAGAGGTGGGCAAACCGGGTTTTTTTTTAACCGGTTTCGGAATCGTTTTCGGTTCCAAATGGTTCCAGTTCTAGTCAATAACTGGTTCCAGTTTCGGTTTTTGACTGGTTTCAAAAGGTTTTTGGCCGGTTTCCGTTCGGGTTTGGCCGGTTAAGGTGTAACCGGTTCCGTTTTACAGTTTCGGTTCCGATTTCTCTGATAGTCCGGAACTACCTGTACCTAACGGTTTGGGTTGTCGGTTTCGGGTTTTTTGCCACCTCTACTTTGAGCCTTTGAGTCATTGAGTGAACTCCAATCACGACCCAGATCTGCTGAGGGCTGAGGCCAAACTTCAGGCCCATCAAAATAAAAATCCATTATAGTTCTTTTAAACTACAATGTATACATGTAATAAACCCAACAGGCCAACAACAAAAGCACGCAATTTTTTTTTTGAACGGCGAATGTCTCAATCGTGTGAACCCACTTTTTCCAGGCCATGTCACCAAGGTTTAGTTACCTGGACCTCCCATGAGCCACCACAACCATCCCAGGAGGAAACCCTACTGTGAAAACCCCTGACCCCCCACAGAACCCTTTTTCGCTGCGGGAGGGATTTGAACCCAAGACCTCCCATTTGGAAGAATCTTGGGGTATTTGGTATCCAAAGCACGCAATTGATATATAAATCTAGAGGTAGGCAAACCGGTTTTTTTTTAAACCGGTTCCGGTTTCGGTTCTATTTTTTGCCGGTTCCAACCGGTTTTTGGCCGGTTCCGGTTCGGGTTTGGCCGGGTTAAGGTGGAAACGGTTCCGGTTCCGATTTCTCTGAGAATCCGGAACCGCCCGTACCCACCTGTTCAATTACAACCAGTTCGGTTCCCGGTTCCGGTTCCAAAACCGGGTTTTTTGCCCACCTCTTTATAAATCATATACTTAAATTACCTCATTCTCTTTCTTGCTCGCAATGTAACATGATACATTCGACGTCTGACTAATCTAAAATAAAAACTAAAAATAATGTGTTTAACAATATTATCTACCACCTGATAATGGTAATGCTTAAATTAATTTTAAGTGATTAATCTTCAAATTGGTTTTTTATTAACAATTACCCTAGATGATGGTTATGTTACCGCCATATGTAACTTGTTTTTCAAATTAGTCTCTTAGGCCACTCGGAGTGGGGGGTTGGGAAGAGGCCAGGGAAGCAATTCTGTTCCATCACCAAACCGGGGCCGGCCGGGAACACCGCGCCCCCGGTTTCGGCTAGGGGAAAAACGGGGAGAGGAAGCCGAATGTTGCCGAGCGTGGGAGAAACCATTTGAGAGTGGAAAAGTGGGAAAAGTGGGAAAAAATGTGGGGAAAAGTGGGAAAAATTAGAACGACACCATGCAAAATGGGGAAAAGTGATGTGGCGCTGATGTGGCAATGGGGAAAAGTGGGACGACTTCGAGTGGCCTTAATTATTCTGTTAAAACACATTTACCACCGTATGTACTTGTTTTTTTAAGGGTCAGTTACATATATCTCCTTACTAAAACCATTTATTACATATTTACCCAATCATAAAACTAAATTACATATTTCCTCCTTCTAAACCAAATATATTACATATTTATCCATTTCATTAAAAAACAAATTATGTATTTCCTATTTTACCCTTAATGAACTAACTAAAAACAATTTACATATTTCTCCTTACTAGAGGACAATTTTGGAACATCGGGATATTTGTAATTTTAGTTTAACATTGGGTATATATGTAATTTTGATGTTTAATAAGGGGATATATGATATTATCCTTTTTTTTAAATTAGTGTATGTTTGTGATTTCATTTGAAATTAACTTATTAACTTATTGGCTTTATCAATAAGTTAATAAATTAAAAAAAATGTTTGGTAATATTAAAAGGACTTTTGTTTTAACTTTTTAAATAAGGTTAAAAAGTTATAATTTGTTTTAAAATGTTTTTTAACTTTTTGATGGAACAAGTTAAAAACTAATCCAAAAACTTCTTTATAAGCTAATCCAAATAACTTATTGACTATTCATATATCAAAAGCTAATTCAAACACTTTTTTAATCACTTAATTTTAAAAAGTTATAAGTTAATAAACAATTTTAATAAAAAGTCATTTTAAAATTAAATAAACAATACCAAACATGCTAATTATTCTCTTAAAACACAATTAATCTAGAGGAATGAAAATGAATTACCTCTCCACCCACTACTACTCTAGTCAACACGAGTATATACACTCGAAGAAAAAAAAGTGTTCTTAATAGATTACAGTAGCTTCTAGAATGTATATTAATAACTTAGTTAATTCTTTTACTCATCTATTGTATGTATTGTGTATCTATATATTCAGTTTCATGATCCCTTATTTGGATCATGAGTGAAAGTTATTATCACATGGTATCATAGAGCCATTCGCTCCCCCTACCCCTCCCTTCATCTTCTCCAAAGCTGACCACCTTCCATCCTCTCCAACCTTCTTCCTCCATCCTTCACATGCTTCATATCAAGCTTACCTCTACAAACTTTCCCCTTTGGAAGAACCAGATGATTCCTATACTCTCCTTTCAAAAACTATTATCTCATGTTGATGGTTCTTCCTCCCCTCCCTTGGGCGACACCTCCATTGATGGAAAAATTGTTCCCAACCCTCTATATGCTTACTGGCTCGCAGATGATCAGAAAACCATTCTTATCATTCATGCTTCTCTATCGGAGGAAGCCGTGGCAGAAGTGTTGGGCCTCTCTTCCGCACAACAAATCTGGAAGCTTTGCATTTTGCATATAGCAACACCTCAAATGAAAAAGTGCAAAACCTATTTGATCACCTTCAGTCTCTCACCAAAGACTCTTCCTCCATTACTGAGTTTGGTCGCAAGTTCAAACTCATTTGTGATCAACTCGCGACTGTTGGCAAACCGGTAGTGGAAGACGACAAAACTCGCTATTTTTTACGTGGCTTAGGTACTGCCTTTGAGTCCTTCTCCACATCTATTCGTGCCTCCAGAACCTCTCTACCGTTTCGTGATTTGTTGGAACAAGCTGAGTCTCATGAATTATTGATGAAATCCCTTCCAGGTTTCGTTTCCTCCACGCCGCGTGTTGCCTTCTCGGCTCAAAATGTGCGTGCCCATGCTGGTTCCCGTGGCCGTGGTGGTCTCTCCAGCCTCTCCTCCTACTCCGGTCGTGGTCATGGCCGTCGCCCGCCACACTGCCAGCTTTGTCGCACAAATGGTCAATTTGCCAATCTATGTCCCAAACTCTCTTCTTTTGCTGCCAACCATACTACTATTGATGAGAACCTCTCCAAAGCATTTCATGTCAGTTGCTCTATTCCCTCCTCGGCTCCTGATTGGTATGTCAACTCTGGAACAACGGATCACATGTATGCCTCTCCAAGTTCGGTTCATCATGCCACACCCTTCTCAGGTGATACAAAAGTAACTTTTGGTAATGGTAATCAACTTCCTGTTACCCATATTGGACACACCATTGTAATTCCAAATATTCATCTCAAAGATATATTAATTATTCCTAACATTACTAATAATTTATTATCTTAATTTGAGCAAACTTGGAACTGATAATAATTTGGATGTGTTGTTTTCGCATCCCAACTTTTTCATTCAGGATCGGAGCATGAGGCAAGTTCTAGCTCAAGGAAAATGTGAAAATGGCCTCTATGTTCTCCACACCGGTACCAAAGCCTTGTGTTCATCGAGTTCTTCGTTGCGAGCTTCTTTGGAACTTAGGCATTCACGTTTGGGCCATGTATCTTTTGACACACTTTTAAAATTAAATAAACATGGTCATATTTTTGTTACATCAGTTCTGCCTAAACCAACTATTTGTGAATCGTGTGTTATCTCAAAAGCCCATCGTTTACCGTTTATGTTAAATGACAAAAGTGCTCTACACCCGTTGGATTTAATCCATTGTGACTTATGGGGACCATCACCTATTGTGTACGTTGATAACTTCAAATATTATGTCATATTTATAGATGATTTTTCGCGTTTCACTTCGTTTATCCACTGAAAGCCAAATCATATTTCCACATTATTTTTGTATCATCTATTAATTTTGTCCACAATCAATTTTCAAGAACAATAAAAATATTCCAAAGTGATGGTGGCACAGAATTTGTCCATCATCATGTAAAATCCATTCTCACTTATCATGGCATTTTCCATGCTTTTTAACAGCCATGTTCTGCCCCGTTTTTGGGTGGATGCATTTAGCTCGGCCACCTATATCATTAACCGTCTCCCAATGGCAACCTTGAATGATCGTTCGCCATTTGAGTTACTCTTAAAAACCACTCCAAACTATGACCCCTTTCGTGTCTTTGGATGTCGTGTCTTTCCCTATCTCCATGACTATTCCCCACACAAACTAGCCCCTCGCATCCTGCCATGCATCTTCATTGGATACTCCTCACAACACAAGGGGTATAAATTTCATGATCCTTTGACATATCGCATCTACATCACCCGTCATGCTCATTTTGATGAATCCTCCTTTCTTTTCAAAGATAATTCCTCCACTTCCAACATATACTCTCTTCCCATCCACACCTTTACTCACCCTACATTTCATAAGATTCCAAATACCATTTCCCAGCCCACTATGCCCACATCCCCTTTAGCCAAACCAGCCTACAACACCTCTATACCATTCTGTTGTGATTTATCACCCCAGCCCACTCCAGACTCCGTTGCTACCCCTGTTCCATCTACTCCTCTCACCCCTACCAGCTCATCTCCTATTCCCCCATCACCGGCTCCTCTGTCACCTCTTCCACAACTACCCCTACCCCATCACACTCCACTCCTCTTCATGTGACTCAACAACCCTCACATAAAACAATTCCCATCCCTAACCCAATCCCTCCCTTACCCATCCCCTCGCATCCCATGATTACACGGGCAAAGGCCGACATCTTTAAACCTAAGCACCAAACAAATCTTGCCCACACCTCTTCACATAATTGTTATCAGCCCTTTTTGCCTAGAGTGTTCCAAAAGGTATTAAAACAGCTTTAAAACACCCACACTGGATTGATGCTATGACTCAGGAATTGACGGCTCTTCATAAAAACAATACATGGACTCTTGTTCCTCGTCCAAAAAATCAATGTTTTGGGTCTAAGTGATTGTTTAGCACCAAGTATCGGGCGAATGGATCTGTTGACCATTATAAGGCTCGTCTTGTTGCTCAGGGCTTCAGTCAGGTTCCTGGTCTTGATTTTTTACACCTTTAGTACAATTGTTAAAAAGTTGCCACCATTCGGACCATGTTATCCCTTGCGGTTATTAATTCGTGGCCTCTACATCAACTAGATGTCAAGAATGCCTTTCTTCATGGTCATCTTAATGAACTCGTTTTCATGGAACAGCCCCCGGGTTTCATCAACTCTCGATTTCCAAATCATGTGTGTCGTCTCAATAAAGACTTATATGGACTCAAGGAAGCACCTTGTGCTTGGTTCCATATATTGAGCACATTTCTTCTAACCAATGGTTTTTATTGCAGCAAGGCTGACACCTCTTTGTTTGTGTTCAAACGTGAGGCTTGTATTATGTACCTACTTGTCTATGTGGATGACTTGATACTTACAGGAAATCAACCAAAGCTCATCAGCAACTTCATCAAACAGTTAAACAATGAGTTTGCCATAAAATATTAATTTCTTGGCCTTGAAGTTGCTTACAATCAGGACGGATTATTCATAAGTCAATCCAAATATGTGTATGACATTCCCAACGTGCAAACCTTGTCAATGCTAAACCTGCTCACAATACTTTTTCAGCCAATGCATGCCTTGTGGCTGATGGGAATGCTTTTGCTAATCCTACCTTATATCGTTCTCTTGTTGGGGTACTCTAGTATCTTACTATCACTAGACCGGATATCTCCTATGTTGTTAACCAAGTTAGTTTGTTTCTTCATGCACCTACAGATCTGCATTATCAACATGTGAAACGTATAATCCGTTATATAAAAGGTATCGTTGCCTATGGTCTTACGTTTTCAAAACAAGGTTCTCCATAAATCCTTGGTTATTCGGATGCAGACTGGCCACGTTGCCTTGATACACGACGCTCCACTTATGGCTACTCTATTTTTCTCGGTGGCAATCTTGTCTCTTGGAGTGCGAAGAAACAACCGACTGTTTCTCGCTCTAGTTGCGAATATGAGTATCATGCTATGGCGAATATTGCTGCTGAAATTATTTGGATAACGCACTTATTACGTGAATTTCATGCTTTACCTATTGCTCAACCCACGTTACTGTGTGATAATAAGAGCTCCTTGTTTCTCACACAAAATCTCGTCTCTCACAAGCAAGTTAGGCACATTAACCTTGACTATCATTTCATTCGCGAGCTTGTGTCTGCTGGCAAACTCCACACTCGCTACGTTTCCTATAAACTTCAAGTTGCGGACATTTTTACAAAGAGTCTTCCTCATCCTCAATTTTAGTTCTTCCGATCCAAGCTTCACATTGATCCCCCTCCTTTCGCTTGAGGGGGGATAATAGATTACAGTAGCTTCTAGAATGTATATTAGTAGCTTAGTTAATTCCTTTACTCAATTATTGTATGTATTGTGTATCTATATATTCAGTTTCATGATCCCTCATTTGGATCATGAGTGAAAGTTATTATCACATTTCTAATACGTTAGGTTTTTTCCGATGATATAAAGTCGTCGGTATAGATGAGCTTTCATGGCAACAAGCTGTCAGCATAGGACGTCCCATCTGTTTTTTACTTTTTTCTACCTTATCCAACTGACTGGCCTTCGGCACAGAGAACACCCAGCAACCATCCCACTTACGCGCGATTCCCTTTTGGTTTTAGATTACATAAAGTCGTCGTTACAGACGAGCTTCCACGACGACAGGTCGTCGGCATAAGGTGTCCCATCTGTTTTTACTTTTTGCTACCTTATCTAGACAATAGGTCGTCAGCATAGGGAACACCCAAAAACCATCCCACTTACACGCGATTTACTTTTGGTTTCCTGCTATTACGAAAACCTATGCCGATGACGTGTCGTTGGTTTAGGTTATTTTTATATATTTATTTTTTCTTTCTTTGTTTTTTCTTTTATCTGGTTATTAATTTAAATGATTTAAAAAGTACTAGTTTCCTAGTAGTGATGACCTGTCGTTGGGAAAAAAAGCCCCATCTTTTTTTAATTATTTAATACACTCGACTTAATTGAATGACACCGTTTTGTGGTCCCTTGTGCCGACTACATGCCGTCGGGACAGGTCTAAAAGTCTTAAAATACGACCTGCAGCTCCAAAACACCATTTTTCCCAAATTTTCTTCTCTTAAGTTGAAGAAACAATCCACACCCTTTGCATCAAGCCTTTTCGGCATCGTTCGACATTTCACACAAGTCAACATGTTGAAAAAGCTTTTTGTCTCTCCTGGTACATTTGGTTATCAAAACACTTGATTTGTTTAAGAAAGAAGCACCAACAACAACCAACTTTGATCCCTTTTTGAGCTTGTCATTGATAATTCTCAATAATTGAGTTGTGGATACTGTCGAGAGTATTTTGAGTCTTATTTTAGTATTAGAGAGGTAGAAAAATTGTGAAATCAAACCACAAATAACCACCACCTATTTGGCTATTTATACTAACTTATACACCACCTATTTATACTAACTGAAGAGGGTAAAAATGATTCAAAAAGAGGAGGGGTTAACCGGTCACAATGGCTAGTTCTTCAATGAATTTTTTGTTAAACAAGTGCATTTCTTGAAAAGAATTAGAAATCTAGGTGGGTCAACGGATGCATTTGAAATATGGGTGGTCTGCTGCTCTCACAAGCAGAGTTCAGCTTTGGGTTGTGTGTCCACTATTACTACCGGCGGATCCTAGCCAAATGATTGGAAGTCCGCATATGGCACCGGTAGTTTATTACTGAAAAGCTTCACGTGAACCTGTATATTGTTTCTGAAATTGATTGCACATGGGCTTTTTTCATTCACGTGAAGTTGCATGAAGTTACATAATAATTATTTCCTGCATATCGTTCTCCTTATAACAACTTCGTTTCTTAAGATTTGCTCTCACTTTCAATTTCACAAAACATCTCACTTTCAAAGACTTCAATATCACTAGTCATCTCATTTTTTAAGTTTTTTACCAAGTTTTCATTTATACAATATAAGTTTAAGAATAGGTTCAGGTCCAGTTATGAGTGATGTTTTGTTTCTAAAACATAGTCATCGTGCTATTCATTTGTTTAGTTACAATGATTATGCGGATAAAGATCCGTTAAATGTTAGGCGTGGTGACCAGAGATTTTGACATCACATAAAAAACCATCTTATTCATCCGACGGTGAAAAATATAGTAAACGATACTGGTTTTGGTGTCCTTATTAATTGTGAATATAGTAAGGTTGGTCATGCTTTGATAAGTGCCTTGGTTGAAAGATGGTGCACGTAAACACTTACATTTCACTTGAAAAGGTTTCTGTTACATCTTCAGGAGGTGGTTTTAGAGTGAAAAATATATTACCTTGTTTATTTAACATTTTCTAATTATTAATGAAAAATGAATCACATATTAAATTTTTTTCATATGCTACTTAGAAATATGGGACTGGTTATTCACACACTCAACTTTTTTATTTTAACACCCCCACCCACAAATTCCGCAAATTAGAAACATAGGTCTATACGCCTCGTATAGAAGTCCAATCATTAGCACTGACAAATTCTGACACTCAATTTTCTGTTTTTTTGAACACCCCTACTTTTATATGTGAATTCACTAAGGGGTCTTTTTTTACTCGTCCTGGGCACCCGCAATTCTCAAGTCGTCCCTGACTAGCCCATTATAAAAATTTATATTATTAATTTAAATAGCATATTAACATAATACTTGAAGTTATATTTGCGTAATCGAATTGCTTATGAGAATATAAACGATAATTGTATTTGTTTTATATAGAAAGAGTTACTAAAGAACGTCTCCTTATACGCTGTTTTGAATATATATATATATATATATATATATATATAATAAAATCACGTGGTGAACAACTTTAAATATATTGTATTTTCATTATGTCTTTATATATGAAATTTAGTTTGATTGTCGTCTTTTAACATGACTCGACCCGATCCACCTCAACCCAACTTGAACCCCACCAAACCTAAAAAATTTCCTCCCCTATGAAAAAAATTTTGGGTCTACCACTTAATATTACCATGCAACTAAAATGTAAGAAGGCCCCTAGAAAGTGAGAAGGCTGCACGTACATGATTCCTGGTGAGCGGCGCCCCTTGGAATATTCAACTACTCCTTGAATCCACTACTCCCATGCTTAGAATCCGCTACTCCCTAGTGCGGATATGGTTAAATCCATTGCTCTCAAATGCGGAACAAACTCCGGCCGGTGGTTAATTAGCTAAACTTCGGTGTAATTAACTGAATCCGCCAGTGCCATATGCGGACTTCCAATCATTTGGCTAGGATCCGCCGGTAGTAATAGCGGACACACAATCCCAAGCTGAACTCCGCTTGTGAGAGCAGCGGACCACCCATATTCCAAATGCATCCGTTGACCCACCCAGATTCCTAATTCTTTTCAAGAAATGCACTTGTTTGACAAAAAATTCGTTCTTCAATAGCTAGATATTTACAAAACAAAAACCTGTTAAAAAAATTAATCCAAAAAACCGGTTCTTCTTTAACATGTTTGTAACCGGTGGTTATTCGAAAAACAAAAAAGGGTTAAAAAAATGGGTTTCTAACCAGTTCAGTGAACTGGCTTTTTTAAGCACCTCTACTAATGAAAAATGATATTGCATGGACTTATGGCCTATAAAAATATTATGGACCATTTAGTAAATTACTTTGATGTTACACCCATCATATTAGTCAGCGTAGAACTTAATTATACTACTATACGAGTACGTAGTGCGAAGACTTCAGGTAAACCATGATTATTTTTTTATTTTTTTTTGTTAGTGATGGCCAAGGTCCACCAATAGCAAAATAAATTTCAAAGTCTTGATCCATGACTTGTTTTTCATTTATGGATGTTAAATGAACAAATTAATTAGTCACAGATTTTTTTTTTAACAGCTAAGCTTACTCCCACCTAAATTACACCTTACACCATTGCATGGGATTGAACCATGACCTCTCATTCTAAAAGGAAAGCCTCTACCAAGTGGGCTAGTCCCACATTGGCAACCAATCACAGATAACCAACCAAGCCAAACCCGAGCCAAGCTCGGATAAAAAAAATAATTTAATTTGTAATCAAGTCAATCTGAGCCAAGTCTGGCTGGGCTTTTGGCTCATTCGTGGTTCAGCTCGTAGCTCATTTAAATTAATATAACTTTTAAATTTTAAATATAAAATGAAAACTAAATACTTAATCTGGCCCAAAAGTGTAGACATTTTTCTACTTTGTAGTTCAAATCTCAAACTAAGATTGTTGAATGTTTGAACTTTGAACATATTTTGTGTTTTTTTTTTAGTTTTGAACTTATTTAATATATTGTCAAACATTAAACTTGTTTTGTACTCAGCTGGACTAGCTTTAATTAAGTGTTATGTTGAAATTATTTTTCATATGCTTTTAAATTGTTGATCCATTACTTGAAATGTTCAACTTTAGAAGTGTAAATTTAGATCTCTTTCTAATTAAGCCAAACCTAAGCTTGACTCAGTTTAGAATCCGAGTCGAACCTAAGCTTGGTCTAGCTCGACTAGACTCGGCTCATGAACAGCCCTAGGCATGGTGCCACAACATCCATTCATATTTCATAATTGCAAACCAAACATCACCAGACTTTTTAATAATAAAAACTAAAATATAAGTTGTTTTACAGCTAGATGATGTGGAGTCTGTCGGGACGACTGAACCAAAATTTTGACCTATTAGCCAGCAAACTGATTCGAAGGTTTTATGGTGGAACTTTCTTGTACTTGTACTTGTACTTCTACAGTTCTACTCATGTTTCGGGTGGGTCTGGATTGCCACCTCAAGCCATGTGATGGTGGCTGAATTCGTTGTGCACTTATTTGCAGATTATTGGAGCTGTAACAGTGGTGGAGCACCCACAAATTTTTTTCCCATCATTATGCCTCGGGTAAAATATTCGGATAGGCGATTCAGGTTGGGCCAGGTCAAGTCAAAAATAAAAACTATAAATATCTTAACTTTCCGATATTTATTCAAATGACTGTTCATACACATAAAAAAATATATATTTTTCAACAAACAAAGACCTAAATATTGATAATGATGCATAAGAAAGGTGAGGATCTGGAAGGAGAATTACAACTCAGCTAGACAACCTTTAAAATTTTTGAATTCATCAATTATGGATTCCGAGTCAAATTTTTCAGCAATTTCTTTTTTATTATTGAGAGGCCCCGAGTCCCGGGAGTACCCTCGGTTGTCAAAACATCAAACACGTAGTCCTTGAACCATAATTACATTACTATAGTCATGGTTGTAAAAATCGCTAGGCGCTAGTCGGGCGGTGAGGTACCGCCTAGGGATTAATCGGCGCTAGGCGGATTGGAATTTTTATATGTAATTTTACAAATATATATTATATACACACATCAATATCAATAATTTAATATAATATTTCAAATAATTTTAAAAAATATACTTAAATATACTAAAAAAAGCACTTTAAAGTGCAAACTTAAACAGCCAGAGGAAAAGAAAGCAAAAGCGATTCCCGTAGTGCTGCTCTCTCTGCGCGCTTAGCTTTCTTTGCTCTTTGCTATCGTGCTATTGCCGGCTTCCTTCTCTTTAAACTGAGTTCAAAGTTTAGAGATAAATTTCGATGTTAACTGCCTGGATTCGATGTTTTAAAGACATATTAAAGATTTTCGGTAGAGAAATGTCTAAATAATAATGAAATTGGTCCCTTTTTACCATAAAAAAGTCAAAAAAAGTCAAAAAAATGAAAAAAAAAATAAAAATCTGATCGGGCCGCCTAGGCCGCCTAGACCCGCCTAGCACCGCCTAGCGCCTAGGCACCGCCTAGGCCAAAAATTAGACAGTAGATGGGCGCCTAGCGCCTAGGCGGCCGCCTAGGCCGATTTTTACAACACTGACTATAGCAGCGGAATTTAAGGTGATAATTTTTTTGACAGGCTTGTATAAATACAAGACACCTCAACTGCCAACCCAAAGTTGACAGGCTCATACATGTATAAGACTTCCACAACTGACGACACGCAGTCGACATGCTTGTGTTTCCACAAGACTCTTTAACTATCAACCGAAGTTGACAGCTCATACCGATACAAGACTTCTTTACATAACAATCATTCACATAACATTACTTTACATATCTCATTCATTTTCATAACATCATTCATTCATACATAACATGGTTTAAATCATTTAAACCATCATAATCATAAACAGTTCTCTGCACTGCAGTGCTCAACTTTTGCCCAACCGCAGCCGGGACTTCAAAATCATATTCTCTACTCGACCACGGCCGAGACTTTGAAAAAATCATTTTTTTTTTCTTTGAAAAAATCATTTACTTCTCAACCGTAGATGAGACTTAAAAAATTATTTACCTGACTGTAGTCAAGTTAAATCACTTTCACAAAATAGTTTCATTACATGCATACCAGCTCAAAATGATAAAACATTTAAAATAGGGCTACAAAGAACTCACCTGAGCTTAATAAGACACAATCCACTAGCTTTCTTCCTTTTCTTACTTCTCATGTTCAGAATGATATCCTATTAATATGGATATCTTATCATGATCATAACCTTATCATACAATATAAACCCTCTTTTCAGGGTTTCTAAACCAGTAGCACAACGACTACGTTATAGTTATCTCCAATACGGTGTTTAGCTTGCTATAACATCCCGAAGAGTTTTATAAACTTAATCTTATTTATCTCAATTAATAATAACTTGAGATAAATTTGTAATACTTATCATGAAGATGCTCATATTTACGATTATCGCTCGAAACTTCGGCATGCCGTAACTTTCATTCGGAGCTTTGTTTCAAAATTTCGTTTACACTCATTTTTTCCATTTTTATCTCTACATTCATGTTATGCTTAAAGATTACTTATTTGCTCGGCTTAGATAAGCGTATTCTCTTATTTAATTAATTCGTCTTAAGACGTTGCTAAACTTACTGTATAATAACATGGTTTAAGGCAACCGAAAGAGCATACATATTATATCCTCATAAATCTCAAGAAAACTTGATCATTATCTAGATGTAATTGGGCTCCAACCGAATCCAGTTCATATTCATCATACAAAACCAAACTTAATCTAAACATGGTGTTGGTCTCTTTAATCAATCAAGATCAAACTAACATGAGACGAGAATCATGAACACATACCTTAACGATCGATCTATTCTTCTTGATTCTCTTCTCTGCTCTTAACACACCAAAGTCGATCAGAACTGAAACTTGCTGATTTCCTAACTTTGAAGCTTCTCATTTGCTGTATTAATCGATATATACACACATATCTTTGCTGCCGACTTTCAAAAGGATAAGGAAAGAATTAATTTAGAATTTACACTAAGAGCCCTTGAACTTTGAGGTTCTATTTTTAAAACCTCCTTCTACTTTGCTCATATATTTTTAATATTCACGAGCTTATATCTTGTTCATACTTTATCGTATAACGGTCCCGCTTATATTAATGTGATCGTAATCACTTCGGGAACGTTCATAAAAATTTCGAACCCAAACGGTCATAGAAATTTTTACACGTTATTAATAGGCTTTATAATGTGTCCATACATTATCAGATATTTTTATCGTTTATATCATTTTGATCGCAATTACTTTACGAACGTTTATATAAAATTTGGACATAAACGGTTACCGAAATTTTCGGTTGTTACAATTATTCGCTAGATATTCGTCTAACATCTTATTCCTAAGGCGATTCTTCAATATTTTTATTATTGAAAATCCTCTCTTTGTTTTTAAGTATAAACTAGAAGTGTCAAGATTAACCGAATGTCATCCAAAATGTACGTATCATGTTCTAAGTTTTCACAAGACTTTTGCATAGATCATAAATTATTGATACACCACTTAGTTTGATATTCTTTGACTTTAGGGAGTAGGATGATTTGATTAGATTTTACACTTTGCACCCCGATCTTTCATCTTATATTTTTAAAACTCACTTCTAATTTACTCAAGTATTTTTAGTGTTCAAAGCTCTTAAGGCGTCCATACTTTTTCCAAAAACTACAAGCGTTTATTTTGGTTTGATTGTAATTTCTCTATGAACGTTTATATCAATTTCGAGCAAAAATTATCACTGAATTTTTTAAGCGATTACAAATATAATCCATGTTAATTTTTTGAAGCCGAATTTTAGGTTTTGGGTTCTATTTGTGCCAAAAATCAACCCATACATACCAGTGGGAATCACTATATGTAGATCATAAACCAAACAACACCAAAGTCTTGTTTCTAGTTTAACTTTATATTGTAGTGAACCCATCGGTTTTAAGCAATGTTTTGAAGACCGGACCGGCCGGTCCTACCGGAAACCAATAGCTAAAGCGGTTTAAACTAGACTACAGAACCGGTACTCCATGAACCGGGCGGTTACTGGAAAACTGGATTCATGATTTAACCGGAGGATATCTTTGCAAAGGGGGCAAGGGGCTGATACGCTTATATAGGGGTGTGAGGGATGAGGCTTTTTGTATGCATAGCGATTTGGGACAAGTAGGAAGAATCAAACTTCAAAACCATGCCAAGTTTCCCAGCATCCTTTTTTTTTATGCTCATCTGCCATAATAATTAATAATCTATTTAATAATTAATTGCATATATTGTTATGTATTACTTTTTTTTTTAACTAAAATCCAATAAATAAAACATTAAAATCAAAACCTATTATTTTTTAATATGATTATGTATGTTTAAACATTAATTATGTTTGTTTAAATGTATTTATAATTCTACAATTTTTTTGGAATATTTTATATATTTTATGTTTTCGGTTCCTGAATCCGGTCCGACCAGTAAGACGTCCGATCCGGTTCTGAAAACATTGGTTTTAAGGTAGTGAACTGAAATGGAAGTTCAGCAACAGCTAGTAGCTAAAAATCTTTGTATGCAAGTAGCTCGTTCTTTATATTTTGAAGAAAGTTTTTATATGTGTTTTAAAAAAGCTTGTAAATTTAAAATAAGTTTGCATAAAACTTATGAACCATTTAGCAAATTACTTTGATGTTACACATGGTATACAAGTTAGCATAGAACTTATAGACCACGTAGTGTGAAGACTTCAGGTCAACCATAGTTTTATGTTAGTCATGGCCCAAAGCCCCAAGGTCCACCAATAATACAACACAATAAATTTCCAAGTCTTCCATGAATTGTTTTCATTTATGGTTATATAAATAAACAAGTTTGTTGATCATTAGATAACCAATCTTTTCATCATTTTTTCCCCATAAATATAAAAGTTTAAAAGTACATTGGGGTTAGAACATGAGGAATACTTGTTGGGGTTTGGTAATTCGTTTGAAATTCATGTGCATCTTGTTACTAATGTTAGCACATAAATGTGTAGCTAGTGGAAATCTCACATCATCCTCTTGTTCTCGACAAGAGAGACAAGCTCTTGTCAAGTTCAAGCACAGCATCAAAGAAGACCATGGATTTCTTTCATCATGGGGGGGTAGGAGTGATTGTTGTAAGTGGGAAGGAGTTGATTGTGATTTTACTGGACGGGTTGTTAGCCTTCGTCTCAGAAAAAATATCAAGACAAACTACCACTCATATGCTAAATATAACAACTTACTTGAAAACTACGATTCGAGTTTTTATCTCTATGAGGAACACTATTTGGTTGCTGATGAGGTGAATTCTTGTTTGGCGGAGTTGGTGAATCTGAAACATCTCGACTTGAGTGGGAATGATTTTCAAAAAAGCCGAATTCCAGAGTTCATTGGATCATTTAAACAGCTAAGGTATCTGAATCTCTCTAATACATATTTTAGAGGAAATATTCCCCATCAAATTGGAAACCTTTCCAATTTGAAGGTTCTTGATCTCCGTTCATCATCAGATTTCTTACATGATATGTCATGGATTTTTGGCCTTTCAAAACTCGAGTATCTTGACTTGAGCAATGTGGATCTTAGTAAAACACAAAATCTTGATAGCTTGCTTTACCCAATTCATTCATTATCAAAGCTAAGTTTGTCTAGATGTGGACTATCTATAGCTAATTTTGGTTCTCATCATCTTAATTCAAGTAGAGAACTTGCTAGTATCCGATACCTTGATCTTAGTGAAAATAGTTTCAGAAGTCAACTCCCTAGCTTTTTTCTGAACATAACATCACTAGTGTTCCTTGATTTTTCAAAGAATAATCTTAGCATGACACAAAGCTTTAATAAATTGCTAAACATGATACCTTTTATATCAGAGTTGCGTTTGTCAAGTTGCCTAATCCAAAAGGCCAGTCTTTCTCCTACCAATCTTAATTTCAGTGCATATTCCAGCATCCAGCACCTGGATCTTAGCTGGAATGACATTGAAGGCAACTTTCCATCTATTTTAACAAACATGAGTCTCCTGTTATCCCTTGACATATCAGGAAATATATTAAATTCATCAATTCCTGTCATGCCTAACCTTCTCAAGCTTGATATTTCTCAAAATAAGTTGGGGCATATTGGGGATGTTGGAATATATATGGAGGCAGTGTCACCTTAAAGAATTAATTGTCTCAAACAATGATCTTCAAGGAGAAATGATTATTGGCCCATCAACTAATGTATCTGAATGCTCTGAAAGTGCATTAGAGATTTTGTATTTGGATATGAACAAATTACATGGATCTATTCCAGATTCCTTTGGAAGATTCACCAATTTAAGAGGCTTAGATCTATCAAACAATGAACTCACAGGTGCAATCCCTGAAGCTCTTGGGAAATTAAGATTATTAGAAGGACTATATCTATCCGATAATCAACTTAGTTTTATTCCAGAATCATTAGGCGGATTAACAGCTTTAAAAGAAATATATCTCAAATCAAACAGGCTTAGAGGCCCCATTCCAGTATCTCTAGGAAGACTCACTTCATTAAGAGTGTTTTCAGTGTCTTCAAATTTGTTAGAAGGGCCAATTCCAAGTTCAATTGGACAACTCACCAAACTCTATGTTTTAGACTTGTCTAACAATTATTTACAAGGAGTTGTTTCAGAAGACCATTTTGCCAACCTCTCAATGTTGAAGTACTTGAATGCGAATTATAACAATAAATTGCTTTTCAATATTTCACATGAGTGGATACCTTCATTCCAGTTGAAAGTCGCTCGACTTGATTCTTGTAAGATTAAGAACGGATTTCCACAATGGCTTCAAAATCAAAGGAAACTTGAGGAGTTGGTGTTGTCCAATGCAAGCATTACTGGACCTCTTCCCACGTGGTTGCGCCTCCTGCCCAACATATATGACTTAGATCTCTCTTATAACAAACTCACTGGTCCTTTGACAAATCTTCCTTTAGTAAAAGTCAAATACTCACAAAGCAGACTACTTTTACAAAATAACATATTCAGGGGGCTGATTCCAAGATGGTTTTGCAAAATGATAGATTTGAAACTTCTTGATCTTTCCAGAAATAGATTGACTGGTAAAATTCCTAAGTGCTTATGGAATATGTCATTAGAAATGATGATCCTTAGTTCAAACAGGTTATCTGGTGTCATACCGAGTTCTTTCGTTGCTAATCCATCCTTGTTATGGTTACAGTTGAATGACAATAACTTAAACGGAGAGCTTCCTCAAGATTTGGGGTATTCCACAAAATTGGGAGTTTTAGATTTGGGTGAGAATAAAATTTCAGGAGACATACCTGAATGGATTGGAGAAAATACTACAGGATTGGTTGCTTTTCGGTTACATAAGAATAATTTCACTGGACATATTCCTCACTCTTTGTGCAAAAGTCGGACACTTCGAATTTTAGATCTTGCACATAACAGCTTAACAGAATCCATCCCTCATTGTTTTGGAGAACTGGCTGCCATGAAAGAAGACGGGTTATATTACTCTATGTTGAGTAGGATGGCATTTAGATATGGTTATGGAAATATAATGCAGGTTTTCAAAGGTGTTGAACTTGGCTATACAAAAACCTTGAAATTCGTCACAAATATGGATCTTTCAAGCAATAAACTTGTGGGAGAAATACCTGAGGTGCTGACTGCACTTAGTGAATTGGTGGGTCTGAATTTGTCTAATAATCATTTTAGCGGGAGCATTCCGAAAGACATCGGGAACATGAAGTCATTGAATTCTCTTGATTTGTCAGCAAACGAGCTAAGCGGAACGATTCCTTCAAGCATGGCAGATTTAAATTTCTTGAGTTACTTGAATTTGTCACGCAACAACTTATCAGGAGAAATCCCAAGAGGAAATCAATTGCAGACACTTATGGATCCATCAGCATATGCTGATAACACATATCTCTGTGGTGCACCACTCCCAAATGAATGCTCTCCTCATGAAAAACCACCGACCACAAGCAAGAACAAACACAAAGAGGCAAACAAGGTATGGTACTATTGCTTGGACATAATGAGTGGTTTTGCAACAGGCTTTTGGGGTATTATTGGAGTCTTGTTGTTCAAGACGCAATGGAGACATAAGCTTTTCAGGTTTTGTGACAAAATCATGGGTAAGATATACGTTGCAGTCGCTGTTAGATCGAGTTTTGAAGTTGAAAAGAAGAAGGTAGGTTGCATAAAGTTCAAGTAATTGTGGAATATCTTAGTATTTGCTATATGTAAATAATTACTTTACGCTTTCGCCGTTGGTGTTCTTTCCGATCTCTACGCATTTCACCGCTCCACCGGTTGTAACTTCATGTTTTCTATTAATCTATTGTGTTTTTATATTTTAAGATAGAACATGTGTTTTTATGTTAAATACTAAATACTAATGG
This sequence comes from Mikania micrantha, assembly GCA_009363875.1. Taxonomy (NCBI): domain Eukaryota; kingdom Viridiplantae; phylum Streptophyta; class Magnoliopsida; order Asterales; family Asteraceae; genus Mikania; species Mikania micrantha. Next base: position 14,478,593 of record CM018697.1, read on the forward strand.
ACACACAAATAATAACTTATGAAGTTGCACGAATGTTTGTCATCAAGATTATATATATTGATGACGGTCTCCTCAACCACTGTATGTTAACCGTCACATCTTAATCATAGCGGTATAAAGTATTAAAGTCAGCAACTAGGGTGGTTTTCGTGGCGGTTTTATGTTTCTTGTGATCGACAGTTTGTCTGAAAAACTGCCCACTCCTGAGTACCTTTTTCCTTAACTGCCTCATTTCCTTATTAACCACCTCAGTCAAGACATTCACCTAACTACCCATTCCACACCTTGCTACCCCTAAAAATGACATCTTTTGAAGAACTAAGGTTTCTGTAATGTTTTTAGAATGGTAACTTCTTCCAATATAATTGCTTAAATCAAATAACATGGGAAGCAATTTAAGGAAGCAAGCGACGGTGATGATGTCATCCTTCCACCAAAGCTCCGCCTGCTTTCTGCATTTCTCACCAGGGAACCATCTGATTCCATGTATAATAAAGGCCATGAAAAAAAATTCAAAGATTCGGACATTTTTTGCCGAGGTTAACGGATTAACGCTATAAGGGTGGGTTAACATTTGATCCTCTCCCTATATATATATATATTATATGAGAGGGTTACACATAAAACCTTCATTATTTATTTATTTTAGAGAAAATTGTTTAACACTATGCAAGTCTTTTATTTGTAATTTTAAAAATAAATATGTGTTTTATATTAAACCACATTAAAATTATTTTTTTTATTTAAATCCTATTTTTTATTCAAATTTTATATGAATTAATGTTTATTATTTTGAAAATTTCAATATAGAGCTCTGATATGATTTAAGAATTTACTTTTTTAGATTAAGTTCTTACATAATACAGTCTACAACCTATATGCATGTGTGTGTATAGGGACTTATTCCATTGAGAACCACTAAATATAAAAGAACTAAAGGAACTAATTTTGAACCATATATTATTAGGGGTATAAAAGTAATTTAACTTTAAAATATGAGAAGTTACTATTTTACCCTTTTAAATAACCACTCTATGTACAAAACTTAAAGCATAATGTACAAGTGTATTATACAGTTCTCAAGTTTCTAACATAAAAGTGGTTATTAATGGAATACCTCCCTATAGTAATTCGAACATTTATGACTTTGTCAATCAATAGTAATTAGAAATGGTTACAATGTTATTGGAGATAAAGTATCATTAAGATTTTGTAACCATCAATCCAACTTTAAAATCAATACATGTCAATAATTGACTGCAATTGAACCATACGGAACCATACGCAACACAAATATGTAGTGACAAACTGACAATTAAGAACCTAAAAAAATGCCAAAATTAGATAAAAGTTCACATGAACAAAAATGAAAAAACAATTATGTATACCTGAAAATAATGAGGAATCTTGGCTAAACCCGTCCCTAAATCAAGTTTTGGTGAAGCAAATTGTTTGTCTAATTACCTACAAATGTTAAAAGCAAAATCTAGGTATTACAATACAAGAAAATCGGTAGAAAAATTAACAAAGAAAAAACGCATCAAAAATAGGGGTGTTCATCGGGTCGGATAACGAGTTATTCGAATCGGGTTATTTGGGTTTGAAAATTTTTTGGTCTATCTAAAACCCAACCCGTAACTCAGAATATATTATCCGACCAGAACAACCCGAAAAATTGTGACTTTTACATCCGAATAACCCGAATAAACCGGGGTTATTGTTTATTCGGGTATCCGACCCGTAAAACTATTTTTTTGCTTATTCGAAACCCGACCTTATCCGAATCTAAAATCATATTATCCGACCCGAAAACCCGAATTAGATTTCGGATGAGTGTTTTTCGGGTTTCGGATACGATTCGGATTTCAGACTTTTTTGAGTTTCAGATATTTTGAACACCTCATCAAAACAAATGAATCACTTCTTGATATTTTTGATACATTTGTTTTTTATGTTAAGAGTTAAAGTTATTTTCAATTAACTACTAAATTAAAAAAAATATTTTTTTATATTATGACTTATAATAGAATCATTCAAACATTTCAAATCACTCAACTTAAAAATTATATATTATGTTTTCGATAAATATATGTAATTTATTTTGTTGAATTCACTCTTAGAATTCAAAAAATTAGGTCTTCTTTGGGATTGCTTATTTAATCTAAAATGATTTTTTGTCAAAAGTGATTATTAACTAATGACTTTTTGCAATGAAGTTTTTTAAAATGTGTTTGTATTAGCTTTTTCAAAATTAATTTTCAAAATGACCAAAAATGACATCTTTTTTATTAACACTATTTAATGTTATTGGTAAATGATAAATAGTGTGGTAAATTTGTAATTTTATGTCAATAAGTTATAAGTTATTTTGAAAAGATAAAATTTTTAGCTTTTAACAAATAACTTATCACCCTTTTACAAAAAGTCATTTTCAAAGGTATTTTTAGGTTTGGCAAATAACTTATTAACTTATTGTCTTTTAACTTATTGTCTTTTTAAAAGACAATAAGTTAATAAGTTATTTTTAGATGAAATATCAAACAGAAGTTATTTTTAGATGAAATTCAAACAGGGTCTTAGTTAGGGGTAAGCAAAAAACCGAAATAACCGAACCGGGACCGAATTAACCGAAAAAATCAAACTGGAACGAATGACCGAAGAAAACCGAACCGAAAAAACCGAAACCGAATTATTCGGTTCGGTTTCGATTTAGTTATTTACTTTTGATTTTTTTTAAATGTAAGAATATGATGTGAATTATTTAGTTTTATTTTAATTAGTTGGTGTTCGATCAATTAATTTATGAACTAGCTATTGTTAAACATCTTTGTACTTTCAATATTGCGTGTGAGAGAGAACAAAAAAAGCAAAAACAAAAAAATAAAGAAAACCGAGAAAACCGAAAACCGAAACCGACAAAAAAACCGAAAAACCGAAACCGAATGGCTCCTATTACCTAAAAAACGACTATGTCGGTTTCGTTTTTAGCCAAAAACCGAACCGAACCAAAACGAGCACACCTCTACCCTTAGTATTTCTTAAAGACACAAACATAAACAAATTTTTTGAACTACCCAAAATCGTTTCTTCTTCTCTCTCCTTCATCAAACGTCGCAACGGTTCGCCGTCGCTTAACGGCGGTGGGGCCTCTTCTTCTCTTTCTACTCCGGCGTTCTATCGCACAACACTTCTACCAACATATTTGCATCTCACCTACATGAATACTGTACTTACTGATCTTCCTTCAGTCTCATCTAGTTATCGGTAATCTGTGAAACACACGGTAAAAATTCTCATTGGTTTGTTCATACATACGATATTATTTTTTTAATATATATATCATAAAGACGAGCATTTTTTATCTTTAAAATAAGTATAATTTTTCTATAAAAAAATGAAATTTTTTCAGCTCATTGTGTCTAATTAACGTCATTGTGTCTTTCTTAAACGTGTGTGTATAATTTTTTTTTGTTTTTTACATATAATTTTTTTACAGGTAATTGTGTCTTTTTTAAAGATGATTGTATTATTTATACTCGGCATTGTGTCATCATTGCTTAATATAATGTATTTTGCAACATCGTTATGTCTCAAATTGTTTATGAAAACACAATATTGAAAAGAAACACAAAAGACGCGATGGCATGTACAAAAGAAACAATATGGATACAAAAGACACAATAATTTGTACAAAAGACACAATGTCTATACAAAATTGTCCGTACTCGTCATTTTGTCTATTTTACTGGTAATTGTGCCTTTTAAAGATCATTGTTTTATTCATACTCATCATTGTGTCATCCTTGCTTAACATTATTTATTCTGCAACATCACTGTGTTTTTAATTGTTTATGAAAACACAACATTGAGCAGAACACAAAAGACACAATAGCATGTATAAAAGACACAATACCATGTATAAAAGACACAATACCATGTACAAAACACACAATACCATATACAAAATACACAATGTCCTGTACAAAAGACATAATGAACTAAAAAACAAAAATTTTTCAATAACAACACTATACTAATTTTAAAAATAAAAAAATGCTCGTTTTTATGGCATAATTTTTTTTTCAAAAAACAATTTCGTACGTGAAAGTTGTGAAAAAAGAAGGTAGGGAAAGTTGGTAAAAAGTTAACAAAAGTATGCATTACTAAAATACTCTCCAACAACTTGATTTTATTATAGTAATTGATTAATGATCTAATGACTCAAAATCATTATTAAGATTTTTAGGTTAAAAGGCTTATTTAGTTAAACTTAACCCTAATTAATATATACACATTTAATTCAAATCATCTTTTCCTATTTTGCCAACTCCCTATTATCCAAATTATAACTTCTCACTCAACTCAATCAACTATAATTAAGCCGCTCTGACCTTATATATCAAATATTTGTTTGAAATTTTGAAGCAAAAATTTGTGAAACCATCGATAATCGTCTCTTTTGATCTGAGTGATATTGAATAATCATCATAATCTGTTGCTTTAAGAAGGTTTTTAAAGATTTTGAACAACTGAGATTACAAATTGAGGGCTTGAAGAGTTACAATATTTCTAAAGACAGTTATACTAGTAATTAATTATAAATAAATATAGTATCACTGAAATACATTTTACTTGATCGAGTTTCAATATTATATACTAGGTTAAAAACTCATGTATTACATGATTGAACAAATCCAATATGTTATGAACAAATTTTTTTTTGTGAATATTTGTATATTTGATAACAATAATTGTTGATAGAATAATAAATGACGAATACTTAAAAATAATAAATTACAAGTGATAAAAATTTAAAAATTATAAAATTATATTTTAAGATATTATATAATTGAAATTTTCTTATAAGAAGATTTATATATGTGATATTTAATTGTATAATTTAATTATTTAAAATTATTAACATTTAACTCAATATAAAAGTCAATTAGTATTTAATATGATAAATATGCGTCAAAAAATTTCTAGAATTTATTAAAAGGTGACATTTGTCCACTTTTTTCTACTCTTTTAGTATAATAAAGATTATAAACATTATTGATATGAACTTATGTCATTCGATCAAGACTTCTACATTTGGTTTACATTTCTTTATTGAATATACATTACTTGAGTTTGTAACGATGCTTTTTGTTAAAGTTTACTCTTTTTTTTTCCTTTTTTTTTCCTCATACGTATCTAGTTTATTTATCTACGCTTGAGATCAAGGTCCCTTGCTTCTAAAAGCTTGGCTCCCTAATGTTTAATTAGATCTTTAAAGTTTTAGGACCTAAACTCTAAAAACCATAATAGTAATTTTAATATATTTTGTTTTGTAATTTATAAAAACAGTACCCTGTATCATATTTTTAGTATATTTTTTTCCTTTTAACCTCATGATCTTGAATTCAAATATCATAAAATGGGTTTCAATGTTTCGTTACTATCAGCTTGTTGGCTTTTCCTCCATGTCTTTTAGACCGAGCACAGCGGTCGTCCCGTCCGGCCAGCGGCTTCCGCCCTTTCGGCGGCTTCCAGCGGGAACACCGCCCCCTGCCTTAGCGGCTGCCGCCCAACTCCTTTCCACGGCCCCCGCTCCCCGTCGCCCTTCTTGCTTTTCTGATTGGTGCCAGCCTCATTTCTTGCTTTCTGATTGGTGCCAAGATAATAGTGGGGAAGGGTTTTCAGTGGGGTGATCACTGTGGGATTTAAGGTTTTCAGTGGGGTTGATGACGTGACATGAAATTTCGGTGGGGAAGGATTTTCAGCGGGGTGACCGCTGTGGATAGTCTTAGAGTAACACACTTAATAATTTAATTAAAAAACCTTTTTAACTTTTAAATATATAACAAATGTTTCTTACAATTTTAAAGTAATGTTTTCTTATTTTATTACTTGTTTAATTATATTACAATATTGATAAGGATGTGTGAGAAAAAAATATTACTATATTGATAAGGGTATGAATCTAATTTATTTCATTAACAAAATAAGTAATCTTACTTCTCTAATAAATCAAGGTTTTCTAGGGATACATGGCGCGTTCGTAGAACACATTCATCTTCTTTTCCCGCCTAACACATCTATTTTATATCTATTCTAATAAATAAAAGTTTTCTGCGACACATGTCGTGTTCCTATAGCATATTAATTTTAATTTATCGCATCTCTTTCATATTTAATACATTTCATATTAAATAATGATATTAAATATTAAATATACTTTTTATATTTTTTAAAATTAAAAAAAGTTTTTTAATACATTAAAAATATATTAATATTAAAAAATATTTTTAAAAAATCAAATTATTATAAAATATAAAATTTCAAAAACAGTTTTTTGAAATGAAATGTTTAAATAAACAAAATTTGAAAAACTTAGTATTTAAATAAATAATATAATTATTTAATTACTTAAAGTATTAAATATATAAAATTTTAATCACATGACGTATTTAATTATAATCATATGCTGTTTAAATTTTAGCTGATAACTATTTATTATATTTTTATTCAACCCGTGTAATACACGAGATACTAACCTGGTAACTATATATGTTGAATCCAGATTGTTAGATTTGTTTGATGAAAATATATATTTTTTTTAATTTGGTTTATTTGATTGAATTTTGTTTGTTTGAACAAATTTGAATTAGGGATTAGTTCAACGTTTAAAATAATTTAAAACATGATAAACCAACGAAAAATCGCTAACCCTAAATTTGCAAAACTTCTTCTATTTTAGATTCTTCTTATATTCTCAAAATTGTTGATATTACTCTGCTCAAGATCAGATTGAGGTTTCGCTTTATTAGTTTGGTTTTTAGTCCTATATTTATGAAGTCTTCGTATTAAAAAGTTTATGCTTGATTTAGTTTTTACTTTTTCGTGTGCTATTCTAGAAGTCAGTTTGTTAGTTAGTACCAGCTTAATTTATTTTCAATGTTTCAATGATTAGTTTAATAATTTCATGCAGTGTTTTCAGAACCAGACGACGCGTCGTACCAGACGTTTTACTGGTTACTAGTTGGACAAGATTCAAGAACCGGATGACACAATAAATATATAAAAAATTTCAAAAAATTTATAAAATTATAAACACATTTAAAAAAACATAATTAATGTTCGATCAAACATAATCATGAATATTTAATTATTTAGATAAAAGAAATGAAATGAAATGTAATGAAAGGGAAAGAAATGAAATGTAATGAAAGGGGAATCATTTTTGTGTTCCTGAGTTTCATTTAACGAGAGAAAGGAAAGTAAAATAATACATGTTGTGTTCCCGAGTTTCATTTAAGGAGGAAATGAACAGAAGTGGAAGGAAAATAAGCAAAATTTCTTAGCTTTCCTTTTCTTTCGATTTAAAAGGAAAGAACTTCATTCCTTTCTTCTCAATATTTTTCTTTCTGTTATCTCCTTTAATAAACTCGAAAACAGATAAACAGAAAAAAGAAAGAAAATATAAGGAAATAAGACATGTTTGTATTTCAAAGTCTTATTTAATAAAAGAAAGGAAAGAAAAGGAATATAAATTATGTTTTGTTCCTGAATTTCACTTAAAAAATAAAGTGAAAAAAATTAAACAAAATTTTTTAGTATCTTTTTTATCGATTTGAAATAAAATAAAAGAAAAGATTTCTATCATTTTCTTTTATTTTTCTCTTATTTTCTTCAAATTATCTCTTCCAACAAACTTGAAAACATGAAAGACACAAATTGGAAACATGAAAGACACAAATGATCAAATAATTCACTGTTAAATTCAAAAAATTAGTATTACTTAAAGACCCAAACATAAACAAATTTTTCAAACTACCCAAAATCGTTGCTTCTTCTTCTCTCTCCATCAATCGTCGCGACGGTTCGCCGTCGCGTAACGGCGGTTGGGCCTCTTCTTCTCTTTCTACTCCGGCGTTCTATTGCACAACACTTCTACCAGCATCTTTGCATCTCACCTACCTGAATACTGTACTTGCTGATCTTCCTTCAGTCTCATCTAGCTCTTGGTGACCTGTAAAACGCACGGTAAAAATTCTCATGGATTTGTTCATACATTTTGTTTTGTTCTATCGAATGTGTTTCTGAATCGTTGTTACGGTGTGTGATGCTACTTTTGATGTACTTGTTTGCCAGAATTTCTGAAAATTGGTGTGATGATATATCCAATTCCGATCTCTAGGTTTTTTTTGATGAATGCTTGTTTTGTAGGTTTTGTTTTAGTTTGTGATGTTTATTCCCTTTACCTTGAGATGTAATTTTGTGATTTATTTTCAATTTTGATTAGTAAATTGTCCTGGATTTGGTAATTATGAATCTGATTTTGTTTAGGTTAGGTCCCAGAGCATATTGAAAATTGATTTTATTGGTAATTTAAGTTTGCTGCATCACATGAGCATCTGCTTCTAGCTATACAAACATATACATTGTTATAGTAGACGTGGGCACACATTTACTTGTATATGTGTAGAAAGTTGTTTCAGTATCTTAAAATATGTAGAAAAGAATGACTTCAATTTGTTGGCCACTGCATAATCTATGGTTTATCATTTTATGTTTTTTGTATGTTTCTAAAAGTTTATTGGTATGAACACAAATATATAAGTTGTTTGTTGTTGGTTAAGCGTGACAAAATGGGCGGGGTGGGTAACAGGTCAGAATGTGGATCAAGATGTGTTTTAAGCAAAATCAGTTCGGGCCTAAATGTTTTTTTTTTTAAAACATCAACTTAGTTCAAGTTAAAATGGGTTATAACTAAACAAATAGTTTATTTGCATAATCTTTAGTAATTTTATCATCAAATATGTTATTGATAATTTTTACATGTTTCAATCTATTTTATTCTCATAGTTTTTAAGCTTAACTTGCATTGTGTTAAGGTGTTAATAATCACTACCCAAACCAACTCATTTATCTTGTTTTGGATCAAGATTGACATGTCTATTGCTGGTGAGAGTTTAGAAGAATGATGAAAATTTCTTGTTTATTAAGGGTCGGTAAGCTTGAAATTTATAGTGTTTCACATATGGTCATGTTTGTTACAGAACCAATAATATGTTTAGAAGCATGACTGCATGAGAATCATATAACACACTTCTGTTGTTGTATAGGGAGTGTCAAAATAAACAAAAGCAGTGGGAGCGATAAAAATAGAGGCAGTTAGAGAACCGTTTTGTGTATCATATTAAAAGCAATAGTTACAAATACATTATATAGTTATCACAGATCTTAGCACTTTATTGGTTTTGAAATGAATGTTTTCTGTTTCTCATATTTCAGCCGCTTTCTGCGTCAATAAGCTTGAAATTACAGTGTTTCACATATTTTAGCCACTTGAATGTTCTTGTATCTGATTGAATTTGCTATGTTTGCACCTGTGCAAAGAAAAGAGAGAAGAGAAATATTGTGCTGCATAAAGTCTAGTGTTGTAAAATTGGTTCTAGGTGCCGATTAATCAGTGACTAGTTGGTAGCTGCCTGGCAGCCGCGTTGATTTCTTGCAATCGGACCAAAAAAATCGGTAATGGGTCAAAAACAGTCCTGAACTCCTAATGGGGCCAAGTCGGACCAAATCAAACCGATCCCACTAACGAGAACGAAAACTGTAGACTGCATTAACCTAGTTGCGCTTGCGGTGGCAAGAAGAAGAAGAAGCAGCGGCCTGGATATGGAGAAGAAAGGTGTGGTTGTGTGCCTTGTTTTCGCCCTAACCGAGAACAGGCGTGGGCGTGGCCGCGTGGGCATGGCACAGGGAAGAGCAGGAATTAATAATGATGGGTTTTTTATTCATGGGTTCTTTTATGGGCTCATTATTCTTGGGTTTTAGGGTTGCTTCATGCCTTCATTGAAGTAATGAATTGACTGGTTAAAAATTTTAGATATTTGAAAAATTATATGTAAAAAGTTTGTACATATGTGTATAATTTTGAAAAATTACATACAAAATTCCAATTTGATTAATCCCTAGTCTGTACCTTACTACCCGAGTACCTGACTAGCATCTAACAATTTCTACAACATTGATAAAGGCTAAGTTGACTGTACTTTTATTCAACAATTGCTATGATGTTTGTAAATTCTTTATATGTAAATGTGTATTGGTGATGGTATCTTAGCAGATCAAGTTAGTTCATTTGAAGTGTAGATCGGAGCTTCTGTACAGCCAAATGATTTGCAACATTATGCATGTTTGTTTTTTTATTTTGTTTTCTTTTATTTTTTTCATATTTGTTGTTTCTGATAGGTTTACAAGATGATTGGATCCTTTCTTACCAGAGGGCTTGTGTATGTTAATCAAAAGTTAAAACTCTTTTATTTTAGTTTGGAAACTATTATTTCACTTTCTTTGATTATAAAACTACATAATTACATGCAGGATGGTGTTTGGGTATGCGTATCCAGCCTATGAGTGTTTCAAATCCGTTGAGAAAAATAAACCTGACATCGAGCAACTTCGCTTTTGGTGCCAATACTGGTATCACCATTATATCATATATTAATTTTGTCAAGGTGATAATCTATTAATATTGCTCGCTTTGTGTTTATAACCTTAAAAACGGTTATTTCAGGATTTTGGTTGCTGTGCTAACTGTTTGTGAACGAATTGGTGACGCATTTATTTCATGGTATGAACTGTGAACATACATTATATGATGGTAACATATCTATATTGCTTATGCATTTTTTTTCTTGTTTCATATTTGTGAAGGGTTCCAATGTACAGTGAAGCAAAGTTGGCATTTTACATATACTTGTGGTACCCCAAAACTAAGGTTAAATTTCTCTTGTTCATGTTTTGAATCAAATCTTATTTTATTATATTTCTTTTTTTTGTAGATGTTTTATATTGCTGATGTGCTCCAATCATTTCAGGGAACATCGTATGTTTATGATTCCTTTTTTCAACCATATATTTCAAAACATGAAACAGAAATTGACCGTAACTTGTCTGAACTGAGGACAATGGCTGGAGATATAACGGTTTTGTATTGGCAAAGAACTGCCAATTATGTTCAAACAAGAACTATGGATATTATTAAATATATCGCATCACAATCACCACCACCAAAACCTCAACCCTCTCAGGTGTTTATAATCTGCATTATAAATTCCATTTGTGTTTTTATATTATGTAATCTTAATGAAATTATTTTAAATTATATCTTAATTTACAGCCACAGCAACCTACTAGACCCCATAAACCTGCACCAAATCACAAGAGACAGACTGCAGGTCAGCAGCTACCATCTCCTGCTGCCAGCTCATCATCATCATCAGCCTCGTCAAATTCAGCTTCGGATGAAATCGACAACCAATCAGATGCAGGAAAGCCACATGTGCCGCCAGTGCCAGCTGTCACAATAGCACAAAAGGCAAGCACAACACTTAACCAAGCCATTACTACAGAAATTCAAACCACCGCTGAACCAGAGAGGAAACAGATCGAGCCTGCGGGTCCATCTTCAAATGTGAACCCTAGCATCGAACCTAAAGAGATTATGATGGAAGAGGCTGGGCGGGTTACAAGGGCTAGGTTGAGAAAAGCAAACTCCATTCAGTGATTGCAGGTGATAAAAAGTACCCCTTGTCATAAAAATGTAAGTGTTTTGGTGCTATTGCTGGACATGTGGATAATGACATACCAGTGTTACATATGGTGTTTCTCTATTTGCCATAATAGCTGGAAATTTTATTATCTTTGATTTAATTTCTTAATATCCCCAAGTTGAAACATATTTAAACAACTCGTTTTGACTTGAACTCGGATTGCTCCAAATTAGTTTTGGCATGAATAGCTTTTGACTTGTTTACCATAACGTGTTTTGACACGATACGATCATCCCATTTTACCAGGCTTATTATTTTCTACATCAGTGACTTCTCTTATAGTATTTTAATTTACATATAAAATAGACAACCAATGTCTAAATCTTATAATTAAAGTTATTAAATATATTATTTTCTATTGAGCCAAAAAGATAAACACAAACAAGACATAATTTAAAATCCCCTACATGATCTAAGCATTGTTGGATTGGATTGGACTATAAATTAAATAAGAAAGAAAAACAGCATGATTATGGCATACTAACATTTGGTTTCATTTATTATAATGGAGTAAGTAGCCAGAATACCCATTTAAATACAAAACTATCATTCTAACCTCTCAACCACAACACCATCTAAAGATTGAAGGTCATACTCCACCTTTCCTTTCTAATGACATACAACACTTCTTCCTCACGACCAGAAGCATGGGGCAATCTTCACGATAAAAACCCGAAGAAGCAAAGGTGGTTATGGAGCAAAATTACACGAGTTTTTGGGTGCAAGAAGATTGAACGTTCAGAAGTTGAAGACCCGAAAAAGACCCCAACTCGCTATTCAAAGCTTGGACCCCCCTCCCACTCGTCTTTCTCCTCGTCACCGTTAGTATTGCACCCGTCTCTACGCTCTCCTATTAAGCGTCGTTATGGGTAAAGGAAATGAGATGTTTTAACTCATGGTATGTATTTGATTTTTATTAATTTGAATGGTGATCAAGTGTGGTTGATATATGAAAGGGTGAGTTAGAATTAGTATCTCACACTCTTTTAATTATCAATTTATATTTTTTTTGGGTAAATTTGACAAACAGAGGTGTTATATGACAACCCCTACTTAAAATAACCTAAAAAGATCTAAGAGATTGTTTGATAGGATCTGAATACGTCTAAATGAGGTCATGTCTAAATTGATCAGATTCAGACTGTTTGTTTTAAACATCTGAATGAAAATAAATGTCTGGATGAGCATCTAAATGGTTCAGATCTAAGTATATGTCTGAATGAAATAGGTTGGCTTCTCTCCACCTCTTCAGTCCTCTCCAACAACCTCCTCTACTTTTTGACGAAGACCTCTCATTTTTGACAACATCTCTCCTTTGTATAGTCGTTCAGATTTTCAACCAAACAATCTTAGCTGGTTCAACACTGACTGGTTTAGAGCCTCTTAACTATTCAAATATGTTACTGATTCAGCACTTAATGGTTAAGATGTTACTAAACGGGTCCTAACTGTTTACCTATTTACTATTAAAGTTTTTAGATGCAACTGTATGCAATAAAAGGATATATTGTCAAAAATTATTTTCACAAATTTAGTAACAAATTTATGAGGTTGTCTTAATGGAAGTTGAAGGACAAAGCACAACAAAATCATGTATATAATCCGCCACATTAAGATTAAAAATGATTGATCTTAAAATAGGTATAACAAGTAAGATCCGTTTAATCACGGATTAAAATACGGAAGGAAACAAAATAAAGAAAGAAAAACCAAATAAAAGAGAAAAAGAAATATTAGTTTGTAAACCGGGTTTAAGAAATTCTTGAATCTGTGTTGCCCGAGTGAGGGCGGCACATACTAACATTAGGCCACATGACATTATCTTATGGCAAATAAAATTAAAACATGTTTAACCAAAAGATAATTTTCCTTAAAATTTCAAATGTTTAACTATAACATAGCTAAAACGTGTTTAACCAAAACATACATTTCTTTAAAAATTTCAAATGTTTAACCATAACATAGCTAAAAGCCTAAAACGTGTTTAACCAAAACATACATTTTTTCAACAATATCAAAACATATAAATGCTTTGAAAATCAAGAAATGTTACCTCCCCTTTGAACCCTAGTTTGGGTTTTTCGGTTTTACCCGAACAAACCTCGTGGGAACCCAATGATCGAACCATTCTATGTTTTCGGGTTCGGGTAATAGGCTTTTTCGGGCTGGGTATTTTTTGGTTCGGGTTTTTCGGGATTGCGTAGTTGTTTTTCAAGTTGGTTCATCGGGTTCAGGTAAAAAACACACCCCTAGGCAAGAGTATAATGTATGATCATACTTTTTTAAGAGTTTTCTAATTCTCAATCCAATTCTCATTCATTTTAAGCTCTAGCTACATAATTGGTGCTATGAGATGATGTTAAGACCAAAAACCACATGTTGTGGCATGGTGGTTGAAATTTAGATCGAGTATAATATTATGTAAAGTATTTTATAGTATAATAATTTTAAAAAAGTAATTTAATAGAAAAAATATGAGAAAATTAAAAGCAATATCATGTCATGCGGCTTGGTTATGAACTTCTTCAGTCAGTGTTAGTTGCATTTTTATAGTACCAGTACATTACTGTTAGTCGTGACAATTCATGATTATATATTTTTTAAATTAATAATTAAAAAAATATCAAGAAATAATTGATTATATATATATATCACAGACTATAATTTTAAACATCTAAAAATTTAAGAGACTTAAAAGTAATATTAACAAGTTAAGTAATAAGTTTTTAGAGTTTTTAAAATTTAGTGACTTAACATTAATGTTTTTCTTTCCAATTTTCGTGATTCGATAATTGCAAGCGCATATATCTTCAAACTTATTGGTATACGCATTCATCTAGATATCTGCTTTTATTTAAGTTATATCAATTAACTTAGAGATGAGATCCGTTTAATATAAGTTCGAAAAACAATAAAAACAATTTAAAATTTACATTTAACAATATTAAAGAAATTCAATTGAACTCATTTCGGATGCTTTGGAGCCGTCTCGTTGAAACTTAAACCCTATATCTAAAGCGTAAAACTAAATACAAAATCTAAAAACTAAAGTTAAACTTTAAAACTAAGCCTCATGGTTGTAAAAATCCCCGACTAGGCCGATTAATCGGCCGATTAATCGCTAGTCCCTTAAGGCCGACTATCCGACTAGGCCGATTAGTTGGCTGATTAATCCCGATTAATCCCTAGTCTCCACCCCACCGCCCGACTAGCGTCTAGTGATTTCTACAACATTGCTAAGCCTAAACTCTAATGCTAAAAGCAAAACCGTAATCTTAAACTATAAAGCTAAACCCTAACCCTTAAAAGAAAACTCTAAACACAAAAGCCAAACCCGAAAATGTAAATTATAACCTTAAAAGATAAATTCTAATCTAAATTATTAAACATAATTTCTAAACCCTAAACGGTAAACCCAAAAAGTTAGGATCATAGAGTTTGACGAGATTGTTCCAATGTGTCCATAACTAGTTCAATCAGAGTTTCTTAGAGTTGACATTTGGCAAATGTGTTATTTATTACTGTTTTCATTGTTTTTAGGTAAAATTGTGTTTATATCGTGCTACATGTCTATTGAAACATTGTGTATGGATTTTTTAATGTTTTTTACTTGCATTTTGTTTGGTTTTTTCTTGATTTGTGTCTAATTTTATAAAATATTAAGAGAAATAAAATTATAAACGGTAGAATTTACCTCATCTTGTGTTTGATTAGTCAAAGTTGAATAAAATTGGGAAAGACGCCAAAAAAACTTGCGGGTATTGAGGCTTGTCTTGGGTAGTTAAGTTGAGGTGTCATATCTTGTCCTCTTTACTAAATGCCATCACAGTCTCAGGACCAATACGTTTAACTTACTATCAAATATTAAATAATTTATACCATAAAACTATAAACTAAATTATATATTTTGTCCATGACTTAGCATTACAAATTTAATTCGAATATCAAGGTGTTTCTAAGAAATATGTTTCTCACCAAGTGACAAAGACTTTTAGTTTAATTTTGTACAAAATTTTGTGTTTAGAAATAGTATTAAAGTGTGTATGAGTTAGTCTTTTTATTAATTAATAAATCATATGGACGGTCGAAATCTCGTTTTAGGTGTCTTCGTTTCAAACCGTTAAGAAAAAAAGAAAAACGTTAATGTTTATGTAGCCAAGCAAAATATTCTAAGATAGGGTAGTAAATTGGGCATCAACCAATGTAATCAAGTCCAATTTCATGAATGTCAATGTGGTAACATAATTGAATAAAAAATGCATGTTAAATGAAAGATTACAATGTGTATATATTCTGGGTTACAATCGGTCTTTTGTTTGTTTTGTGTTGATCATATTGAGGCATCAAAACCTATGTTTTTCTTTAGGTGAAAATTCTATTGAAAACTAAAAATCTTGCATAAGAGATTCTTGGTTTATAAGGAATGTCCGTCCTCTAGTATCGTTGTTTTTGATGCATTGGTTGTGGATGAGAAGAAACTTCACAGTTAAGCATGTTGGGTTGAAAGCAATCCAGGATGGGTGACCTCCGTAAAAATTACACCCAAACAACGAAAAGTAAATGTGTGAGCTACGAGCAGATAAAACAAGCAATATTGGTGGTCTGTCTAACAACTTATTGGGCTTCTTTGATGAGGGGCGAAATTTTTTTTTTTTGTCATTTAAGGGTTGCTATATAATAAATTCTTTTCTCTTATGTTCAGGTTGGATTGGATTGAGTCGAGTCGTGGCATGTTGAAAAAAGGTAATCAAACTAAATTTCATATATGTAAACATAATAAAACTAAAATACGTCTAAAGTTGTTCTCTAGTAGTTTTATTTTTAATAATTTATCCAAAACAACATATATTGAGACTTTTTAAGTAACTATTTTTTTAAAAAAACAAGTACAACTACAACTTAAATTCTCATCGCAAGTCCAATTATGCAAACTTAAGGGGGTCATTACAAAATATTCAGGGAGTCGGTTAGAATTTTAACATATATATACTACTAAAAAATTTGAAGGATGGCGGCTGCCCCCTACAAACAACGTGGGCACGCCATTGTTCCCATAGTTATTATTTTTACAACGTACGGCTTAATTTACACTTTTTTTTAATCAAACAGGATTTGAACTCCTATCACTTGAAAAACCAAACCTTATCTAACACCTTGATACCAAAGGGATTTTGTCCTAGTGGTACTCTATGATTTTCCAAAATGGAAGGTCATGGGTTCAAATCCATCCAAGGCATAATGGGGCTGAGGGGGGTCAGAGAGTTTTCCTAAATGGTTTCCTCCTGGGGTGGGCTACCCTGGGTTCAGGTGTTGCCATATGATCCGGGTTCCGAGTCTTCGAGCTCGGTGATATCCTGGATCCAAGGTATTGCTGGTCAAAAAAAAAAAAAAAAATCTAACACCTTGATAGAGGCATTATCTCTTAGAAAGAAAGTATTGGATTCAATCCCGAGCAATGGAAATATAAAAGAATAATTTAGGAGGAGTAATAGGAAAATATTGCTGTTAAAAAAAAAAAAAAAAAAAACTAACACCTTGATACCATCATGTTAAAATGCTTTGTCTCAAAGTTATTAAACAGAGCTACAAACCCTGGAGATCTGCTTATTAATTATGTAATTATGTTACAGCTTTATTATACTTTTATCAAAGATTCATAAATTTAATAAAACTTTTTCGAGACACTCGTTTGTATTGGCCCCTTGGGTAGTTATTTAGCAAGAGAATGAAATAAATGGATATTTGCATTAACTGATGATCATTTTAATAGCCTCATCAATGAGGCTGTCTCCATAAAATGTCAACCACCTTGATGTCCTTTTTCTTGTAATACTTTAATAACACTATTTTTTATTGTTTTAAAATATTTAAAAAAAATGTGTATAAGCACAAATTATATGTGGATGAAATAATTAATTTAACTTAAGTATGATATATAGATGATAGGGTGTGATGTACAATGACGGATACTATAAAATGTTCTTATGGGGGTCGGAAATTTTTGGAAGGCGATTGCCCATTGTTACATATTTCATTGTTTGTATCTGTTCCAATCGGGTCGGGCAACAAGATTCTTAGATTAAATATTCAAATTAAGAAATTTAATATTTAAAGAAGGTGTTAGTTCAAGTTTTCTTTTTGAAAAAGTGTTTCATATCTTATCTTACTTAACTAATAAATAAAGGTTTTACATGGACACTTGGCACATTCCTAGAGCATCTTGATGTTCTTTTTCCGCCTCTCTCTTCTAATAAATATATCATATATTAAATATACTATTAACACGTTTTAATATTAAAAAAACACATTTTTTTTAAAACCAATTTATTATAATATATGGAATTTTTAAAAATAGTTTTACAAAACGAAATATTAAAAAAATTGAAAAAATTAGTGTTTAAAAAATAATATAAATTTTTATTAATTAATCTATGAAATTATATTTACTCATATTTTATATCAAAAAATTATCTTATAGCTTAAATTTTTATTGATAACTATTAATTAATAATATTTTTTTATTAATCACGTGTAATACACGGGTTACTAACCTAGTTACCAAAATATACAAATTATACCCAATCAACTAAGTTTCTAGTCATGATAAGAACTTTCAACTTTTAAAATTATACCTAAATATATAAACCATACGAAAATTTAACTATTTAACAAACAAGTGACAAGTGGAGCGTTGGATAAAAATGATAACCGTTAGAGCTAAGGTGTTTCTCCTTTTAAATCGTATATATAACGAATAAATTTTTTTTCATGGGTGTCGGCCAACCCCCATGGGATGTATGTGTGTCCGCCCATGGTGATATATGAATATTGGAACACTTTTATTTATAGTAAATTAGGTTAAAATCTTGTGTCTTACACAATTGAAAAAAATAATATGTTATATATATATATATATAGGGAAGAGATCATATAATAACCCACTCTAATTGAGAAAAGTCTATAACTCAAATCCAATTGTTCAAATTTTCTAAATTTAATCTAATGGTGACATGTGTCACTAATTAATGTTTAATACAAAAGGGCATTATGATCTTTTATGTTAATTATAAAAATCAGATTTAATATAAGAGTGACAAGTGCAGACTCTTAAAAAACCATCCATTTTTCTATTTTTAAATTAAAGTTTCCCCCATTGATTTTTATACACTTATAACTTTTTTATACTATGTTATTTTTTTTATAAAAATTACACTAATAAACTCGTCATATTTTTCTCATTAATTTCATTATCTTACTTAACTAATAAATCAAGGTTTTACACGGACACTTGGCACATTCCTAGAGCATCTTGATGTTCTTTTTCCGCCCCTCTCTTCTAATAAATATATCCTATATTAAATATACTATTAACACGTTTTAATATTAAAAAAACACATTTTTTTAAAACCAATTTATTATAAAATATGGAATTTTTAAAAATAGTTTTACAAAACGAAATATTAAAAAAAATTGAAAAAATTAGTGTTTAAAAAATAATATAAATTTTTATTAATTAATCTATGAAATTATATTTACTCATATTTTATATCAAAAAATTATCTTATAGCATAAATTTTTATTGATAACTATTAATTAATAATATTTTTTTATTAATCACGTGTAATACACGGGTTACTAACCTAGTTACCAAAATATACAAATTATACCCAATCAACTAAGTTTCTAGTCATGATAAGAACTTTCAACTTTTAAAATTATACCTAAATATATAAACCATACGAAAATTTAACTATTTAACAAACAAGTGACAAGTGGAGCGTTGGATAAAAATGATAACCGTTAGAGTTAAGGTGTTTCTCTTTTTAAATCGTATATATAACGAATAAATTTTTTTTCATGGGTGTCGGCCAACCCCCATGGGATGTATGTGTGTCCGCCCATGGTGATATATGAATATTGGAACACTTTTATTTATAGTAAATTAGGTTAAAATCTTGTGTCTTACACAATTGAAAAAAATAATATGTTATATATATATAGGGAAGAGATCATATAATAACCCACTCTAATTGAGAAAACTCTATAACTCAAATCCAATTGTTCAAATTTTCTAAATTTAATCTAATGGTGACATGTGTCACTAATTAATTTTTAATACAAAAGGGCATTATGATCTTTTATGTTAATTACAAAAATTAGATTTAATATAAAAGTGACAAGTGCAGACTCTTAAAAAACCGTCCATTTTTCTATTTTTAAATTAAAGTTTCCCCCATTGATTTTTATACACTTATAACTTTTTTATACTATGTTATTTTTTTTATAAAAATTACACTAATAAACTCGTCATATTTTTCTCATTAATTTCATTATAGTCACGCCAAATTTTTTTTGGACGTTCGTAATTACACTAACGTAAAAAACATAAATACAATAATTACCCCACTTATTTTCAAAAATTTTCCATCAAAATTTTTTTCTCTCATCTTAAATATATATTACAAACTTATTTTTTATTATAAATTTATAACAAATAAGATAGAAAGTTAGATAATTGTAACGTAGAAAAATAATAAGTTACAGTTCGTTACATCAGTGAAATTATGAACACTTTGAAAAAATTCAGCTCGTTACATCAGTGTAACTAGGAACACTTTGAAAAAATTCAGCGCGTTACAGCAGTGTAATTACAAACACTTTGAAAAAATTCAGCTCGTTACATCAGTGTAATTTCGAAAACTTTAAAAAAAATTGACAAAACTATACTTGAATTAAAGATAAAAATGTGACAAATTTAATGGTGTAATTTTTTTAAAAAAATAATAGTGTATATAAAAGTTATGAAGGTTTAAAAAATTGGGGGGTAAACTTTTATTTTAAAAATCAAATCAAGTACACCTAACAAATCTCTAAAATACTCTTAAAGAAATTTCAACCACTTATTTTTCCCAGAATTAATATGGACCACACATTTCAAATTCATTAAATTAGACAACCAATAAAATTGGGTTAATAAGTTATTTTAATTACCAGGGTAACAATTGATCCTTATCCTATATATATATATATATAGGGAAAAGATAAAATGAAACCACATCTCAATGAGAAAACCGCGAAAACCATTCAAAAATCACGTAAAACGAACGTATTTTTTTTTGAAATTTTTTTTACAGGTTTATAACACTATTGGACACATTTTTATAAAAAAATAAAAAAAGCGCCGACCAAATATTTTTAAAAAAAATATTTTATAAACCCACGTAAAACCTACGTAACAAAACTGAAAATTTTTTTAGTTTTGTTACATATGTTTTACGTGGGTTTATAAAATATTTTTTTTAAAAATATTTCGACGGCGCTTTTTTTATTTTTTTTATAAAAATGTGTCCAATAGTGTTACAAACATGTAAAAAAATTTCAAAAAAAAATACGTTCGTTTTACGTGATTTTTGCATGGTTTTCGCGGTTTTCTCATTGAGATGTGGTTTTCATTTTAACCATACCCTATATATATATATATATATATCGTAACAAACAAATTATATAACTAAAAAAACGTGCAAATTGCATAGTTTAAAAAACTCAAATTTTACAAATGTTGAATAAATATAATATAATTTGTCAATACAGACATTCGTCAAAATATGTTTAAAAAATTCATGTAATGATTATAAGTTGTGTTTTATTTTTTTCAACTATGTGCTAACATTTTAATGTAATGTAATACATAAATATTAATTTAATTAAAGTATACTTATTTCTTTAAATATTACTTATTTTTATTATTTTAGCATAGTGTATTTTTATTATTTAAATCATCTAGTCATATTAAATCTCCAAAAAATTTTAAAATAATTCGTAAAAAACAGTTAATATCATTATCTTTTTATTTTTAAATATTTTAAGAAATATAATTCAAATTTGATGATATTTAAACAAATTAAATAAAACTTGTTTAATAAAAAATAAGTTTATTCAAAAGAATCATAATTAATTCATTTAATTAATAATATATTCATTTTATTAATTTAAAATTGATGACAAGCGTCAACAATTAATTTTAGATTAAACTTCTCTTTTCTTCTTATGGTTTGATAGTTCTCACCATTTTACTCCAAACTTTTCAAAATGTCCATTATACTCCATTTGGTTTGACAGTTATAAACATTTTGCTCCATGTGGTTTAACATTTATAACTCTTTTGCCTTAAACTCTTAGAGAAAAATGGAGAATAATGAAGACATATTGGCAAAGTCAGAGAATATAATGGACATTTTGAAAAATTTAGAGTAAAATGGTTATAACTATCAAAACACAGCGAGCAAGGAATCAAAAGGAAAGTTTACTATTATTTTTATTTATTAATAATAATAGATTACCGTGACGGATCTATGTTTTGGTAGTATTTCACTTTCATTTTCTAGGTTTCATACATTACTTGTATGGTCCCAAATTTTAAAATATGTTACACACATAGTCGTTAGGTTAGAGTAATTTGATGAAACATGTGAGTGTAATTTGGAGACTTAAAGATTATATGTGATACATATGTTTAAAGAATTAAAATTTAGGACCATAGATATAAGTAATTTATGAAACTTAGGTATTAAAAGTTAAATACTTGCAAATAACAAGGACTATCTTGGTAATTTATTCTTTTATTTTTTTTTTTTATAATTTCTGGTTTTTAACTTAATAACTTCTAACCAGGTTTATGAAAGTCAAATCTAGCATCAGTTCTGTCAATGATAACTTATATTTACAAATTACCATAGAGGTTTAAAAAAAGCCCAAAACAAGCCCCAAGGCCATGGGGCCTTTGTTCTTTGTTGTCTTGATTGCATCACGTAGTAAGTACTAAGTAGCTTTGTCTTCTTTGCCATATGATATTGAATATTGATATCACCTCTCATAGACCACGCATGGTTGTGGGACTTGTGGTAATTAAGGATATGATGCCCCACGGTCAAAAAATCAAAAGAAAATGTAAAATCTAACTTTGATGTTATGTATGCATTGAAAGTTCAAATCAATGTTTTAATAAGCATACATATTTCAATTTTCAAAAAAACCAAATGACTTTATATGTTAGAGAATCATTTCAAATTTCATAAATATTTGTATAACTACAAAGAACTGGGTGCTTGGGTCGGGTTTTCCTAGAGAATTGGTGGCTTGTGAGCTATGGGCTCCGTCCGTCTGGACTAGTGGCCAGCTTGGGCATCCTTTAGGCTTTAGCTATTGGAGGCCGCCTACGGAGTGAACGTCAGTTGATTAGTTTGCCGTTCAAAAAAAAATTAGTTATTGCATTATTTTCTTCGCGTAAAAACCGAATCCATATGGTTTATTTTATCCGTATATATATAGTATATATATGATTATAAACCAGTTATAGTTAAGAAATAAAAGAATATTTCTATTCACAATTTTTTATCTTAAAATTAAAACAGAAGAAAAGTTGCTTTTATGTTTCTAAAATTATATGGCTATAAAAAAAAATTTCTCAACAATTTAGTTGTTTTTATTTGAATTGGTACATATATATTTACTTTAAAAATAATATACAAATCACTTGGTTTCTCCAATTTATTGAGATTCTTCTTGATCTGGACATATGTGTTTATGGGTTTAACATACAAACAAATGCCAAATTATTTTACTCTCTTTCTACTTCTTATACCTAAAAAGTCAAAATTGGTTTTGTTTGTATGTTGTATTTTCCATGATGAAACATTCAATGGCCGCATTTTTTTTAACACTATTATTGCATGCTCAAATACTACTTAATAAAAATTGGATGGTAATCATATTCGGGTTGGGTTTGGGTTTTAACTTTTAAGTCAAAGGGTTTGAATTACGTCAAAATACGGATTGTGTTAAAAAGATTGTCTAAAGTTATGGTTTAATTTTCAATGTATCATTTTAAAAAAAATCAAGTTTATTATGATAACTCAATTTGAATTTCTAAATAATTAACAAAATCAATCAAAGTATCATAGGATTTGTTAAATATGGATCCTTGTAATGTCTCTTCTTTCCTATCAACTCTTGACTTCTTCAAAAACAATTGTAGTTATTACTTTTTTAATTAAAAATCATTATTTTGAAACTTATCAAAATGTTTGTTTAGCACCAAATTTTTAAGATCATTCGAGACATATTAGAAGTAGAAATCATTGAGCATATATAAGAATATTTGAATTTATTCATTTACTCACAATTATTTGTTTTGCAGCGTATAAATGGAAAGCTTGTTATTAAAAAAAGTATTTATTTATTATTGATTAATAATATAAATGTGTAGTCTTATCTTTTGAATTAAGCATGCTGGGCAAATATCTAAATGATTATTCCTAATAATCCACTTGTGAAAGTTCGATGGATACGAACGTGGACTAATTGTAGCTGGCAACGGTCATCTGAAGAAGTCCAAAATATGAGCAGATTTATAACTAATTAATAGAAACGAATGTGAAATAGTTGTTGCTATAGTTTTATGTATAAATAGCAGAGGCAACGATCGATAATAGAGACATCTGCACACTCAACAGTTACAAACACTTCTCTGTACTCACAAATTTATTTAGAATCGATCGCTTGTGCTTATTATGTTTGTATTTCTTACTTGTCTTTAAATATAAAAAAGGCAGAGTGACGATTGTCACCCCGCGAGGTTTTTTTGCTAGCAATCCTAAGGGATTAAGAGTTTTTCCGTATACATATCTTATGTGTTTTGTTATTTACTTTTGTTTATATATTCATTATCCCTAAGAATCTTTGGGGATAGTTTTCTCGATATATACACATAAATTTTTTTTAGATCATAAAGTACAAAATCTCACTTAACTAATTCGGTTTTCCAAAAAATTGTAGCTAATTTTTACCCGAAACAATGTTAAAGATAAGAAATTGAGTATTATTAAGCCAATCACTAAAAAAAGACAATAATATATTATATATAAACAAACAAATAAACTACCATAAGTCTTTCTCCAACTCACGATGAATCATTTCTTGTATAATCAACAACGTTGCTAGTATTTGAACTACTCACTTATTTAAAGTTGTAGATATACTACTACTCATATTTAACACAACTTATACATTGAAACCATAATTCAAAAACTTATAAACATTTTCATATTCAATGTTATTATCTTAATAAATGTATGAATAATTTCAATCAATAAAATGCAATCTGTATCTACGATTCAACACCATAATTATGGCTAATGTAAGACTGGAATCTTATCAATATTTTTGAAATTTCACCATTTTCGACTCTTCCATTCTTTTTTCCTATACTTGTCTTCATAATCCTAGTCTTATACAAAGTCAAACAACCCACAAAAATGTGTGGATATTACAACTTTGTAGTAGGATATTTGATATCAGAAAAAATTATCCATGTCATGAAATACTCTAAGAAAACTTCTAATCTTTTCAATTGTGTCACTTTTTGATACATTTAGACAACTATTATAATTAGAATCTTAATTTTAAATATTAAAAAGCACATCGGTAATAAAATGACACAATCAAGTATTAAAGGGTAAAATCTCTCCTCGTATGAAAGTCTTGTCTTAACTATTTCTCGAATTTAAATAAAAAACATAATGCAAAGCTTTTCAAATTTAAACAAGTCGTTAACATTTTAAAAATTGTTAACACATTTAGATAAAACATATTAACTTTGTTTCATGTTATTATGTTTGTGTCAAAATTACTAGCTATACTAATTACACTTCAAATGATATAATTTTTAAATAATATCATAAAATAGTTTGAATAAATATGCTGAAAATTTTGAACTAAAATAATTCGGTTATACTAAATTTTAAACAAAAAGAAATGATAAATGATTGAAAGATGAAACTCAAAATTATTTATGTTTTTTAAAAAATTAACACAAAATTTGGGCATTTTTTGGGGAATTTCTAAGCATACATTCACCATTAAAATGTACAAATGATTAATGCATGTATAAGGACAACGAGAAACGATACCCCTCCACTGATAAATTATATTTTTCTTAAAACCTCGCGAGTTTCAAAAAATCACATTTTAGATTATATTATGATTCAAATTATGTTCTTAGAAATAATATCAACAACTTTTTTAAAAGCCTTTAGTATTTTATCAAAATGTTGTTTTTTTAAACTGCAATTCAAGTTACTTTTATGAGAAATTTTAAAATCTAATTTAATTATATTTTAATTATAAGTACTTTAGATTCGTTTTAGTATTATATATCACTTTTTATATGAATTAAAAATGTTGGGTAAATGTTTCTGTACAATAGTACGATTTTTGTTTGAATTCAAATTCAGTTTTAATTATTAATAAAAAAGGACCTTGATGTTAAAATGGAAAGTTTAGTATTATTTAGTTGTAGAAGTGGTTGAAAAAATTTTAGTACTCATATATATTTCTATTTGGCATAAATAAATAAATAAATCTTGTTTTTGTCCACCAATTTTCTTCCCTATTGTTCAAACACTAAAAAAGTCATTTTTAGTAGCTAAGTTGAATTTTTACTACAATTTTATCCACAACAATAATATCAGTAATATAATATCGCTAGGTTTTTTTTTTAAGTTTTAAAAGACAAAAAAAATACCCCTCCTATATAAATAAACTTCTAATTACATCTCTCTAGCTCTTTGACTCTCTCTACTCCACCGGCCAATAACACTTCTCAACTATCATTAGAACTATACAAAAAAGATTAAAACTCGTATTTGACTCGTAGCTCGTTCAGAAAAAGCTCAGCTCGCACAAAGCTCGTTTGTAACCAAGCTGAACCGAACCAATCGTCTTATAGTCTTAAAGCAAACTTTAAAAATAAAAGCTTTTTTTATTTTATTGTTATTAGTTTTCTACCTTGAATTGATCAAATTCTAAAAAAATAATTAAAATGAACTGAAAATTTTTAGCACATTAAGCATTTTGCATATTAATATAATAATAGTTAAAACCAAATTTTCTAATCATACACATCATCAACACATAAATCATACATAAATAAAAAATAGCATGTATTTTTAAAAAATGTCAGCAATTCAAAAAGATAAACACCAAGTGTACACTTGCATTGCTTCTTTTAATTAATAAAATAATATATATAAAAAGATATGCTTACATGTGGGTTGTTACTGTAGACTTAGCAATAATGTTTGTAGTGTCAGTTATTAATTTCTTAACACTATATGTTTATAAACTATAACTAAATAAACACAACATTAAATAATAATCTTTAGACCAAAGAGAGTGCAGATATTCATAATTTAAATAATCATCCTACAAACTTGTTCACGTGCATGATCTTTGAAGTTCATGATTCTGAAAAGTAAAATCTCTAACCAAATAGAGACTTCATTTCACTTAGGTTAATCTAGGTCAGAGACAGACCTACGTTATGATAACCCATTTGAAAAACTTTGGTAGTGTTCCTGAATCTGAATAAACAGAATGACTCAGAGCACATGGAGCCATTTTCTTATTTTTCTGTCGGAAATCCATTCTAATTCTAACTAAGGATTCTTGTGGTTCCGGAGGATCCAGCTACAGAAGAACCAGGAATTACAAGATTATCTCAAATCACTTCAAAGACACATTATTGTATAGCCTTTACAAGATCAACGAACACCATATGCAAATTCTTCATGTACATTTTTATAAATCTTCTTAAAATATGTATTGTCTTCATAATAGACCGTGTTTCCATCAGTCCACATATATTCAAAGTCACTTTAGTTTTTCATCTAATTCTTGTCTCAGTTACCCTTTCTCAAATTTTCGAACCATGAATAATTAGAAGCTTATTTATCCTATAGTTATCAAAACATTAAATGGCGACTTTGTCCTTAGAGAGAGGAATTAAAACACTTGTCCTGCGCTGATTTAACGCATTTCTATTTTCGAAAATAGTATCAAATAGTTTGTTAACTATATATTAAATTCATTTCCTCAAATACTTTTACACCTTAATAAGAATGCTCTATAAGCTTAAACTTTTATAAGTCTTTAGCCTTTACTATCTTTTTAAAGTTCTATTTAATTTGTTGTTATGTGATATAATGACGATTTTTTTTAAAAATGGGGTCCATTTTAAAAAAATGGTTGTCCTTTTTTTGCCATTTATAGTGGCGAAAACGAGGTTTATTGCAACTCACAAGTGACGAAAATCAGTGACGAAAAAGAATAATCTGGTACGCCCACTGATTTTCGCCACTACCAATGGCAAAAAGGACATGTTAAATGATTTTTAATTGTTGAGTAATATACTTCTTACACCCCTACATTCTCATTTTATCACTTCTTAAAATCGCCACTAGTGGTAGAGAAAACCTCATTTGTGAAAAAGAAAAATTTTTGAACACCCCCTTGTAACCATTTTTTTAAAATGGACCCCATTTTAAAAAAAGAATCTATCATGACACATTATATGTTTCTTAGGGGTTGTTTGTTTGCATCTGAATGACATTAAGAGGTTACCTCTGAATGGTTCACAACCTCTTAACCATTCAGACTTAGGGTTGCCTCTTAACCATTCAGAGGTTATGAATCATTACCAACTTCTTAACTATTCAGACATAATAATACTTTTTAACCATTCACATGCTACGAACCATTAAGAGGTAGCCTCTGAATGAAATTAAGAGGCTACCAAACATGACACATTATATGTTTCTTAGGGGCTGTTTGTTTGGGTCTGAATAGGTCTGAATGGGTCTGAATCTGAATGGTTCAGATTCAGACCGTTTGTTTTAACGTCTGAATGGAGGTCTTGTCACACCCCGACCCGCAGCGGAAGTCTTAGCAGAGTCTTGGTGTCAACAGTAAAGAACATAAGCATAAGCTAAGCGAACGATTTAAATAAAACATGGATATTTATTTATAAAAGTCATCGATAAATTTATTTAAACATTACAAGTTCAACATCCAGTTTATAAAACATCAGTTTTAACATCTCGATAACCGGTCCCAGATAAATATCCCAAGTACGCTCGCTTTCAAGAACCGGTTTTTCCTTTCCCCAAACAGCAATGCTACTTACCTGAGAAACATACCAATTTAAAACAAGTGTCAACCAAACAGGTTGGTGAGTTCACAGGTTTTATAATAAAACATTTCAACAGTTATCATGGAAAAGAAAGTAATATTTCAATGCTGTGCTAGTGAACATCTCGTAGACTAGCTAGGTCCTACGAACCGATAGACACCATGAGCTCATAATCAAACCAAAACCAAGGTGCGAACACCCCTCAACATATATTGCTCCCGTTACTCACGGACCATGACACCTGGTCGGGGAGTGGGTTGTCAAACCCGATAGATCTACCAATATATCCTGCGGTCTCTCCCCCGAGACTAATGATTACGACTGCGGGCACAAAACCATGTGCAAAAACACTCGGGAACAATCCACGAGAACCAGGCCCAACTGCACTTACTCAAGAGCTATCAACCATCACATACCACACAAGCATAAATATTACAAATATCCTTTTCCAAAACATAGGCAGTTTCTCCCCCGATTTTAAAATCAAAACAGTTTAAAAGGGGCCGTGAAACTCACCTTAATGCGTTCCTGCTAGCAACAGAGATTTCCAAATAACCAGATTGTTCTCACTAGTGCCCTAAAACCCAAGGGACACATTAACAATCTAAATAAAAGTCTACTATGTAAGTTGTTCACCCAACTTATCTTAGACTAAGAAAATATTCCACCAAGGAAAACAGTTTTCGTACAAACGACCCGTTGGTGACTCGAATTTAGTTATTTATCATAAATCATAAGTTAACGTTCTTAATTCATATTATATCCAAATAATTAAGTTATCTTTGTTAAAAATCTATTTTTAACTTCAAACTTAATTATTTAAAATAACTTGTCAAAAATGACAATTTTATCGTATTTTACTGACAAAACCGACAACGCAACATACAAGCACATCAACACGCATTATGACCTAAGTGACTTCTAATACTTCAAAATAAGTATTTTACACTTATTTTTACTCAAAAGTTGCTGTTTAAAATCAGTCACAAAGTTATGTCGAATTTTCGCTTTAAAACGACGTTGTTACGCCATTTTTAGACATAGTTTTCAAGTATTTCATTTCCTACTTTTCTTACATCATTTATATATTAAAATTTACATATTTTTATCATAAGAACATACAAATTTTTCTGACCAAAATCAGATTCATAAAATGATCATTTTTATATGTTAAAAATAGCCGAAAACGCGTATTTTCGGTCCTTTATAACCGTTATGTCGTTACAATTCTAAAACCACTTGATTTTATACTTTAAATATGTCATAAAATTTATTTTTATAGTTACATAACCTGTTCCAAATTATTTTTATAGAAAACTCTATTTTTATAGCTTTTATCTTATCAAAACATCCATTTTAAAGTAATAAAAATTATGTCTAAGTTACGTAACCATTCTTTATTCATTTACCACAAAAATATTTATATTTTTAAGCATATTACAACATTTAGATCAGATTTAATATATTTCATAAAATATAAAATAGCAATTATTATTATTATTTTTCACAAACAACAATTATATAAAAAGTTACATACATACCCATGCATGCATACATATACAACCATCATGCATGTCATGTTTTCTACCATATATATACTTATGTATATATATATTATCCTCATGCACATGTATACTTGAAATAATCATACATACATACACATGCATGCATGTACAATCAAATCATGTATACATCCATCCATGTATGTAAAATCATTATTCTTTCTTATACCTACATATATACACACATGATCACATACATATATATATATATATATATATATATATGTACATGCATGTCAACAAAACCCATTTATACATACATATGAGTTCATGCATGTAACCATCTCACCCATACATACATATGTATATATATACAAACACATACATATACATATATGTTTATGCATGTAACTTATTTCACATCTACATACATATATATGCATGTATATGTACATGCATGTGGTTAAAATCACCATCCAAGCAAAATCATCCATGTATGTATGTGTGTATATTTTGAAAGAAACATATACACCCATATATACATGCATTACGACACACACACATACATATACTTACACACACACGTTTCACACACACACACACAATCATCTTTCACAACAAGACCCACTTGATTTAAACACATTCTTTTGGGTGAACAAACTTTTAAATAAAAACCCATGTAGTGTGATTAAGAGTTTACCTTAAATGCTTGACAATGGGGTTTCTTGATCAAAAACTCTTACAATATTCCAAGTGCTCAACAAATACAACAAGATGAAGCTTAGAAAATAAAGAAAATGGTGGTGTAGGTAGAAAGAGAGAGAGAGACGTTGAGATGAAGAGAGAGAGATGTGAGATATGAAATTTGTAAATCAAATGGAAGTGATGGGTGAGATTTGGAAGATTTAAAGAGATCTTGTGGTCACTTCTTCTTGACAAGTGTCTACCCACTTGTCTTTATATGGATAATTATGATTTAAATCAGATACAAACTGGTATAATCTGAGTCCTACGGTGTATAAACTTTGTACCGGAAATTTAATAAAAATACGATTTTTATTCTAAAATTAATAGAATATTTAATCGTACTAAAACGATCAAATTTTTGTCAAAAATAATGACCTTAAATATTATTTGAATAATTAATTTCATTTTGCCCGGCTAAAACGCAGATAAAGTCGGTTGTCAGTAAAATCCACAGTTAACACCAAAATTCACGGTTTTAATCGTTAACTTAATTTATACATTCATGATTTATCATTTTATGCTAAACCAAGCATATCTACTAAATTCGTTAATCGAGTCGTCACCAACGCTCGTTAAAACACCGCCGAACGATACAGAAAACTCGAAATTTTACTAAATGCAAATCCATGCATTTAAATAACACTCTGTGCTAGACTTTTTAATCAACATTAAATTTAATAATAAATATTAAATTATTAACGCATTAAATAAATTAAGTTTAGTACACTAACCATTATAGATTATCGTTCATAAAAATATCGGATGTCACAGTCTCCCCTGGTTTAAGAAATTTCGTCCCGAAATTATTAACCACTAAGACCTTTTCACCTCATAAGGAAATAGGTGGGGATACTTCTTTCTCATCTGATCCTCACGTTCCCAAGTAAATTCTGGGCCGCGTCTTGAATTCCACCTCACTTTCACTAATTTGATCCGACTACGTCGAAGTTTATGAATTTCCCAATCTGAAATCTCAATAGGCTCTTTAACAAATTGAAGTTTTTCATCAACATGAATATCTTCAATTGGTACAACAGTCGTTTCATCAGAAAGACACTTCTTTAAGTTAGATACATGGAATACATCGTGCACACCGCAAAGCTGCGACGATAACTTGAGTCGATATGCAACTGGACCAATTCGATCCAAGATCTCGAAAGGTCCAACATAACGGGGACTAAGCTTCCCTTGATTGCCAAATCTAACGACTCCTTTCCAAGGCGAAACTTTTAACATTACACGATCTTCGATCTGGAATTCCAATGGTTTCCGTCGATTATCAGCATAACTTTTCTGCCTATCCATGGCAGCTTTCAACCTATCCTTTATTCGAAAGACCTTATCTGTTGTCTCTTGAATAATTTCAACTCCAGTAAGCTGTTTTTCACCAACTTCTGCCCAACACAACGGCGAGCGACACTTTCTGCCATAAAGAGCTTCGAATGGTGCGGCTTTAATGCTCGAGTGGTAACTATTGTTATAAGAAAATTCTGCTAGCGGTAAATGAACATCCCAGCTACCGCCGAAATCAAGTACGCATGCCCGAAGCATATCCTCAAGTGTCTGAATAGTTCTTTCGCTCTGACCGTCTGTTTGTGGATGATAAGCAGTACTCATATCCAAACGAGTACCCAAGGCTTTTTGTAAAGATTGCCAAAATCTTGATGTAAACCGACTGTCCCTGTCGGATATAATCGACACAGGAACGCCATGCCTTGAAACGATTTCCTTCAAGTATAATCTTGCTAACTTCTCCGTTTTATCGGTCTCTTTAATTGGAAGGAAGTGTGCGGACTTAGTTAAACGATCGACAATTACCCAAATAGTATCATAGCCACTAGACGTTCGAGGTAATTTCGTTATAAAATCCATTGCAATACGTTCCCACTTCCATTCTGGGATCTCAGGCTGTTGCAAAAGTCCGGACGGCTTTTGATGTTCTGCCTTCACCCTGGAGCAAGTTAGACATTTACCGACATATTCGGCAATTTCCCGTTTCATATTAGGCCACCAATAAAATTCTTTCAGATCTTTGTACATCTTGTCCGATCCTGGATGGATTGAATATCGGGACTTGTGAGCTTCATCCATAACCAGCTCACGAAGATTACCAAAACAAGGTACCCATATACGATCCATGAAATATAAAATTTCGTCAGACTTTGGAATTAACTCCTTAACCATTCGGTGTAGGCCTTCGGTTTTAACATTTTCAACTTTAAGTGCTTCAAACTGTGCATCATGAATTTGAGCAGTAAGACTCGTTTGGATAGTTAATCCCAATGCACGCACTCGTAAAGTTTTGTCTCTAACCTTTCTGTTCAAGGCGTCTGCCACTACGTTTGTTTTTCCAGGATGATAACAAATTTCACAATCGTAATCATTGAGCAGTTCGACCCACCTACGTTGTCTCATATTTAGATCTTTTTGATCAAAGATATGTTTGAGACTTTTATGATCGGTGAAGATAGTACACTTCGTTCCATAGAGATAATGTCTCCATATCTTAAGTGCAAAAATAACCGCTCCCAATTCTAGATCATGGGTGGTGTAATTCTTCTCATGGATTTTAAGTTGTCGCGAAGCGTATGCTATCACCTTATCTCGTTGCATCAAAACACATCCAAGACCCTGTCGTGATGCGTCACAATAGACCACAAATCCATCATTCCCATCAGGAAGTGATAAAATGTGTGCAGTACATAGTTTCTGCTTTAACAGTTGAAAAGCTTCTTCTTGCTTGGCGCCCCAGTCAAACTTCTGATCCTTCTGAGTCAACAGTGTTAACGATTGAGCAATCTTAGAAAAATTCTCAATGAACCTTCTATAATAACCAGCCAGTCCCAAAAACTGACGTATTTCCGTTGGAGATGTAGGCGTACTCCAATTCTTAATTGCTTCGATTTTCATGGGATCCACTTGGATACCTTTCTCGTTTATTACATGACCCAGAAATTGAACTTCGCGAATCCAGAATTGACACTTGGAGAACTTAGCATAAAGCTTCTCATTTTTAACAACTCCAAAACCAACCTCAAATGGCGTTCATGGTCTTCTTTGCTTTTTGAATAAATAAGTATGTCATCGATAAAGACAATTACAAACTTATCAAATAAGGTCTACAAACCCTATTCATTAGGTCCATAAATGCTGCAGGTGCATTTGTTAACCCAAAAGGCATGACCAAGAACTCATAATGCCCATAACGTGTTCTGAAGGCAGTCTTCGGAATATCTTCCTCCACAATCTTCAATTGGTGGTACCCTGAGCGTAAATCGATCTTTGAATAGAAACTCGAACCATACAACTGATCAAACAAATCATCAATCCTCGGCAAGGGATACCAATTCTTGATGGTGAGTTTATTCAATTCTCTATAGTCAATGCACATCCTCATTGACCCATCTTTCTTTTTGACGAATAAGACCGGTGCTCCCCAAGGAGAAAAACTTGATCTAATAAATCCTTTGTCCAACAATTCTTGTAACTGATTAGACAACTCTTGCATTTCAGAAGGTGCTAATCGATATGGAGCCTTCGTAATAGGTGCTGCTCCTGGAACAAGGTCGATTCTAAACTCTATTTGTCTTGACGGAGGTAATCCCGGCAAGTCTTCTGGAAAAACTTCTGGATATTCTCGAACAACAGGTATCTCCTCGATCTTTGATTTCTCAGCTCTTATGTCGACAATACTAGCTAAGAATGCAGAGTATCCTTTGAGTAGAAACTTTTGCGCCTTCATAACATTGATCATCTTCAAGGGAGGTTTCTTCAGTTCACCACGAATGACTAGGACTTCACCGTTTGAAAGGGGAAGACGAATCACCTTTTCATAACAAACAACTTCCTCCCTATTCTTAGATAACCAATCCATACCGACTACAATATCAAAGCTACCAAGTTCTACAGGTAAGAGATCAATGTTATATGAATGATCCTCTAGCTGCAACTTCTATTTCTTTCATTTGGCCTTACAAGTAACTTAACTCTATATGTTTGAATTTGGTGTCTTATCTTACAATATCGTTCACATACCAACTTACAACATGGAACTCCAGATGTGTTTGCAGTGTAGAATTTTCCCAGACCCCGATTCCTACTTTTCTAATTACCAAAATGATTATCAAAAATTTTCCTCTTTCCCTCAAAGGGTTTCTACTCTACACTAGCAGGTGTCTAAATTACCATCTCCCGACAGAGTTTCCATTTATCCAAAGGTGAAAGTACAAACCCAAGCAAATTCTTAACACCTTACCTATTTTCAATGACCTTAATATAAAATGATATCCATAAGATCACATTCATATCATGGGTATACTAATATGTTGGCCAGGCATAATAGTATACTCATCATATGTTTGTTTTCTTATTTCTCTCATTTCATACTTAGGACAAACATTTCGGTTCTAACTAACCAATCAATAACATCAATTAAAATTTACAAGTTCCACAATCAATTCAATCAATGATCTACATGAATTCTATGTTCTAGTAGTGAATTGGGATCAGCAACCATGCCTATAATATGAGGTTCCAAACACCAAATTTATCGTTTTATACTTACATGCTCAGGGTAATCATTCTAGGAACGAACCTCGCAAGTTCATGAAATCTAGTTGTATATGCTTGAATATCTGCACCTATCATAACATGATTCTAAAACTTAACCTCTAGCTTATACACTTTACTTTTTGAGCAATATTCCTACAACAGTAGCTCCTTAAACTCAACTCAAGAGAGGCTTTGTGTAGCAGTTTCTCCTCTGGTTTGTAACAGGGTGTTCCAGCATGTTAATGCTTCATTATGGAATGAACAAACAACCTAATTTACTTGTTGGTTTGGGGTACAACCACTAATGTTCATAATCGATTCCATTCTCTCTATCCAATGCATTATATATAGTGAACCTCGGTGTTGCTAAAAGATCGTGGGTTACACACCTAGAAAGTTTGTAGGTACAAACTCATGGTTGATCTTTCATGTTGTTGATGTTTGTGTCCTATTAAGCTAAAGACACTACAACATGCCACGAGATAATCTATGTTAATTCTTTCGCGCTTGTGGGAAAATGATTGGAATCGATTTTCCCTCCGATTTCATGGGAAGTAGCCCTGAATGATTTCTTGTATAATTCAAATAAATGAATTTATACAATACATATTGTCAACGAAATACTTAGTCCCACTAAAGATATATTTGAACTAACAACTCAAAGTGATTACCATATTCTTAACAAAATAAACATATTTCTTGGACCAACTACATTGGTCTAGTAGGAGGATCCTCAAATAGAATGGTGAGCAACAAATCATTACATGAATTGGCAAATGCTTGAACTGAGTCTAAATCCTCACTTGGCATGCGTATCCGCTGATCTGTGACCACCTGCCACCCCTTAATGGACCTAAACTGGCTTCTAGGGTGCTCACCTCTGATCACAAAAGACTTAGGTGGTCTCATGCTTAGTCAACCTAAAGTGCATCTGATGTAATGCACTATCAGCCAGCAGCTGATCCTTCCCCTTGGACATCATACGTCCATCTTGCGTTGTCACCTCGTCATCGTCATTGTTTCGTCTCCTACCGAGGTCACGTCTCATCCGACGTGTGTATACCACCCTAATAGGTGGATACAATAATGTGAAATCAATATATGTGTGGACTAAGGAACATTTTTTTTTTGTGAGATATATCTCGTCAACTGACGCAGATAGCCATTCACAACCCTCAGACCTCAATGGATCTAGAACTAAAGCAAAATATGAGTAATACAATAAATCGGGCTCACTACCAGCGCCATACACGTCAATCATAGGATCAACCATCTAGAGAAAGAATGACATCCATAAAAATTTGGTTAGTCATGTACTAATAAAGACACATCAACGCTTATCAATTTTCTCAGGCTAAGTATGCATACAGTACCATGTTGGGAAAGAAACTGTTCTTAAAATAATATTTAATTGGTTATAGTCTAGATTTATAAAAATATTTTACTAGTTCGCTATAACCTAGGCTCTGATGCCACTTTTACTGTCACACCCCGACCCGCAGCGGAAGTCTTAGCAGAGTCTTGGTGTCAACAGTAAAGAACATAAGCATAAGCTAAGCGAACGATTTAAATAAAACATGGATATTTATTTATAAAAGTCATCGATAAATTTATTTAAACATTACAAGTTCAACATCCAGTTTATAAAACATCAGTTTTAACATCTCGATAACCGGTCCCAGATAAATATCCCAAGTACGCTCGCTTTCAAGAACCGGTTTTTCCTTTCCCCAAACAGCAATGCTACTTACCTGAGAAACATACCAATTTAAAACAAGTGTCAACCAAACAGGTTGGTGAGTTCACAGGTTTTATAATAAAACATTTCAACAGTTATCATGGAAAAGAAGGTAATATTTCAATGCTGTGCTAGTGAACATCTCGTAGACTAGCTAGGTCCTACGAACCGATAGACACCATGAGCTCATAATCAAACCAAAACCAAGGTGCGAACACCCCTCAACATATATTGCTCCCGTTACTCACGGACCATGACACCTGGTCGGGGAGTGGGTTGTCAAACCCGATAGATCTACCAATATATCCTGCGGTCTCTCCCCCGAGACTAATGATTACGACTGCGGGCACAAAACCATGTGCAAAAACACTCGGGAACAATCCACGAGAACCAGGCCCAACTGCACTTACTCAAGAGCTATCAACCATCACATACCACACAAGCATAAATATTACAAATATCCTTTTCCAAAACATAGGCAGTTTCTCCCCCGATTTTAAAATCAAAACAGTTTAAAAGGGGCCGTGAAACTCACCTTAATGCGTTCCTGCTAGCAACAGAGATTTCCAAATAACCAGATTGTTCTCACTAGTGCCCTAAAACCCAAGGGACACATTAACAATCTAAATAAAAGTCTACTATGTAAGTTGTTCACCCAACTTATCTTAGACTAAGAAAATATTCCACCAAGGAAAACAGTTTTCGTACAAACGACCCGTTGGTGACTCGAATTTAGTTATTTATCATAAATCATAAGTTAACGTTCTTAATTCATATTATATCCAAATAATTAAGTTATCTTTGTTAAAAATCTATTTTTAACTTCAAACTTAATTATTTAAAATAACTTGTCAAAAATGACAATTTTATCGTATTTTACTGACAAAACCGACAACGCAACATACAAGCACATCAACACGCATTATGACCTAAGTGACTTCTAATACTTCAAAATAAGTATTTTACACTTATTTTTACTCAAAAGTTGCTGTTTAAAATCAGTCACAAAGTTATGTCGAATTTTCGCTTTAAAACGACGTTTTTACGCCATTTTTAGACATAGTTTTCAAGTATTTCATTTCCTACTTTTCTTACATCATTTATATATTAAAATTTACATATTTTTATCATAAGAACATACAAATTTTTCTGACCAAAATCAGATTCATAAAATGATCATTTTTATATGTTAAAAATAGCCGAAAACGCGTATTTTCGGTCCTTTATAACCGTTATGTCGTTACAATTCTAAAACCACTTGATTTTATACTTTAAATATGTCATAAAATTTATTTTTATAGTTACATAACCTGTTCCAAATTATTTTTATAGAAAACTCTATTTTTATAGCTTTTATCTTATCAAAACATCCATTTTAAAGTAATAAAAATTATGTCTAAGTTACGTAACCATTCTTTATTCATTTACCACAAAAATATTTATATTTTTAAGCATATTACAACATTTAGATCAGATTTAATATATTTCATAAAATATAAAATAGCAATTATTATTATTATTTTTCACAAACAACAATTATATAAAAAGTTACATACATACCCATGCATGCATACATATACAACCATCATGCATGTCATGTTTTCTACCATATATATACTTATGTATATATATATTATCCTCATGCACATGTATACTTGAAATAATCATACATACATACACATGCATGCATGTACAATCAAATCATGTATACATCCATCCATGTATGTAAAATCATTATTCTTTCTTATACCTACATATATACACACATGATCACATACATATATATATATATATATATATATATATGTACATGCATGTCAACAAAACCCATTTATACATACATATGAGTTCATGCATGTAACCATCTCACCCATACATACATATGTATATATATACAAACACATACATATACATATATGTTTATGCATGTAACTTATTTCACATCTACATACATATATATGCATGTATATGTACATGCATGTGGTTAAAATCACCATCCAAGCAAAATCATCCATGTATGTATGTGTGTATATTTTGAAAGAAACATATACACCCATATATACATGCATTACGACACACACACATACATATACTTACACACACACGTTTCACACACACACACACAATCATCTTTCACAACAAGACCCACTTGATTTAAACACATTCTTTTGGGTGAACAAACTTTTAAATAAAAACCCATGTAGTGTGATTAAGAGTTTACCTTAAATGCTTGACAATGGGGTTTCTTGATCAAAAACTCTTACAATATTCCAAGTGCTCAACAAATACAACAAGATGAAGCTTAGAAAATAAAGAAAATGGTGGTGTAGGTAGAAAGAGAGAGAGAGACGTTGAGATGAAGAGAGAGAGATGTGAGATATGAAATTTGTAAATCAAATGGAAGTGATGGGTGAGATTTGGAAGATTTAAAGAGATCTTGTGGTCACTTCTTCTTGACAAGTGTCTACCCACTTGTCTTTATATGGATAATTATGATTTAAATCAGATACAAACTGGTATAATCTGAGTCCTACGGTGTATAAACTTTGTACCGGAAATTTAATAAAAATACGATTTTTATTCTAAAATTAATAGAATATTTAATCGTACTAAAACGATCAAATTTTTGTCAAAAATAATGACCTTAAATATTATTTGAATAATTAATTTCATTTTGCCCGGCTAAAACGCAGATAAAGTCGGTTGTCAGTAAAATCCACAGTTAACACCAAAATTCACGGTTTTAATCGTTAACTTAATTTATACATTCATGATTTATCATTTTATGCTAAACCAAGCATATCTACTAAATTCGTTAATCGAGTCGTCACCAACGCTCGTTAAAACACCGCCGAACGATACAGAAAACTCGAAATTTTACTAAATGCAAATCCATGCATTTAAATAACACTCTGTGCTAGACTTTTTAATCAACATTAAATTTAATAATAAATATTAAATTATTAACGCATTAAATAAATTAAGTTTAGTACACTAACCATTATAGATTATCGTTCATAAAAATATCGGATGTCACAGGTCTGAACGGAAGGCAGGGTCTGAATGAAGGTCTGAATGATTCAGACTTGGAGAAGAGTCTGAATGGGGAAGAAAAGACTCTGAATGGCAGCCCCCATCCAGCCTCGATCGTGACCTCCTCCCTCCGATGTCGTCCAGCCCCTTTCGACCACCACCACCCACTGACGACCACCACCATCCACTGACTGCTCGTTCTCGACGACCGCCACCCACTGACGAGCACCACCACCCACTGATGACCGTTTGTTCGATGGTGCAATGGTGAGGGTTCGACGAAGGTTCTGTGATGGTGATCGATCGATGGTGCGATGGTGAGATGGTGCGATGGTGAGATGAAGAGAGGGCGACGGCGGAGGAGGGTTTCTGCGGAGGTGCGATGGGGATTTCTGAGATGGCGATTGAGGGTTTCTGCGATGCGACCGAGGGTTTCTACGACCGAGGGTTTCTGCGGAGGTGGATGGTGGTGCTGCGGAGGAGCTGCGGAGGTGCTGGCCGGTGCAGCGGAGGAGCTGCGGAGGTGCTCGCCGGAACTGCGGAGGTGCTGGGCGGAGGAGCGGCGGAGCAGCGGAGGCTGTCGTTTGGGTTTACCTGTCACACCCCGGGCTGGCGGGAACGGATCGTGTTTTCCCGTCGGGCGGAAGGTTCCCGGGGCGCGATATCTTGAATGATAATCAAATGATCAGATTGTTTACATAGCACATGATAATATAGTTGAGAAATGCTAACACATCCATGATATAGAATTACAAGATTAAATTACAATGTATCGTTCATAATTTAATCAAGTAAATCTACCAAAAAGAATCAATGTATCTATATCTTGTATCTGTACAAGATATTCAAAAGATGATTCATTGTTTTAGTCATCAAAAGCATGCAACACAAAATAAGCTAGGTCTTCTAAAAGTCCACTAGCTAGTCCATGCATTATAGTAGCTACACTTGTTCATCACCTGAGAAAACATGCAATTAAACAAAGTCATCACTAGGTTGGTGAGTTCATAAGTATGTTAATCGAAAACCTTGATTTATTCACATGCACAATCACAAAGTTGATTATGTTACTTGTATGATGTTTATTTCACCTGTTCACCCAATGGCTCCTCAATAGTTATATTTACAAGTATTATATCATCCTAGTAGTGATGCTTATATATAGGGCATATGTAAGGGAACTAAGCCATAGCCAACATCCCACCACATCACCACTAGAACTCCACACTACTTGCAATACAACTATTGATTTCCATTCTCATTTCTCATGTTTATCTCCTCTTTGA
Organism: Mikania micrantha; assembly: GCA_009363875.1. Lineage (NCBI taxonomy): Eukaryota > Viridiplantae > Streptophyta > Magnoliopsida > Asterales > Asteraceae > Mikania > Mikania micrantha. Next base: position 14,520,082 of record CM018697.1, read on the forward strand.
TCACCTGTGTTCTCATGTATAGAATAATATGATGATAGCGTTGTAGTTATCAAACCGAAGTATTGATAACCAATATATGTGTTAAGGATGTTAGATTCTCAATCTGTTCCTTGTATTATTCTATATTTGTGGGGTTAACTGTTGTTTCACTTTTAAATATTAAAAGTGTTAGTTAATTGTTTATAATGTATTCTCAATATAACGTATAGAGCCCAAAAGGAGTCCATTGTGATCCTCACGTAATCAGATTACAATGCACCCGATTCACCTCTATTCCGCCGTGTGATCCCAAAGCCTTCATCGAAACTGTTACTAATAATATGACATGAGAGAAAATAAATTCCTCAGTCTACTAGTCCACAGGTAATGATGGATTGTGTACATCGATGTTAGTGTTTGTTCTCATTGTGGGATATTCTCATGTAATTAACAAGATCGAATAAGAACTTGTCTTATTACGTTATGTTAATTATTGTGTGAATGATGTTGTTATCATGAAGTTACGTTATCATGATTATCGTTCCATGAAATCATATGGTCACCGTCTTGTCCTTTAGCCATAGTAAGAGCTAGTCTTACTACCCTTAAGTGACTCAGGTGAGGGATGATAAATGCTCTATAATATCACATAGTATGTTTTTAAGTTGTAACTAAGTGTTATAAGTAATTGACTTATCATACTTGGTTTATTATAATGTGGAATGATATTAAGAAGATATTTTATCTTCTAATCATTCATGTGGAGTGCTGTGTCATCATGTTTCTCTGTAATTGTTCTCAATGCTTGTTTGTGTATGAATTGTCTCAATTTTTGCTCATGTAGGAATAACTAAGTGTTATAAGATGTAATCTTACAACTATGTTATTCAAGTGTATTGATGATTATGACATTATATTATCATATTCATTTGAGTTTCCCTGTTATCTCATGATCATACAAGCATGCATACAATGATAAACGATAATAACAATTTAATATCATCTAAATCAAAGTATAAATAACATGTTAAGCAAGACTTTTAAATAAATAAAAGTAAACATGTTTCTCAGCCCCGAGAGTTTAAAATCAGTTAAGATTAAAGTAAAAGGGGCATATGAACTCACCTTGTGGTTGTAGTGGTTGACTTAGCTTAAAATAAAGAATGCACGCGCTCTTTGTTGTTCTTGTAGTAGTTTTCACGTTCCTGTATTGATTGCATGTTGTTGTAACTTATAAGTATAAGTTGTAAGGTTTTGTGCGCGTGTAGGTGTTAGCCCTAACGTTGGCTAACACTCGTGAGTCGCGATCATCATTCGGCCCCGTGTATTTGTCATTGACTTTAGAAACACTTAAGCTAGTTAGGTTAATCATTAAAACAATCGTTTATTAGTTTAAGGTTCACTTGATTTATGATCATGCTACAAGAGTTTCAAAGGTTCAACTTAAGGTTTAGGTTGAATATTAACAACCCTTAAGAATGATATAATTTAACCTCTTGAATTTCGTTATGATCATGACTTGTCACACTTGTCACGAAATTAAAGTGAATAGATGGTGAGATATGAGCCATTCCTTGACATTACATGTTTCTACATTTATTTCTAACTCTCATGTTTCTCGAATATCACTTGAGCCGAATGATGTCGACATGGGTCTTATGAGTTTTATGGATCAACTGTTTGGACCAACATCATATTGAGCTGACATGTAATAGATATAAGTTGGTTGAACTTAATCAAATCACATAAGTCTAGCATAGTCCCTTGGGCCGAATAACATTTATTGGGCCGAAACAGTGCATGGGCCTTGTGCTTGGGCTGGTTGAATAGGGTTTGGGTCGAGAATGCTACATGGGCTCTATGTTGGGCCGAAGTAAAGGGGTTTGGGCCGGAACATTTGGCTGGCCAGCACAGTTTACTGGGCCTAACATTCTTGGTCGGATGGTGCTATTATGGTCGAATAATAGTAACCGGTTGGATGGGATCTAACTTGGCCGACTAGGTGGAATCCGGTTAGCCCATCAAGACCAGCGAACCTATCAACCTCCATAGGTTCGCCTAGGTCTACCACTCAAGGGTTCAGCTAATGGTGAGTAAGGTTCGGCAAGGTGTAAACTTGGTCACAGATGGTTCGCAACAATAGATTCGGCCATAGCTGCACCATAGGTTCGTTGGCTTAGAATGGTTCGGCGGTCAACAGGGTTCTCCTGCATGGTTCAGGGAGGATCGTTGTCAGCAGAAGGGTTCATGGTACTTGCACAGCTCGAGGTTCGGTGGATGATGGCCATGCAGGTTCGGGAATGAGAAGGTTCGTACGGTTAAGGGTTCGCTGCTGGGGATGGTTCGCTGATGGTTCGGCTGAAAATGCATCCAAGGTTCGTCCCAGTCATGATGGTTCGTTTGGATGGTTACAGAACATAGGTTCGGCGATCTCGGCTTCAACCCAAAAAGGTTCGGCTGAGCTATGATCGGTTTCAGCATGGTTCGGCCGCCCCCTTGTCCACGAACCTGTAATTGTCTCGCACCATCATCGAATCTCAGATCTGTTGCAACACTTTAACCACAGTGATGTGAAGCGCACAAGAGTCCTCGAGAATGTCGGGTGCGTGGAGGTGGGTCTAGGTCCGATCAGGAGGTTGGGTCAACAAAAGAAATGAAGAAACCCTATTTTCGTGGATTTTCACAGCATCATACCTCGTTTTTGGATGGATAAATCTTCAGATCCGTTGTACCTTCATGTAGAGGGCATTAAGAGCTACGCGTGGGTTCAAGAATCACCGAATTTCGTTGGGTATTGAAGGAGTTATGGAGCTTTGAAGATCAAAAATGGAGATTTCTTTTTAGAGAGAGAAAAGGTTCGGGAGTTGGAACTAGAGAGAGAAAGGCTGATTGAATTTATGAGGAATTAGCCTCATTAGTTGCTTTTATACCCCCAAGGTATTCGGGTTCGTTTCGGTTGCTCGGTTCGAGATTTCGTCGCGTATCCGGAACTTTACGTGTATTTAATTGTAATAAATAAAAGAAGTAAATTTTTAATCATTTTGATGAGTTTCAAAATTGTAAAACGTTAAATATTTTATTTTATTAATTTAAAGTCGTTCGCGTCGTGTTTCGTTATCGTTTCGTCAAATCGCGTCACCATTGCGCGTATTTGTTCGAATCGTCACTCGAACAAACACGTCAATGGCTTGGCTTTCTGACTTTTGTTTTCTACTTCCCAGTCATCATTTCAGAACGTTAAACCCACATATATGTTTGTGTGAATCGTCACCCACGCAAACACATTGTCAGTTTATTATTTTGAAACGACACTGCAATATGGTTTGAATTGTGTTTCCTCACTGTCGGACTCAAATAAACACCCTGTTTTCACATTGTTTTCACACTGATTTGTCGGCCATCTGATTCCTGTTATCTATGGATATCAGATCGCAACCGATTTGTTATTGTTATTCACATGAACACTGTTGTTTCCCATGTTTAGTTGTGTTAACCGTACTTAGGTTTTCACTTAAATACACACAACTAATTTTCCAAATGTATGTTGTATTCACAGTATTTAAGTTTACGCGAAAATACGTACAACTATTTCTTGTATTTAGAATTCTGTTAATACAAGTAATGTTTATGCACATAGAATTACACATAGTTACTGTTGATAGTACACGCACCGTACGGATTTGCCGGCCGGTCAGGTACTAGTTGTCACATTACCCGTCGACCGGATAGGGTTTAAAAAGAAAAGTTTTTTTTTTTATTTTCTTTCAGATGTGTAACCAAACAATCTTAAATGATTCAGCACTTAATGGTTCATACCCTCTTAATCATTCAGACATCTTAACCATTCAACACTTAATCATTCAGACCCAACCAAACGGCCCCTCCAATTTAAAAACAAAAGAAACTTTTGCACACATGCATGTGGGCTTAAATTCTTCCAAATACTTGGGTTATATTCATTATATATTTATATCCGTTGGATAAAAATCAAAGGAAAAAAACTTGTTATTTTCAAACTAACGAAATAGTAAACTCTACCTGTAGTAAAATTTCGAACCAGTCTCTACGGTATGTGTAACGTTTGTTTTCATTGTTCTTCTTAAACTGTGAAAAGTGGAGATATAGTTTGTTTACTTAGGCTATGTGTTATGCTTCACCCCATCACTCCACGTAGACATCACATAATCAACTAACACCGTCACCCCATCATCACTCTACATCATTACCACATTTGTTAACTCTCATCATGCCTCCATCACCCTTTTTTCCCTTTTTCTTCCTCTTTTTCTTCCTCTTTCAATTCATGCTCTGAGGACTGTCACGAGTGAGCCCCTCACGCCTCTATGTAGTGAGGGAAGGGCGTCATCAGGGCGTGATTGGTGCTCCTCACGCCTCCTTCACGGGCGACAACACATAGCCTTATACTAAAATATTACTCAATAAATATTAAACTAAAAACTAAAATATAAAAAAATTAAAAGGCTGTAAAAAAAATAACGAATTCAGCAACCCTTTTACGGTTTTTCCCTCCTCAAAATTACCTCAGATCCACTCTTCGTTAAAAGAAGCGAAAACACCTTTCAAAGGCATCTCTCTCTTTCTTCCACATTCGTTTCTTTCCTGCAACACTTTCTTCTACTCTTCAATGGCGGTCCTGCAACTCCCTCCTTCTGAAACCCACAAGTTACAACCCACAAAGCGTAGAAGAAAGCATCATCAACAAAACCCTAAACTAAAACAACACCCATCATCTTCATCTTCATGGGACCAGATCAAGAATCTTTTGAAGTGCAAGCAGATGGATGTTACTGGGTCGGATCAGAAGGTCCAACAAGATCTGGTGAGGAACCCGAATGGGTATTCAAAGTTGAGTTCTTGTAGCTCCATATGCAGTTTCAGGGATGTTGCTAATGGGAATACAAGGGTTGTTCATAGGGCTGATAACTCGCCGGAAAGTAGCACCGAAAGTCAGGATTCCGGCAACCTCAGAAGGAAGAAACACCTCGGTAATGGTGTATCATCTTCTTCAAATACTGGGTCTTTGACCGCTTCAGGTAAATCCAACGGCCATGGGAGTTACACGTCATCTTCCCGAGGCATGCAGTTGAGAAAGCTTTCTGGGTGCTATGAATGTCATGCCATTGTAGATCCTGCAAGGTCAACCTCGCTAGCTTCTTTTTTATTTTATTTTACATATTTTTGTTACATTTTATATATTTTTAAAAAAAATATAAAACAAATCAACGTACCACTAAACTTTCACTCAGTTATTTTATCGAAACGGTTCAGGAGGAATAGGAACGTAGTAAACTTTTCTTTTGTCCTGAAAATAGTTCCAAAAAAGAATGCTAAAAGAAGAAATAACAAAAAATAAAATTATTTGTTCACAATTACAATATTATCTAATGAATTATAGCTTTAACAAATTGTTAAACTTAGGGTTGTCTGGTAGTCTTTTAATAGTCATAAAATGTTACATCTTAATAGTTCATTGTCTCTTAACGTTTAAGAGATTGTGATCTATTAAAAGATATTATTTAATGACCATTAAAATGTTACCAAACAACATCTTAATTACTCATGGGCCGGGTTACATAAGGGAAGTGCTTAATTAAAACATAACAATATATATAAATTTATTTAAATTTGAGTTATTAGAAATGGTTTGAACATGCAGGATTGCTATTCCAAGAAGCACAGTTTGTTTATGTTCAGAATGTGGAGAGGTGTTCCCGAAGATGGAAAGCTTGGAACATCATCAAGCTGTTAGGCATGCTGGTATATATGTCTTCTTTTCATTTCCATTTTTTTTTAATAATTAATCATATTAATTTTATCTTTTGATACATTATAAAGACAAAAAAATAATAACAAAGTAAATAAAGATGATAACAATTTTAGTAAATTTTTGTCATTATTGAAATTTATAATTCCTTTTATTATTTGGTTTTAACTATATATATATAATCATTATGGATAATTATTATGTATTTATATGAAGAAAGAAAATAAATCTGTTATTGGATTTATATGAGAACAAAAAGATATACATGAAGGTGACTTTTATGTCTCTAGTTTGGACAATTGTGAGCATGTGGGTAATAATGTAACCACATTCCTTTTGGGACCATTTTCTATTCATTTTTACATTTGCCTTCATCGTAACGACATATATAATGAGATTTGACCATCAGCATTTTCTATCATATTGTGAGTGTGAGTATGAAGTGAAGAAGATAACATATAATGATATTTATGATGAAGATAAAGGAATTATTTTTTTTATTTTAATTTTAACTAATAATAATCATCACAATTCATTTTTTGTTAATTCACTCATTTGATGGAATTGATGGTCAAGTTATATTATACACCTTTTATATTTATAATCATTTCTCTTATTTCTATTATGTAATTTATACGTGATAGGTGTTGAAACCTTTTTTAGATGACTATTATACATAGTCAAAAAAAAATGCATTTGTTCACCGACTTGTCTTTATCCTTCTCATACTATTCATTTCATAGATATATTTATAGTGAGACAAATTAATTATTTCATAATAGTACAAAAATCATTATATGCACCCCATCTTCTCTAGTATGTTGTTATATAGTCTATTATTGAATTATTGATGGTATAACATTTGAAGTTCTTTTGAAGAAAGAGCAACACCGGAAGGTTTTTAAAAAAATAATAAAATTAAAACAATTATGTAGCTTGCTATTCAGTCCCCAAACATAGCACAAGCAGGAAATGCGTATACCTTATTAAGTTATTAGTAAAAACTTATTTTTTTTTTCTAAAAGCAATGGTAATAAATAAGAGTTTGGCATATATAAAAGAAAAGGTTATAAATAATTTTGGTATAATATTTTTCTTTACTTTTTTTTTATTTTTTCACACTTTTTTAAATGTTTATATTTTTTTTATATGACATTCTCATTGTATGAAAAGATTATAAACATAAAAAATAGAGAAATTTAAATAAAGTAAAAGAAAATTTTATTTTATTATATCTTTTTTACACTTTAATCTCAAATTAGTAGTTTTAAATTAGAACGTGAAGATATTTTTTTAATCTTTTAGAAATAAAAGTTTTTTTAGATTCATCCTGATATTTAATAGTTTGCTTTTTTTGGTATATTCACCTTGATATTTAATAGATTAAGATTTTAATGTATATTATTGTTTGTTTAAAATAAAGAATAAAAAGAAATGAAAACCAATATTCATGTAAACTATTTCGTTTTGTTTTGATTTGATTTGATTTCATCAGTATCGGAGCTCGGCCCGGAAGATTCGGGTCGGAACATAGTTGAAATCATATTCAAATCCAGCTGGCTAAACAAAGACCATCCGATCTTCACCATCGGACGCATCTTAAAAGTCAACAACACTCGCCGGACTATTCAACGCTTCGAAGACTGCCGTAACACCGTCAAGCTCCGGGCCACCACCACCTCCCGCTGCGCCGCCGACGGCAACGAACTCCTCCGCTTCCACTGCACCACCATCGCCTGCACCCTCGGCTCCCACGGCTCATCCACCCTCTGCGGCTCAACCACCACCTGCGGCGTCTGCACCGTCATACGCCACGGGTTCCAAACCCCGGTATCTGCCGACGGCGGAAGAAAAGGGGTTTGCACAACCGCCGGTAGTGGACGAGCACATGATTCTCTGGCGGTTGAAAAGTATGCTCTGAGGGCCATGTTGGTGTGTCGGGTGATCGCCGGAAAAGTGAAGAAGGTGGCCGGAAATGGGCCGGCGGAGGAGGATGGGCCGTACGATTCGGTGGCCGGGTATCCCGGGTCGTACCCGAGTATTGAGGAGTTGTATGTTTATAACCCGAGGGCCATACTTCCATGTTTTGTTGTTGTTTACAAGGCGATGGAATGCTGATGTTTTTAAACGTTTCATTTTGTTTTGTTTTCATGTGTTTGATGTACGGAAATATTAATTTATGATGATGCATCTTTAAACTTAATTTATTTGTATATTATAATATTAAGCTAGTGAGTTTGTATATTAATTGTTTAAATTTTGTAAAATTTAGATTAATTAAGACCGTATTCTTCTATTTTATCTATTTACATTTTGTGTACTTAAATATTAAAGAACTGTTTATCTTTGTTGAGTTCGATCATCTGATTTCAATTTGGGTAAATTGATTTGGATCTTGATTGAATTGATATCGACCTCGATCAGTAATGGTTTTGATTCGATGGTTTCGATTGAACCTAGTCAGTAATCACCGATCGAATTGGTTTACAGTTTGGTTAATTATAGTATAATTATTTAAAACTATGATTTATAGTTTGAGTGTTTCTTTAGAATCCAAATTGTTCTTTTGTAGATTAGTTGTGGACCTGTTGTTGACCAGAGATGGTGAAGAATTTGGAGGTATTTAATCAAATTTATAAGGAAATTCACTTTTCAACATCTTATAAAACTAACATAAGATTGTTTAGATCATGTGCATTTGTTGGTGATAATGAGCAAAAAGGTGATGCCACATTGCCACATAAACATCATGTAGATTAATAAGTATGAATAAATAATCTCTATATGTAGATTTCTAAGTATAAAAAAAATATATGTAATAGTCAGTTATAGTGATGATGCATGATTTAATATAATATAATAACCAAAAAAAAATTTAAAAACTAATAATTGAAAATCACTAACGTAATCACAATCACTTGTACGTCGTCATAAAGTGTTCACGACCAGTGGTAGCTAGAGGTGCACAAGCTAGTTAACCGATCGAAACTGCTTTTGTAATAACCAAACAGGTCTATCGTCGTAGAAGCTGTTCCTAGGAAAGATTAATTATGGTTTTCACTTTAAATAGTAAAATGTAATATTTAATAAAATGTCTTCTACTTTTAATTTTTAACAGGTTTCAAGAACCAAACAGTAAATTAAAATACAAGAATTATATTAAATGACATTCCTTTTTTAATATATTAGTATATTAAGGAAACAAATATAATAAAGTTAAAACACAACCTTAACAATTTTTTAAAATTGTTTTGGAACATAAAAATATTGATGCACTTAAATTTGATGACTATCAAGATTATTTTAAAGAGTAAATTACATAAAAGGTCCTTTATGTATTTATCAAATTTCATACTTAAACTTTAATAATTACGTCAAACATCCTTTATCTTGTTGTTTTGTAACAATCAGGTCCTTTTCCACTAACCAAAGTTAACTTTTCAGTTAATTTTGTTTAAATGACAATTTTACCCTTATAACTAAAGGATGGAATATGAAACTATATACAAAGTTAAAGGATGATTTTTGTAATTTACCATTTTTTTTACATTTTGTTAGTTTCTTTTATTTCTTTTTTTTTATTTTAGATTTATTCTATTTAATATACAATTTTATAAATTTTTAAAATTAGTAATTAATTTATTAGTTTATTTATATTATAATCAAAAATTTATTTTTATGTTTTTGTTTATAAATATTTTTTTGATTGTTTAGTTTATTTATTATTTTCTTATATTTATCATTATATTTATAAAAAAAATTGTACCTGTTATTTACTAGTAAAAAAATATGAAATTATTTTGTATCATTTTAGTTGTTAACTAGTTGGCTAAAGATTAGTGGTATTCACGTTCTAGTTTTACTATTTTTAGGTGAAAGCATAAACCAAAACGTTAATAACGTTTTTTTTATTAATTAAAATCTAGACCGAAACTTTAAAAATAAAACCAAATCAAATCGTTATCAAATATCAATGGTTTGGTTTCAGTTTGGTTTTATGGTTTGGGCTTGAGCTTTTGAGCATGTTAAAAATAAAAACCAAATCAAACCTTTAATCTTTATTTACGGTTTGGTTTTTCTTTTTAAGGGTTCGGTTTGTGTTTTAATTTTTCAAAAAACGTTATTTTCGATTTAGTTTATCATTTCACCTAAAAATCGTAAAAACTGGAACATGGATACAACTAATCTTTAGTCAACTAGTTATCAACTAAAATGTTACAAAATAATTATACATTTTTTATTAGTTATACCGACAATCCTTTTTCGACCTGATTAAAAGTTTGGTTGTAGATTGGCTATTTCGGGGTTCCATGCCCATTATAGGTACTATTTTTATAATAAATTGATAGATTAATTTGTGAGAAGTATAACAATAAATAGGAAAAAATAATAAATAAACTAAACTAGCAAAAATTATTTATAAACAAAATCATAAAAATAAAATTTTGATTATAATATAAATAAACTAATAAATTAATTACTAATTTTAAAAATTTATAAAAATAGAAAATTAAATAGAATAAATCTAAAAGAAAAAAGAAAAGAAACAAAAGAACCTAACAAAATTTAAAAAAATTGGTAAATTACAAAAAACATTCTTTAACTTTATATATAGTTTCATATTACATTCTTTAGTTATAAGGGCAAAATTGTCATTTTAAAAAAATTAACTGAAAAGTTAACTTTGGTTAGTGGAAAAGGACCTGATTGTTACAAAATAGTAAGATAAAGGATGCCTGACGTAATTATTAAAGTTTAAGGATGAAATTTGAAATTTGATAGTTACATAAATGACATTTTATGTAATTTACTCTATTTTAAATGCAACAAAAGTGCCGTTCAAAAAAAATGCAACAAAAGTATGGCCTAATAAATGAAGCACATTAGTCCATGCATTTCTGTGAAATTATAATTACCGACACATGTTAATACTCCATTTTCTCGATATTATAGCCATAATAAAGATTCTTCTGATACAAAATCTGAAAATACATTTTATAGTAAACTGTTAATGATGCAGGACATGTAAAATAATGTTTATTGAAAACTTTATATTTTCCAATTATAATCTTTATTAGATAAAAATATAATGTTTATGTTCTTTAGTTCTTTTATTAACGTTTTATATTGAGCTTTTATTTATTAAAAATGATTATATAAACACCCGTGTGCGCTCACACGCGCGCGTCTATGTGTGTATATATGCATTAGTCTTTCATAAATATTTTTAGTTTATAAATAACTAGACTATATCCCGTGTGTTACACGGATTTAATTTAAAATATTAAATACTTAATAATAAAAATTTATAAATTATAAAATAACATTATAATATAAAATGTTTAAAATATGTATTAATAAGTATTTTAAGTAATAAAACAATCATCAAAAACTTTATTTTTGAAAGAAATTAATTTATAAAAATTTAATACTACAAAATGTCATTTGTTTATAATAAACTATTCTTTAAAATCTATGTATTATAGTCTATTTTATTTTTTAAATTTTTTTTAGAATACATGATTTTAAGAAAACAAAACTTTCTATTAAATGCCGATTTAAAAATCATTTATTTCTAAAAACTATTGATTTTTAGAAAAAAATTCATATCTTAAAATTTTTTTTAAGTGTTTTTTATAATAAAATATTATTTTTAATAGATTATAAAACTTTTTAGTATTCAAAAAGTTAATAATATCATTAATATTATAATTATTGAATATGAAAATTAATATACTTATTTAATAAGAATGAGAATTTAAAGGGATGATAAGAAGTTGCCAAGTGGCACTATTAGCTTAATATTGTGACAAGTGACAAAAATTATTTTTGTTTATTAAGATAGTAAGATAAGATTTATAAACAAAATTTTTGCTTTAATTTGTTATAAAGGTATGCATTTTGTGAAAATGGTTGCAAACAATTAAAATAAACTAATTAGAAAAAACTTTTTTAATAAAGTTAGGGGTATTTTAGTTTGGTTTTCGGGTTACTCGACTTAAGATTTTATTTGGTTGTAACCAAAAACATAACTGAATTCTGTAATTTTATAGTTAAACTGAATAAGAAGTTCAGTGCGGGTTTGATTAAGTTTTTTAATTTCTTTTAAGAACAAAAGCGTTTCTATCAAAAATTTTGTTTCTCTCGTAAACTATTTCTTTTTATTTTAACCAAACTAAAATGATATTTTACAAAAGAATTCATAAACAATTTAAAATAAATTAAGTCTGTTAAGTTATGTTGTTAACTTTATTTTTAACAGCGGGTACGGCGAACCCAAAAGGGATTTCAATTGTCCTATCGGATTTGACATTCTAGGGGCGTACATTCGAGTTCACCCTATGAGGGAACCTTACAATCGGGTAAACCCACTAAACTTGCCCTAGGAAATATGTCATTGTCTGGATTCGAAAGCAAGACCTCTCATATGCAAATCAAGAAGCCGGGTAACCTCACAACTGGTAAACACATGTTAGAACGAGTTTGAGTCAAGACGGTTGCATGTCAGAATAAGTTTTAAGCAAAATAAATATGGTTTAAATAAGTCATTTTTTAATAACATCATGATAGTTCAAGTTAAAATGAATTTAAACTAAACAAATTACTTGAATAATCTTTAGTGATTTTATCATCAAATATATTAATAATAATTCTTACTCATTTAAGTATATTTTATTCACATAGTTTTTTTAGGTTATCCGTCTAAATAATAGATAAGGTTTTTATATATATATATATATATATATATATATATATATATATATATATATATATATTTATTTATTTATTTATTTTGATAAAAGTAAATTAATTGAAGATGGCGTTTTTGTTATATGTGACTTGGGGTCCATGTAACAATAAAAAGTGTGCAATGACATCTCAAATAGTTATTTCATTATGATGTCCCAAAAGATGTTTGGTCAATTGTGTTTGAGCATGAAAAAACTATTTTTTAAAACAGAATAGAAATATAAACACCAAAATATAACGTTTAATTCTATCAACTAACTATTACACGTATAAATAATAAAAAAATTAATAACTTTCAAAGAATTATTGAAAAGAAAGTGTGTTAAGATATCTTCTAATATTGTTTACTAGAGTATTGATAACATCTCGTTAATTTTGTGTTAAGATACCTTATAATATTGTTTACTATAGTATTGATATCTTGTTAATTTAATAATTGCCATGTGTAGTGGGGTGTGAAGGCCCCTCGTGACCAGCCCTACTAGGCATTGCCGCGCCTTGGTTGTGCTCCTTCCATTATGTACCCAGTGTGACAAGTGTTGTGCCACTATGGTCACGATCATCTTCACGTGATGGTGAAGCAAGTAGTCGGTGTGTTTGGCGAGCTGTTGGAGTCGATTCGACGTGTTTGGTGAGCTACCATAGCAGATCCAATATGTGCGGCTTCTGGTGAAGATTCGGTGTGGCTTCTAGAGCTCGAAACGATGATAATGGTGATGCAGAACCATTGAAGCTGGGTGTTTAGAGAGATAGATGATGTTGATGGGCCATATACGTCTACTCTTTCTCTTTTTAGAAGTTGAAGTTTAGAGAGAGAAATAGAGATGAGTGTTTAGAGAATGAGAGTTAAAGTAATAATTACATGGAGTAAAGAGTATGTAACAATTGCACATGTGTATTTGACTTGTTAGTAATAAGAGTAGTTGTCTATGTGAAACATACATGAAACTACATGAAGTGACTGGTAGGTGATGGTTAATTATAGTTTTTATACTTACCAAAAAGATACCTTAATAAAAAAAAGTGACATGAATTTTTTTTTGTCTTTTAGTTTTTAAGTATTATTGTTATTATTGTCACTACTACTGCTACTCATACTTTCAATGTTACTTTTACTTTTATTGCTACTATTTGTCTGCTACTACTATTTTGTTATAAATATCTAAAATATAATAAATTCAAATTTCAAAATACAATTGGATGGCACATACCACGTGGATATCAATGTAAGGGATAACTGTATTTATTTTTTTAACGACAATGAACATTTTCATTGAAAGCATAGCCGACAGGCTACTAATTATACAAACACCAACAATCCAACCAATCACCCAAACACTTCTAAAGAAAATACGTATTGTTGTGACTATTACACGAATAATTTATTACATATCGGAAATAGGAAAGTTGTTCCATAGAATCAATTAAAGCTCTTTTATCTTGCCTCTGTTGGTAATCCATGAATATACTTGTACCATGACATCCTCAACTCTATTATCCATTGAAACTCTAATCTTGGAAAAACCTATCGTTTTGTGCTTTCCAAACGTACCAAATCATGTTATAAATGATTGTAATCCATACCTTCTTTTTCGTGTTGGATACTTGGCTGCTAGAAATATCCTCCAACATGCCAGAGATGGTGCACATGTTACTTTAAAAGGGCATCTAATGAATACATGGTCCACATCCTCTATTTCCAAAAATGCATTTGGAGCAAGCCATGTGTTGTAGAAACACCCCTCTTGCCTCCAAGGATAGGGCAACTGGGATTCGTATTTAAAGTGCTCGCCACATGAAACAACTTATCTTAATCAGGATTCATTTGAACCACTTGAGCTAAATGGATCAACCATGTTTCTATCAATCCAGCGCCTGTATGAGCTAGTTGAGAACAATTTTGATTCATCGGCTCCCCATATCCACTTGCCATGTTCATCTTTAAGTTCATAGCTACCAATAAAACATTTTAAATCCTCCAACTCATCCATGAACGACTGACCGTCTTCATGATGTGTTCCCCCATTCCCAATTAAAAGAGAAACCCTTATTTTCCATCCTAACAACCCTATGTGCCATTAAGATTTTTTTTTCCTTATTGATTCCACTTCCTTAAGGTAAAATATAATCATCTATTAAAAATTTACAGTCGACTATTATTTGTATTAGTTTTAATATTTTACTTATTACATCTTAATACATAAAGAATTAATCAATGCAAATCAATGCTTTAAAATTCTAAAATAATAACTAAAAGTTAATTGCGTAGTTTCACATTAAAATTTGGTCACTATAAAGTTGTACACCACTAACAAAATATTGGTGTTATTGCGTGAGATAACACAATAATATTCTCTCTTTTATAGTAAAATTCTCATTCATTTTCTTTGATTGGCACTTAACGCTTCTTAAATTTTGTCTTACAATATTTATTTTATGGGCTTATTATGATATTATATATATATATAAATAAGAGTAAATTACCGAGATGGTACATGTGCTTTGCTAGTATTTCACTGTTAGTTCCTATGTTTCAAAAATAAGTCCTTATATAAGGGTAATTTGGTTAATTATGGGAGTGTAATTTGGTGATATAAAGACTATATGTATTATAAACATATAAAGTTTGAGACCATAAAAGTAATTTGTAAAACCTAATGATTAAGAGTGAAATACTGACAAAACACATGAATCGTATCGTTAGTTTACTCTATAAATAATACAGTTTCTGTTGCAAGCAACATACTTTAATTGCTTGCAGTATGCTTTTATAGTTTTATCAAATCATGATTTCATCCTGATGGTCCACACTCCTGTGAGGCTGTGAGCTATCATCGTGTGAATTAGAGGCGGGCAAAAAAACCGGAACCCACAACCCGAACCCGACCCGGTCATACCCGAACCGATCGGTACAAACGGGTCTGGTTTTTTAGACAAATTAAAACCGAAACCAGAACCGGGAAAGCCGGAACTGGTTCCACCTGTACCTGGCCAAAACTCAAACCAAAACCGGTCAAAAACTGGTCGGAACCGGTCGAAACCCGGAATTGGAACCGGAACCGGGTATTGAATTTGTTGGCCGGAATTGGAACCGATTGAAACCAGATCCGGTTTAAAAAACCCCGATTTGCACACCTCTAGTGTGAATCCCCATAGCCCACTAAATAATATTGGGCCCAAAGGTACGACAAGTGGGCCTACGCTTTCGTCTGACAAATTGCAGAAAAGAATTCTTGCCGGGCTCTCACTTTCGAGTTAATCTACGAGAGTATACACCACACGATCCCCTAACTCGTAGACCACTGCCTGTCACTCAGTACTAGCCGTATAATGTATAGTCACACCAATAACACAATTAAGTGTACCCTCATTCAAGGTGTTTATACCTAAAAATAAGTTAACAGTTCAATTATTATAATAATATATATCGAACAAAGTTAGCCTATTCATTGAAATTGACTCTTTTTTTATAGATCTGGGTTTAAGTCTAAATGTTGACATTTTAATGGATGTCATGTGAGGGGTATATCTTAAGCTTAATCTCGGGTTCTGAACCAATGAGGGGCGAGGATTTACCTATTACACTGGGTTTTTGCGCATCAGGGGGTACAGTCTCACGATCGACGATCGAGAAATCAATCTTAGTTACCAACCGTCAGGATAACTGAATTTAACACGACAAGACACTCTGCCGTTTAAAAAAAAGTATAATAGTAGATAAAAAAAATCAAAAAATTATTGTTAAAAAAAAAAACAACACAACCCAACTTTTAATAAAACTAATTTATCTCTCTTGTATTTACATAATCTAACCTAACTCAATCTTTATACCCATTAACAATTCAACTTGACCCAATTTTATTTTATAAATATGATTTATAATTATTTTTACAATATTAAAACATTTATTTTATTTAAAAAACAAATAAATTACTTATTTGAAATACAAAAATAGAAATTAAAATTAGATAAATACGTAATAGTTTTTTTTAAATAAAAGAACTTAAACAAGTTTGTGTTCTTAGATTTTTTAAATAAACCAAGTTAAAACGTGTGTGTTAACCTATCTAAAAGGGATATTGGGCAAGTGTACTGTATGCATTCACACGTCATTATAGGAGATTGAGATTGTGTTATGATTAATGCATGCCAGAAAGTTTTGCCAGATATTGCTCGTTTCCTATGTAGATGACACATATTTTGAGTATTTTGTAAGAATTACAAGCAAATCGACATTGAGTCACTAACGCAGGGTGTGTATGTCTTCTTAACTACCAGGGGAGATTTTGGGTTCGGGTCTTGCTTAGAGCAAAAAATGTTCTGAGTGAGCTAGGGGGTTTTCTCAGTGTGAGTTTCCTCCTAGATGGTGTGGCGGTTCCTCGATTCGGCACTCGCCAACGCCCGCCTTTAAATGTTTCCGGGGTTGGTAGCGGTCTGTAGTCGCAGCGCGTGGGTTGTTGGATCCGAGGACTTGTTTAGCTGTTCAAAAAAAAAGATACCCAAATCTCCTATTTGTTGTTTTTGTCTATATATAAGGTGTTCTTATCATTTGAATGTGATTTTTAAGATTTATTATGGAGTCAATCCCCAAAATGCCTATTTTGACCAAAACTTTCCTCAAAATGTCCACATCATTTACAGGCGCCGTCCATAAAATAAACCAATTAAAATAAGCCATGTGTCCCATATAGGCGCCGGCGCCCATAAAACCTGAACCACGCCCATAAAATTGAATTTTTTTGCCACGGGTGGAAACTTCTTGGGCGGGACACCCATAAACTATAACATGTGTGGGCGGGACGCCCATAGACTAGGTTCAGGCTTATTTTGGTTGGTTTATTTTGTGGGCGGCGCCCGTATATACGTGGGCGGCGGCGCCCATAAAAAAGTGTGAACATTTTGAGGAATTGAAAAGTCAAATAGCACATTTTAGAAAAAGTTTAAGTCAAATGAGACATTTTGAGAATTTTCTCTTTATTATGCTATACTATTTTATTATAGTACTGACATGATTAGATCTGAAAATTTTGAATAGTGCTTGAAACATAGCATCGGGCCTCCGACAGTGTCTCGTGCATATAATTAGCATATTTAGAGAGCATCCACTGATTACTTGATCATTTCTTCATAAACATGTGTGACCTATATTTAGTTTTTATTTTCCACAAGGCATAGAGATCTCATATTTTTTAGGCATAAATTTGTGTTTCTATGAAGCTTTTGCTTCTTTTATCTACATGCAAATTGATGCTCCATCCCATGCAATTTGCAAACTTTGACCAGACACAACTTCATATAAATGAAGAAAATACCCAAAATAACCAATTTGACCAAAACTTTTCCCATTATGTCCATTCTAATATCCAGTGTCCATTCATATATGGGCGCCATTGCCCATATATACATAGGCGGGCGCCTATATAGCCACCATTTAAAAATTGACACGTGTCTTCAATAGTCGTGGGAAAAAAATGTGTACAAGCGGGCGCCTGCCCGTTAATTACAGACGCCTGCCTGTTAAGGAAATGGTACCATATACAGGCGTCTGCTTGTATATTTACAGGCGTCCGCTTGTACACATTTTTCTCGCGCCTATATAAGACAAATGTCAACATTTAAATGGTGTTTTATGTAGGCGCCCGCCTATGTACACACAGGCATCGGCGCCCATACACAGTATGGACATTTATGGCATTAGAAAGTCAAATGAATATATATGGGAAAAAAACATGATCAAATGGGTATTTTGGGGATTTTCCCCATATAAAGGTCTTAATTTTTGAAATTAGATTTTTTTTAACAGCAACAACCGAGCGTAACGTCGTAGCATATGCATCACGCCAGCAGGCCTCAGAAGACACATTCCTCAAGGGAGCGATAGCCCGTTTTATCAGGCGCCACCCTCGGAAGAGCTGCACCTGATGTGCAGAAACCATCTTATTTTTGATATAAAAACTGCGCCTCCCATCGGTTCAGAACCCGAGATTAAGCTCAAGATTCCTCCTCTCACCTAGTATCCATCAAACTGATCAAAATGTCTCAAGTGGGAGTAGAATCCTTGACCTTCACATTGAAAGGTGAGTCTTGTACCACTAGGACAACTTATCTCGATAATTTTTGAAATTAGATGAGTTCATGCTTGCTAGAGAGAAACAAGCAAGAGACCAAGAGGGCATATCTTGTTTGCAACTGTCTGAAAATTTTTATCTATAGACAGTAACAGTTGGAGTAAAGATACAAAGTCAAATGGCAAAGTTAAATATTTAACTAAAATTAAAACAAGTCAAATGCTTAAAGATGTTGAATTTCCTGTAAATTAAATTAAAATGTATAAAACTTCAAAACTTTTGTTATGACATCTAACACAATACTAAAGAGGGAGGGGATAAAAAAGAAAAAGTCTTTGTGAGTCAACAGTCCAACACATTTTGACCAATTATCCAACCAATCTTTGTCTACTTCATCTTTTGTTACTAAAGATCGTTGAGTTTTTGTATGTCGTCCTGCAAATAGAAAAAGAAAAAGATTATGATTAATGGGTAAAACACTAGAACACTGGAAGATTAAAGACAATTATGATTATTCATATGAATATAATCATACTATAATGCCTTTTTGGGAAGTTTATCTGTTACACCAACTATACCCACAGAACTTAATCTTCTTATCTCTCTTTTTTTTGACAATTTATCAAGAAAGCATCACGATTTTCATATAATTTCAAGACATAAATATATTAAAAATAAAATGCAAAATTCCCAAGAACAGAGAGAACCTTTTTAATTAACACAAAAAAAATAGTCATTTCTAGTATTTTTGTTAAACGGATTTTAATTAAATTTGATGCTAGTTCCAATTCTGTTCTGTTTGTCAAATTGGAGTTGAGAACCAACAAGATCCATCATTCTGCATTTTCTGGAAATATATTGAACGAAATTCAGCCATTTACAGTTAATAATAAAACACAATTATCAAAAATTTTGAAAATGCAAGAAACTAATCAGAAATTTTGAGATTTCATCTCTCTAGCTTTGTAATTTGATCGATCAACTTGTAGAAAAGAGTTGTTTGTCGTTGTTTTTTGTACAGAAAATTGGGTTCTTCACGAAATAAAGAAATTAGACTCACATTCGATGTCAGAATTTCATACGAAACGAAAAGGATTTGCTTAATAAACACAAGAACTACAGATATTATAAATCAAACAAAAGAAGGAGAATTCATATAATGATCGATTGTGATTCACAAAACTAATTCTAATTAAGAACATTGAATTCTGAAATGATACCTGGATTAAGCAAACGATTTCTGCAACAAACCCAAGACAAAATTGGTGAACTTTAGATCTTTTCTTCAGAGGAATCAACTCGGTGCATGGATGAAGATCAAATGCTCATTATGATTGATATAACAGTAGAATAAAATAAGCGCAATGATGAAGATCAAATGCTCATCTCTCTTACAACACAGAGTAGGTTATATGACTAAGATTCATGTCTAACAGACCATGAATGGTGAGAGAAAAATAGACTTACTATAGATGAGCTTATTCAAGCATGAGCTTGGCTTTATCAACTTAACAAAGCTTGAATTTGGCTCGTTTAGAACTATAAATTCAAAGCTCAAAGCTCGACTCATGAGATACTTGTAAAGTTGAAGTTCTGCCTGTGAGAAAGTTTTAAAGCTTTATATATAAAGCTAGTAAACGAGCTACAATTTAGTTATATTTGAGCTTTTGGCTTATTTAAACCCCTATAAGCTTAATAAAAATAATAATTTTCATATTTTAAAAAGAATGAATACCATTAAATATTTGATTTTATTGTATAATACATTACCAGATATCAGAAATTATAATAAAACTTTACATGTAATCAATCAATTGACAAAAAACTAATATTTTCCCAAAAAAAAGAGGGGAAAAGGCTAGCAAGGACTCAAAGTTAGGTCAAAATCAGATCTTGGATCAATGGATTCTTCCTTCTTTAATCTTTACGGGATTGGCAATGTCACACAACTCCTGAAGGGAGACGAAGAACTAGCCGTCCACCCATAACACTACCATATAAATAACTTGATCAGACATATTATTCATCATCAAGATTAACGAATTCAGCATCACGAAATTATTTAAAATAAAATAAACCTCTGAACATAATAATAGCAGAAGTCAGCAAGTATAAATGTTTGAACAATTTCAGAAAGAAGCACCAATGAAGGCCACATTCCATAACCTAAAGCCGTCAACAATCGTCCACTCGTATCCCAAACCTGTATAGCATAACACGGGCCTCATAATCGTTATGGTTGAATTTATAAAAAAATTTATAAAGTGATCATACATGTATATACAAATCGATCTATATGTGGACTGAGATCAATTAATCTACCTGAAGGATCCAATGTGCACAACTCAGGAACCGTGCGACCCCTAAAGCGAACACATAGTGTGCCGTGAATGGTTCAACAATCTAAATGATGACAGATTCAGGTTACAGAGATACATTAGGTCATTTAGCATACCAAGTTCATATGTGGGTTGATAAACTTAGGTTCAAATTGACCTTGGTATTTTGCATGACCCGAAGTTGTGGGAGCACAGAAACAGATTCAAGATAAACACAAAAAGCCCAGATGATTCTATTTACAATGTAATGTTGTGTTGTTGGATGAACCACAAGAGACAATAAAGCACAAGGAATAACCTGCAATTCAAATCATCAAAGATAAGTTATTACAGAAAACACAAAAACAAACAAGCAAACAAACGTCACAGTGTATATCACTTGTAACAAAGTTATTTGTAAGGTCTAGAGAAGGGTGCAATGGGGGCAAGCCTTATCAATATGCCAGGGGATAGAAAGGCTGCTCCCACTTAAGCCACTAGCTCATTACAGAAAAAACAAAGCACATAAAAAAAAATTAACAGAAATTTGATTAGAATGATGAATTGAGGAGATTACCACATACAAAACTGAAACATTATCTTTCTCAAGCATGTAACTGGAATTCAAATTAACACGCATCATATAGATGACCCAAACAGTTGTCGTCAATGTGGTTAGATCTAGTACGGTGTGTACATCATATTCCATAACATAACTGCAGTACAATCTAGCCGCTAAGAAAATTGCAGTCAATTCCTGTGATTTCAATGAAAGGCCTGCAAACATACATTCTGGATTCGTAAACTGAGAAACTTCAAATAACAGCTAATTCAATCCAAAAAAATGTTCCAGCTAGCTTCAAAAATGATATTGATTTCCAAAGGATTTCAAAACACAGTTAAGATGAGTACATATTTAAAATACGAACAATCTATTGGTTAATTTAGTGTTGAAGAAATGCAACTAAATCATATTTTTCAGATGAGATCATCATTGTGTTTGTGTCAATCGAAATCTTCTATAAATGCCTGATCAACGAACGATAAACGAAAAATTTTCTCTCAATTTCGATATGCGTAAAATCAAAATCTCGGCAAATGATTATGATTGCAAATAATGATAATGATACAAATCTAAACAACAGAAAAAGCATAACCATAACGGTGATAGACGATGTTACCGGCGCAAGTTTTCTCGGTGGCGAGCTTGAAAATAAGCACAGAAATGCCGAGAGCATGGACGGCCTCGGCGGCAATGAAGAGGTTATCGTGATCGTAAACGACGAGGCGTATGACGACGAGAGCGGCAATGGCGGAGACGAAGGCCAGGAAGGCCTTGATTTTGGGCGGTTGGCGACGCAGCCATGCCTGCAACGCCTGGATCGGCTGTTTCATTATATTGAAGGGTGCCAAAGTTTACGACGAATCACATTACATACATGGTTTGTTTTACCCAAACCCAAAGGCCAGTTGCTTAAATTATGTCATTAACATATATAACATTTTTAAAATTGGTTCTTTATATCTTAATATTATTATAATAAATAAAAACCTAGATTGTCACATGTCACTTTTTTAGTATATTCATTTTTTAATGATTTCAATCATTCTTTCACATATTAAATGATCATGATAATTATAATTATATTCTTTAATTAATTTAATATTATAAATCAAATAACTAGGGGTTGGATCCACTAAGAAGGGATTTTTGCCTAAGAAGAGTAAGAAACAATAGAAATTTGACACGTGTCATCATAAAACAGTAATACAGTACAAAAAACGAAATACAGTACAAAAAGAAACAAAATCCAGTACAAAAAATCAAAAATCCAGTACAAAAAATCAAAAATCTAGTACAAAAAAAATCTAGTACAAAAAAAATAAAATATAGTACAAACAACAAAAATCTAATACAAAAAACCACAAAAATCGAGTATAAAAAAATATAGAACAAATCTAGTACAAAAAAAATAAAAATGTAGTATAAAAAATAAGATTTTATACCTAAATTATGTGACACGTGTCAAATTCTTATTAGTTCTCACTCTTCTTACACAAAAAGCTCTTCTTATTTGATCCTCCCTCCAAATAACTAATGATTTCATATACCTTTTTCACATTAAAAAATAGTTATAATACATTAAAAATAAAATCTTTTTTTATTGAAAAACACACTTAAAAAAGTTCATAACACATGATTTTTTTTATAAAAATCAAATTTTTTTTAAAAATAATAAGTATTTTAAATTTGTAGTTTTAGGAAATATATAAGTTTTTTAAAAATAATTTTTCTTAGAGTTTTTTTTAAACAAGTTTTCTTACAAAGTAGAAAACATTTTAGTTTTCAACCATTGTAACATACGAGATTTAGCCTATTTTATAATAAACAATCATTTAACAATGAAGTTAAGAACTTTAAGTATTACACAAATTAATTTATCATTTTAATAAATTATGATTTATTAATTACAAGCAATAAAAATATTGTTTTGAGAAATTTTATTCTAAATTTTTAGCTGTAATCCAATTAATAAAATTTCAAAATTTTTTAGGTCATCAAAAAGAAAATCAGTTTTATTGATAAAAATAAAATCCAATTCTTTTTAACTAAAACAAGGAAAAATGAAAAATTTCGTCTGCGATCTGCGGACCACATTTGCAAACCTCTTTTGCAGAAGAGGTGGACCAAACCCCTGCAAGAAGAGTTTTTGAGGGTGTTTGTTTTTCAAAAACATCTTCAAACAAGAAAATGTCTTCCCAACCCACCGTCCCCAACCCCACCGTCTTCAACCCCACCGTCGACCATCGAAGACCCCACCTATCGCCGCACCTCCGATCGTCCCCCTCCACCTACCGCTGCACCTACCGTTGAGCCACCACCATCCACCACTGTCACCATCAAACCCTAACAATCTCGAACCAGAGGCGATCGAACCAGAAGCAATCGTTCAAAAATCCTAACAATCTTGAACGAAGGAACCCTCGGTGGTTTCTGCAACGGCGGTGGAGTAGGGTGGTGGAGATCGAACGACCTAGGGCGGTGGAGGAAGAGACCGCGACGGTGGAGATCGAACGAGGAGGAGGAGACCGTGATCGAACCAGGGTTTCTGACTAGGGCGGTGGAGGAGGAGACCGCGACGGTGGAGGAGGAGACCGCGACTAGGGCGGTGGAGGAGGGCGGCGGCGGCGGTGGAGGAGGGCGGCGGCAGTGGGGATCAGTCGCCGATGGGAAGAGGGGAAAGGGTTTGAAGAGGTTTGAAGAATGTTTGAAGTGGATGGTCCATGTCTTCTCCAAGAAGAGGTCTCGCAGACGTTTTTTAATGAAATATCTGCGAGAAAACAAACATCCTACATCTTTTCTTGGTCTGCGGGACGCAGACAAAAGAGGCCTAACAGACATTCGCAGACGTTTTTGTAAAAAACAAACAGCCCGTAAGAAAAAGCGCATAATAATTAGAAGTTAGATATAAAAAAAGGGTATACTGATTTTTGAGATCAAAACATATATAAAAAAAATACTATTCTTAAATGTTACAACTTAATAACTAAAAAAAATTTAAGTAATGGGAACTAAATAGAAAAAGGTTGCCGCAAGTAATATGAACCCTCAAGAAAGGGTGCTCTCAATAAATTTTCAATTATAAAATAAATTAATTAATTGTTGATTTTAAAATTTATAAATAAAGTTATTGAAAAGAATACAAGTAAAAAAAAAAGAAAGAAAATAAAAAGAAGAAAAGAAACTAGGGAGAATTTTAATAAATTAGTAAATTACAAAAAGCACACTTAAAAGTAGTTCCATATTTCATCATTTAATAGTAAGGGAAAAATAATTTGTTTTGAAAAATTAACATAAAAGTTAACTTCAGTTAATATAAAAAGAAAGTAATCTATTAGAAAGTTTATAATCAACCAAAAAGAACCTTTATCATCAATGATCTAACAAACTATGTATAATAGTCTTTCAACTAGTCAACAACATGAATCATTAATAATCAACACATATTAAATAAGCAAATAGGCATACGACAATCCGAAGAGCAAAAATAAAAGAAATTAACAAAATCATACCCATGGAGCCAAATCTTCAACGTTGATAAACAATACAAACCGAAAAATAATCGAAAATCATAAATAAAGCACGTGAAAAAAATAATAATAATCTCGTCTCACTTACGATATAGTAAAATCAATCTATAATTCAACCAAATCAAACTTCTATGATGGCATAGAACTAGAGATAGTTTATCTCAAATTTGAGATTCAATTGATTTGACAAAGCTTTCATGAACTCAAAATCTTATTGATAGGTAAAGTCACAGTCAAAATCAATTATACTAAATTGAAGGGAAATGAAACAACTCATGATGAAATATCTAACATTGTGACTGTTGGGTTTCGTATGTGGGTTTTAAAATTTTATATCATTAAACGCAATGGAAACATTAACCGTACGAACCAATCCAGTCAAAACTAGATTGCCCACCAGGAGTCCAGATGCAAACCAAACAGAATAAACAAATCATAGGGTGTTAGTGACTATACTTTTCGAGAGTAAACCGCTAACATACGCGAGGCACTACGAAACAACGAACCCAGTCGCTAGATCTGGTTACACAATCTGATCCGTGACTGTTAAATCTTCACAAGATCTCAACACCACTTGAAAAATTAACTCCAAAATTGGATCTTGGATGACGGCAAATATGGAGCCGGCAATGCTTAGGGGTGACGCAAAATTGGAAGAGAAAAACGTAGGAATTCATATTCACTCAATTGAATTGTTTTGTTCATGTATATATCCCAATTTAAGATATTAAATTTTTTTAAATGAAAGAAATCCTTTTATTCAAAATTTAAATCTATAAATTTAGATAATAAGACTTAATTAAATAAATATTAATCTAATTAATATTTAAATAATAATAATAAATGTAATTTATAATTATCAACTAATTGATAATTACAAATATTACCCCTTAAATATCAGCTCTTTGATATTACCCTCTATTATTCACGAATGTGTTGATTTAATTAACTTTTAATTAAATATTATTGTTCGTTGCTCGTAGTGCAACCCTTACGGATCTTATCTCGATAGTAGTACGAACTGATGTCGTTACTTGGGCATACAAATCCAACAGACTCCCACTTGCACAAGTCTCGATAGTAGTACGAACTGATGTCGTTACTTGGGCATACAAATCCAACAGACTCCCACTTGCACAAGTCTCGACCATTCAATCACTATCCCATCAAGATACTATGTTGTTTAGCCGTCTACTATTCACAAATAACTTAAGTAACATTCCTTAACTATTCGTAATAGTAATGGACATGAAATCAGTCATCAATCTGTAATTGACATCCCGTTGAACATGAAACATGGATCACGTGCCATTCTCATATCATGTTCAACCATTTCTATTCTCGATCCCATATCATAACTAGTTTAATCAAACTCCCAGTTTGAGCATGGCCATGCAATTTTACTAGCTTTGATAAACGAGGGTCCCAGAGACGTCAGCCTATTACCGAAGTATAGGAACAGATCCCGTTGACTACAAATAACTCTCAGTATGTTTCGGATTATCTCCAACTACATACCCTTATTACTGTTTGTAAACCCTTTCTTTTTGTAAACCCTAATTCTAATTATGAATAAGTTATCCTGATTTGATCATATTCAATTTGAAGAATATTAATCGTATCTTTTTATTTTGATTCAACGTTCTTTGTTTTGATTTTGGTCCTATTTTTGTTTAGACGTTTCAGTTCATTGCTAATCTCTCTAAATGCTTCAAATCACGTGCTATTCAACAATGAGGTTCGTCTTTTTATTCTTTACATATGTTTTATTATTTGTGGTTATGTTTCGTTGTTTCTATTTTAAATTTTGTGTTGAGTTCAAAGTGATGAATCTGGTGAATTTTACAAGATTGTTTACTTAAAGAGTTGAAGTGGTGCAAAAGGAATTGAAGAAGGATATCAGGAACGTGGTTTCATTTGGTCATCATATCAAACTGGTTAGTTAAGTAATTTAAAAGTTTTTATCTTCAAGTTTTAATTTTTTGTGAGTTTAATTTGTAATCTAATCTACTGAATTGGATAGTTTCTTAATTTGATGAACTGGGTATTTAGCTAATTACATGATTGTTAGCTGGTTTGAAATAATATGGTAATTTGTTGATCAGTTTCAAGATGGGGAGTTTACTCCAATTATGATTTCGTGAATTAATTTTACAATTGGTATTATCATTTTCACATTTTTTTTAGATTACAATAGATAATGTTAGATCATGTTTTAAAGAATTTTATGATAATATCATAATCGCTATTCATGTTTCAGTGGTGTTTCTCTTTATTGTACTTTATTTGACTGATTAATGTGATATTAAGTAATTGTTTGTTTGTATTACGTGAATGATTAGCTGGGTGATGGGCAATATAACTTCAATGGAGAACGACAAAATGGTTAATATTATTTCAATGGGGCATAAAACACCAAACATTATGAAGAATGATGCTTGGCAAACATAAGGTCATAAATTCAATTGATCCCAGTTGTATGCTTTCTATATTATTTCAATTATCATCCTTTTTGTAAAAAAGGAGATGCCCATCAAAAGGAAGTTTCAAAATCTTGTAATGTCACAAGATTTTAGCTACCAACGAAAATTCTACTTCAAAGATATTGATGAGTATGAGCTAGATACAGAAGAAGTGAAGTGATATCTTCACTTAGGTATATCAATTTCATTCATTTTGTTTCTTATCTCGTCACACCTACATATGTATACATTATTAAAAATTTGGTCTAAATTAGTCACAAGTTATATGTTTGTATACATGCAACATGTTACACGGAGTAGTGATATATCCATACATTTTAGATAATTTTCTCAAAGTAGTTTCCTGCTAAAAGCTTGGTAATTTGGTTTTGTGATCATTGTTTGTGTTTTTTTGGGTCTTTGTATTGGTTTTGTGATCATTCTAATGACATTGGATTCTTATGTTACATGAAAAATATTTGTGCAATTATGCTACAAAAAACACACCCTGAGTGGAAAGAAATGATATCTAAACATATATTGGTGCATTATAAACTCAAAGTGTTAGCTTTGTTTTGTTGTTGATTTTTATTGTAGCGATGGAGATGAATAATGGTATAAACTGCCACATGATGTCATATAGTTTATTATGTTACAACAAAAATATAATTATCATATATACAAAAACAATTGTAGTAAAGAGTAATAATAATAAATAAATGAACGAATTATCATTTATGTCTTTAAACTAGTGGGTTCCTTGCACGTTGTCGTGAGTATTCAGCCATGCTTCCAGGTCTGGTCCAGGTAGAGTGCTCCTATTTTTTTCATCAATTCCAGGTAGAGATCAGAGATTCAGTTTTTTCTAGACATAAAGCATTAAGGGAAGCCATTGTAAAAGTGTTTGTTCTACTGATATGAGTATTCGATCATGATATCATTAACAACATCAAATACATACATAAAAACAGCCGCAACGACTGTCAATTTGCCATAAAATAAAAGCATTACTCTTAAGAATACAAATCCAAACATAAGTGTACACTGTTAAAGAATAAAACCAAACTATAAAAAAATTTATGTTTTCTAATTATTATTATTTAAATAATATTATTTAACTTTTAATGAAAATTTAATTATTAATATTATTTAGTTTTGGGTATTATTTAATTATCTTTATTACGTATTAGAGGTGGGCAAAAAAGCCGGACTCGGATCCGGAACCGGAACCGACAACCCGAACCGGAATCAGTCATACCCTAACCAGTGGGCCCAAACGGGTCTGCCTTTTCTGACAAATTAAAACCGGAACTTGTTCCACCTGTAACCGGCCAAAACCCAGACCGGAACCGGTCGAAATCCGAAACCGGAGCAGAGTCTTGACTTTATTGACCGGAACCGATTCCGAAACCGTAACCGGTTCTTAAAAAACCCGATTTGCGCACCTATATTACATATTACGTAATACTTTTTAAAGGTTGTTATAGTCTTATATATATGGGCCATGATCCGTGAACACTTTTCTTTTGGCCCATATTCCAAAGTTAAGCTAATCTTTCCCCTCAGTTTTCGTCTTGCAAAAAATTCATCTTCAATAATCCCCAATTTCCCCAAAAACCCTCCGTCTCTCTTTCAATTGCGTACTCCAACACAAATGGCTTCTGAAAATGCAAAGCATTTGAAGAAGGAAGAAGATGACGATGAAAACGACGAAAAGTCCCTCAGTTCACTCCTTCAAAACAAACACAAGAAACCCAATGGCAGCGGTCTTTCCATGACCAAATCACTTTCTTTGAAGGATGCCAAAAAGAAATTAGAATCAAAGTTGAAGAAAGAAGACGAATCTGATGATGATTTTATGCCGATTAAAAAGATACCCAGCAATGTTAAACCTAACAAAGAAAGATCTGCATGTGCTGAAACGGTTGATAGTGCATTTTCTTTTCTTTTTTTTTTTTGTATTTTTTGAGTAATTTGTGGCTAAAATTGTTTCTGTTTATGCAGAAGAAAACAACTGTTTCTAAGGTGAAAAAGGAGGAAGTGAAAAAGGAGGAAGCTGGGTATGATAATATGGTTTGTGACTGATCTTGGTTTATTTTACTGGATATTATATGTGGGATTCTGTTTTTTTTTTTTTTCTTGATTATTGGTTTGATTTTTGATTGATTGATTTATTATTATTTTTTATGTAGAAGAAGACGCCTATCTCAGGGGTCAAGAAAGAAAAATCTGCTAGTGCTGATAAGGTTTGTGATACAAAGTCTTGTACTTTCTACATTCCCAAATTTAGGTACAATTTCAATTAGTTTGGAAGTGCAATTAGAAATTAGAAGATTTGAACTGAAACATGAAGGCTTTGAACTTTTGTTAGCAGATTTTTGATAATTCTAATTAGTAATTAATAGTTCTCTGTAATTTCTACATGGTTTATGAAGGTCACAACTGTGACTCAAAGTTATAACTTCAATTGTCAATATTTAATTTGAATGCACACTAGTTTTATCCCTAAATGTTTCGGATCTTTCGCAGTTGACCTCTTAAGATTTTAAAATCAACAGCTATGATTGATGAAATTAGTAGTTTTGAAATCACAGTGATCTATTGAGAGGATAATGAACCCATCTTGGCCTGGGTTAGCCTATTGAATGAGTAGACCTGGAAATCTTAACCCAAAGCAAGATAAATGGGTTGATTTTGGTGAGTAATTATTGTATTTTGGGTTGAAATGGATAACATCATAACATAAAACGGGTTAAAATGGGTGACATCTTAACACAATGCGGGTCAAGACGGGTAACCTAAAAACTACAAGAATGGAATTAATTGGGTAAGAATTATCAATAATATATTTGATGATAAAATTACTAAAGATTATGCAAATAAACTATTTGTTTACTTACAACCCATCTTAGCTTGAACTAAATTCATGTTTCTTAAAAACGACCCATTTAGACCCAAATTGATTTTGCTTAAAACCCATCCTGATTCGAATCCGTTCTAACCTGTTATCCGACATGGCCCAACCCGCCATTTTGCCAGTCTTACGAATGACTGTAAATGAGTATATTTTGGGTATTGCTTATCTTGTAGTTGTTTAGATGATTGATATTGGCCATTTTGAATTAAGAAAAAAAGGGAGAAATCAAGTGAACAAAACGGGAAGAAGAAAGAAGGGAAGAAAATGGATGTTAAAGAAGAAGATGTAAGCATTAAGAAGGAGAAGAAAGAAAAGAAAGTGTACGATTTGCCCGGTCAAAAGCGTGACCCTCCAGAAGAGGTATTCTTGAGTTGATCTAGAATGAATTTCATATAGCCTAAATTTACATTTGTTTTTTTTTTAAATTAATTTTTTTATTTGTGTTGGAAATTAATGAAATTTTTATTATTTTGTATCTTTCAGAGAGACCCATTAAGGATTTTCTATGAAAGCTTATACACACAAATACCAAGTAGCGAGATGGCTGCAATTTGGTAAGGATCATGCTAAATTTTGCATTTTTAGTTGCTTCCTCTGATCCTTAATTGCGATATTTTTTATTATTTGGAAACATTCAGTTGTAAAAATTTATAATGATTTTTGTCATCTCTAAAATGGTCTATAAAGCAATTTGAGAATTCTTTTTATTTTTTTTAACAGCTAACACCAAGTACCACTGTTTAAATGGGCATATTGACACCACCTTGTAGGAGGAAACCCAAACTGAGAAAACCCCTAGCTCAATCTAGAGCATTTTTTTTTGCTACAGGTAAGACTCGAACCCAAGACCTTCCATTCAGGAAGTCAAGGGGGTACCATTAGGCTATAAGCCCTTTGGTATTTGAGAATTCTTCAGATATGGAATCATAGTCTAGAAGGCTTTCTATATATGCATTGTCTAAAACAATTTTTATTAGCTATTACTTATCTGGGTATTGTTTTTATTACTTGATGTTTGAATGATATTGGTTTTGATCTACAAATTTCTGTAGTTTATAAACACATGAAGGTATATAGAGGGATATAAGATTAAATGTCATGATTAATATCAGGTTTAAAGATCTATGACAGTCAATAATTTGCATCAATGCAAGTTTGTTTTTGAATTCTACTCTTCTTTGTGTCAAGTACTTCATGCTTGCGTTGTACTTGCTATGATTTTAAGGCCTTTTGAACTTCTAATACATGGGTTCTATTTATATGGCTTTAAAAAAAAATTATGGGTCCTATTTATTACTCCATTTAACATGAACTGAAATTCATCTTTAATTTCAAGATTTCTTGATAAAAAAAAAGTCCCTTTTTGCTACAAATCCACCTGCAGGATGATGGAATCTGGGTTGCTTCACAAAGATGTGGCGAAGAAATTATTCGAGGCGAAACGTAAAAAAGCTCAACAAAAACTGGGTTCACCGATGAAAACGGTTGTTAGTGTGAAGAAACAAAGTGATTCTTCATCAGTTTTAGTGAAGAAAAAGATTGTTTCAACAGAAAAGAAGAAAACTCCACCTACACAATCTAAAAAACGAAAGATGGAGGATGAGAGTGATGAAGGATCTGATGATGATTTTGTTATTTCTCGAAAGATTAAGAAACCAAAAGCCGCTTAATTGTGTCTTGGCTAATTTAATTTGAAACTTATTTGTGTTTGTATTTGTATCTGTCAACATTGACATCTTTCCTCCTTTTTAGTTGGAATTGGACTTGCATTTGGTGAAATTGGCTTCCAACTGTTATTATTATTAAACAACCTACAACAACCTTACCCAGTATATTTCCACTTTTCAGTAGGGTCTAGGGGGGAAAAATAGATACAAACCTTACCCATATCCCAATTGGGATAGAGAGACTGCTCCGAAAGAGTCCCGGCTTAAAGTTATCGTTTGAAATTGATCATCCCAATGATTTTAACGTTATTTTCACAACATAACTAAAATAACGTTAAAATTAGTGCACTTTACTTTTGCCTCTTAAGGGCCCACACATATATACATTATAAGCGTGCACTGCAAATGGGGCACTGTTATTATTATTAACTTGTAAGTAAATTGGCTCATACACGTTACGTTTGTGTTTCAAATTATTAAATAATTCATAGAGATAGTGTGATAAATACAAGTAAACCAATTCATTTTTGGAGAGAGTCCCATTTAGAGGTGTTAACGAGTCAACTTGTGTTCGGTTTATTTCGAGTTAAATGGGTTCGAGCTTAGCTTGTTTACATATTTATTTTCAAAGCTTTAACTTGGTTTGTAAGAAATTCAAACTAGAGCTCGACTTATTTATAATTAATTAATAGGGCATGGAATTTTTGATAACCCTCATCTTTTGTTACAACCCATTAACCATCATCCAATGGTTGCTTGAAAAAGGAAAGTGTGTAGGATCGTGACACGTGTCAGATTCCTTTTTTTTCTTTTTTTTAATATAAAGAGTATTTAAGACATTTGTTATTTAAGTAAAGTTTATCCCCTTTTTTTTAAACATTCATAACTTTTTAATAGTATATTATTTTTAAAAAAAAATTGCACCATTATACTCGTCTCATTTTTCTCTTTAATTTCGTTATAATCTCGACTAGTTTTTTTTTTTTATGTCATATATTTACATCATTGTAACGAACTTAAAGATAGCAAATTAATTAAAAAAAATTATAGCAATGGTATATTACAGTAATGTAACAAAAAATGAAGTAATGTAACACAAAATGAAGTAATTTACAATGACATAATTAACGGTGACGTAACACATTATTTAATTTTTTTCTTTAACAATGATAATTATAATGATAAATTACAGTGATGAAATAGAACACATTATTTTGATTTTTTTCTCTCACAATGATAATTATAGTGATGTAATTTTTCATTGTTCGAAAAAAATTTAAACTAATTTGTTGTCAATGTAAATTACATCACTGTAATTTAAACCAAATTCACCGAAAAAAACCGAAACCGAATTTTACGTCAAAGTAAATTACATCACGATAAATTACGTCAATGTAACTTACATCACTGTAATTTATCATTTTTAAAAAAATTTCAAATAAATTTGTTATATTTAAGCTCGTTACAATGATGTAAATATATGGCATCTAAAAAAGGTAAAAAAAATTAGTCGAGACTATAATGGAATTAAAGAGAAAAATGAGACGAATATAATGGTGCAATTTTTTTAAAAAAATAATATATTATAAAAAAGTTATTAATGTTTAAATTACATCACTGTAATTTAAACCAAATTCACCGAAAAAAAACCGAAACCGAGTTTTACGTCAATGTAAATTGCATCACGATAAATTACGTCAATGTAACTTACATCACTGTAATTTATCATTTTTAAAAAAAATTCAAATAAATTTGTTATATTTAAGCTCGTTACAATGATGTAAATATATGGCATCTAAGAAAGGTAAAAAAAATTAGTCGAGACTATAACGGAATTAAAGAGAAAAATGAGACGAATATAATGGTGCAATTTTTTTTAAAAATAATATATTATAAAAAAGTTATTAATGTTTAAAAAAGAGTGGGGGGAAACTTATAAGGGGTAAAATGACTATGATGCCCTTTTTAATATTTTAATGAAATGCATATGTGTAAGCTTATGATTGGTTGAAATGGGTTATGTAGTTGTAGCAAAAAAAGAGGGTTATTTTTATACCCTTCCCTATATATATATATAGGGGATAAAAAGTCTATTTTGCCTAAGAAGGATTTTGAAAAACTCGAAAACCGACCCAAGCAAATTACGATTGAATTCATTTTTGCATCATTGGAATCGTCTTGTCGAACTCTAAAACCTAAACCTTAAATTATAAACAATAAACCCTAATACTAAAACCAAAACTTTAAAAACAAACCCTAAATCTAAATATAAAACATAAAAGCTAAAAATCAAGCCCTAAAATCTAAATTTTGAAACTAGTTGTTAAAGGTAAAACTTAAAAGCTAATATTGTAGGGTTCGATGAGACGGTTCCAACGCACTCGAAATGAGTTCAATCGTAGTTCGTTTGGGTCGGTTTTTGAGGTTTTGAAAATCCTTTCTAGCATTCTTAGGCAAAATGAACTTTTTATTTGATCTTTTCCCTATATATATATATATGATATTATTAAATTTAATCATAATTTTATATACAAAAATAATTATTTATATAAATAAAAACTTGTTTAGGCTCGCGAGCCAGCTTGAGCATGACATGTGAAGCTTGAGCTCAATAAGTAAACGAGTAATATTTCAAGGTTCGAGCTTAGGATTAGATTCATTTAAATTCAGGTCGTTCAATCATTTAACAATTCGATCTCGCGCCATTTACAATTCCGCTTGATTCGCTTACACCTCTAGTCCCATCTAACGGTGTTCGTCGGGTTAGATAACAGTTTATTCAGAGATTGTATCCGAGAGGACTCGAATAAAAAATAAACTTACACAATTTGAATCAACCGAATTAACAAGATAATTGGAATAAATATGATTTTTATATCCGAATAAACAGTCTTTATTCAATTTATTTAACTTTTGGTATCTGATTCAAATAAGCAAGTTTTTACATATCTGATATTTGATCAACAGGATAAATGATATCCTTTCTTCTCGCTTTGTCTGCTTAATGCCTTGTGTCGAATTGATTGGTGCCATTTCTTCTCTTGGAGGCACACGGTGCTAACTTGGCATGATAGGGGGTTTGTACGGTTTTTTTTGAATGAAATGCTCTTCTCATGTTATTGCTGAAAAGAAAAAGAAAAGTCTTCTATTTGATGTCGATTCACCCACACTTCCATTCCTTGTAGAGAGAGGCTAACTGCATGCTGGTTGGGAGCTGTTTGAGTGGTAACATCCACATACGATTACTAAATAAGAATTCACACTGGACGTTTTCAGTTTCAATTATGATTCTAAATTCATATTTGAATCATCCTATCCTCGTTCATAAACTTTGTTTTTTGACCATCAAGTTTTTTAGTGCTTCCCTAACTATTTGTAGCCATCCTCAGTGTTGTAAAAATCGGCCTAGCGGCGCCTAGGCGCTAGGCGCCCATCTACTGTCTAATTTTTGGCCTAGGCGGTGCCTAGGCGCTAGGCGGCCTAGGTGGCCCGATCAGATTTTTATTTTTTTTTCATTTTTTTTTTCATTTTTTTTCATTTTTTTGACTTTTTTATGGTAAAAAGTGACCAATTTCATGATTATTTAGACATTTCTCTACCGAAAATCTTTAATATGTCTCTAAAACATCGAATCCAGGCAGTTAACATCGAAATTTATCTCTAAACTTTGAATTCAGTGTTTAAGTTTGCACTTTAAAGTGCTTTTTTTAGTATATTTAAGTATATTTTTTAAAATTATTTGAAATATTATATTAAATTATTGATATTGATGTGTGTATATAATATATATTTGTAAAATTACATATAAAAATTCCAATCCGCCTAGCGCCGATTAATCCCGATTAATCCCTAGGCGGTACCTCACCGCCCGACTAACGCCTAACGATTTTTACAACCATGGCCATCCTAAACCCATTGCAATGCATTATTCTTCAACCCTAACATTTTTCATAAAGGTACTTATATTCAATGAAAGAACTTTCTTTTCTCACATTAAGGCACGTTTGCATTGCACACACGTAATATATAATATATGCATGTTTCGGTTCTTGATGAACAAAAGTAAAGTTGTATTAATTTTAACGTTATTTTATTTAATTTTTGTAAAAATAATGTTAAAAGCGTTGAGTTGGTCCCTATTATACACGGTTAATCAAGCATCATGAGCTAGAGTCTCATTAGCATTAGTCTCTTTATTCATACGGTATAAAGGTAAGATTATATACATTTTACCCTTCTCAGACTTACATTAGCTTTGCTACTGATATGTTGTACCAAATACGATTATAATTATCCTTTCTCACATTAATGGACGTTATTCTTTAAATAAGAGGATTAAATTAAATAAAATAACTCGACATTTTTCATCCTAACATCACATCATTTTTTTTTTATCATTCCGTATTCCCGACCATAGCCATCCGTGGCCACCCTAAAACCATTGTTATGCATTATTCTTCATCTCTCTAACCCTTTCCTCAATCCTCCCTACCTTGGGATGGCAAAAAAAAACCGCACCCGACGGGTTTACCCGAAACCCGCTACATATGGGACTG
This sequence comes from Mikania micrantha, assembly GCA_009363875.1. Lineage (NCBI taxonomy): Eukaryota > Viridiplantae > Streptophyta > Magnoliopsida > Asterales > Asteraceae > Mikania > Mikania micrantha. The sequence continues at coordinate 14,556,676 of CM018697.1, forward strand.
GTATTCCCAAACCCGATGGGTATTGGGCCAGGTATGAGATCAATTTTTCAAATTTTCGCGGTAATGGGACGAGCTTGGGATTTGTTCATATACCAGTTTACCCGGCCTGATTACCCGATTATATATACTCGTTTACCCGATTATAAATACTCATTTATATACATTTGAAGTAGATATAATTTGTTTCTTTTTTATTCTTTTTGAACTTTATAAATTGTTAATAGAATTTATTTCTTTTCTATCTTTGTTTTTTTTGTGACAACTACAATATATTTTTTGAACCATTTTGGTAATTATCATTTTTTGCTTATATTGAACAATGGTAATCAACTTATGACATTTTGAAATTTCATGCTATTTGATATATGAATAGTTTGTTCTTGTCATATTTAACATATAGTTTTGGTTGTAAAAAATAATTTTATTATTAGTTACCCAACAGCCAACGTGATTTAAGCCAGTTATTCTCAACGAGTATATTTAGCTAGACTAGCCGGGATACCTGAAACCCGCCGGAATACCCGATACCCGACGGGTAAATACCCGATAGATACCCAATGGGTTTTGGGACGAGTATGAGACATACTTTTATAAACGGGTATGAGACTGTGATTACTCAAACCCGGCCCATTGCCATCCCTATCCATACCATTCTTTAAATAATTAATCAAATTAAATAAAGCACATTAAAAACACAATAATACTAATATATTGTAACATTAGTTAAAATTCAGGTAGAAATTAGATTATATGACAATTAATCGGTTAACTTAATAAACCAATAACATTATAATTTAAATTACCTATTTTGACTCATATTGTTTAAGATGTTATTCATTTTTAACCTAAAATATAATATTTGTTCACAAAAACCAATCCATTTCTCTTGTTTTGGTTCAATGTTGCCAGGGTTAAAGAATAGCATGTAATTAGGGTGTAAACGAGCTGAGCGGATACCGAGCTCATTAAGGCTCAAGAAAGGCTTGTTTACAAAACAGGGCTTGAGCTCAAACTCTGCTCGATAAAGAGTTTTTTTTCAATGCTCGAGCTTGGCTCGTTAGAAAAATTTTAGGCTCGAGCTCGGCTTGGCTCGTTTATATTTTAATTATTTTATTTATTTAATTTAATTACTAAATTAGTATATATTTATAGTTTTAAATTCCAAATTTAACATAAAATACAAATTTTTAAATATATTTATCATAATTTTATACATAAAAATAATTAATTTTATAAATATAGACTTTATAATAAATAAAAGTAATAAAAATAAAAAGCTCGTTTAGGCTTGCGAGCCAGGTCGAGTTCAATATGTGAAGCTCGAGCTCGGGCTCAATAACTAAAGAAGCCATATTTTTGTGCTTGAGCTCGGGCTCAGGCTCGTTTAGGGTTGGCTTGTTCAAGCTTTTTACATATTTAATCCCGAGTATTTCACGAGCCGTCATGATTTGTTCACACCCCTATGTGTAATATCTCTCCTCAACAATTTAATTCAAATGCAAATTGACATGATAAACTTATTGATACGAATTTTCATACACGAATCACATGAGTATTGACTAATATTGACCACTATTTTTAATTTCTTAGCTATATACGATATTGATAATGAGAGAAGTTAGGAAATCTTTGATCCTGGATAAGATAGGATTGAAAATAGATAATTATCTAAGAAGTGATATAATACAATAAATAAACCAAAACATATATTTATTTTTACGATTTTTATTTTGAATTAAGTAGTAGGTGGTATGTTTGTTACGGATAAAATAGGATAATATTTCAATCGTAACGCTAACATGCACTCGCTCTTCATTCAATTCCTCTATATATATATGATTTTTTTTTTTAAAATAGGTTTTTTTCTTTCAAAGTGATCAAAACTAGGTTGAGAATTTATTTTTTTTACAAATGGGTATCTCGTCACTGTGAAGGGCGACATCTGACGCATGTCAGAAATTAATTTTCTTAATCTTCTTAGAACTTGCCACTGTTATGGGCGACATCTATGTGGCATTACACATCACCATATATCTGCCATCTATTTAATTCAAACGAAAAGAAAATAAAAAAAAGTACTCGCCCTTGCCAGGGGCGATATCTGACAAAAAGTACAACTGAACAGTACTCACCACTGTGAAGGGCGACTTCTTGACTAAAAGGACGAAACAAGGACAAAAGTACTGCAGATATTATGATATTAACCATATACAAATATTAACCACCTACCACATTCAAATAAAATCATATACATTTATTAAGGATATACTTATAAAAAAACCGCACCTACCAAACACTGATATTATGATATCCTAATTTTTTATCTTGTTATATAACATGTAATAATCACGCTAAAACATTAGTTTCATCATTTAAAAAATGTTATATACGTATATTTAAGTGGAGAGATATACGAGAAATAAAACAATATATATTATATACTAGGTTATAAACCCGTGTATTACACGAGTTTGGTAGGTGGGTTTTTTATAAGTATATGGTTAATAAATGTATATGATTCTATTTGAATGTGGTAGGTGGTGGATATTTGTATATGGTTAATATCATAATATCTGCAGTACTTTTGTCCTTGTTTCGTCCTTTTAGTCAAGAAGTCGCCCTTCACAGTGGCGAGGTACTGTTTAGTTGTACTTTTTGTCAGATATCGCCCTGGCAAGGGCGAGTATTACTTTTTTTCTATTTTCTTTTCGTTTGAATTAAATAGATGGCAGATATGTGGTGATATGGAATGCCACATAGATGTCGCCCATAGCAGTGGCGAGTTCTAAGAAGATTAAGAAAATTAATTTCTGACATGCGTAAGATGTAGCCCTTCACAGTGGCGAGATACCCTTTTGTGAAAAAAAATAAATTCTCAACCTAGTTTTGATCACTTTGAAAGAAAAAAACCTATTTTTAAAAAAAAATCTATATATATAAACAAACTCACACACAATTTCCATGCAACACAAGTACTGATCATATCATCATAAATTCGATCATATAACATCCGATCCATAATCAGCTACAATGACAATCAGCCGTGGTCGTTGATCGAAACTTCTGACGGAAGATGAGGTTATTGCAGTTTATGTTTTGGCGAATATCGAGAAAATTCACGCAAGATCGGAGGCTTCGAAAAAGAGATTGTCTGCGGTCGTTCCTTATGCTCCAATATCCAAACAGATGACTCGGAAACCGGAAACAACAGACCGGCAAATGGATGAGAGCTGCAAACCGGAGGACTCGAAGGTGGCGGAAACAACGTACGATGCTTTCTCTCTCATTATCAAGTGGTGGTGGAACCCTTGGTTCTGATCCTAACCATGTAAAATCGGAGTCTCGGAAAAGGATAGTACTGTCTGCGTTCGTTCCTTATGCTTCAAGATCCAAGCAGATGAGGCGGAAAAGGCAACGAAATAACGGAGCAGCATAAAGAACCTATGGTTAGCGTAGAACATTGGTGCGGTATGAAGGAATACCTTTTTTTTTAAATAATTTAAACATTTTAAAGCTTAAGAATTTGTTAACTTGTCAATCGCTATTGTCTCCTTTCAAGTTTTTTTTAATTGATATATTTTTTTTAAATTGTTTAGTTTTTTTCTGCAAATGTTTTTGATGTTCTGAATCATGTTATGTATCCTTTGGAGTTGATTATTAGTATGCTAGTTGTTAATTTGTTATTAACAAATCAGTTGCCTGTAATATAACATGAAATGAGGTTAGTTGCAAGCACCCATCTGCAATAACATGAAATGATAGAAGCACCCATCTTAATTATTAGTGTTTATTTATTTTTTTTCAAATACATATAGAGATAAATGATAATTAGATTGAGACCGAAAGATCTTATGTTTGAATCTTGATATCAAGAGAGGGTTTTTCAAAAGAATAGTCTAAGATGTGCATATCCTACTAACAAGTGGAGAGCATGTACACTACTTAAAAAAATTGGTTTGTTATTATAATTTGATGTTGAATACAGAACTATTACATATCTATTTCAGAAACATATTGCAAATCGTTAACTATAGGCATACTTTATACCAAATTACCAACAACCAAAATGATGTTAAGAATCATAATAAGATTATGTATAATTGGAGGTGACCATCAAACGACCATCCTACATGACCCTTCATCACACTTAATTTGGTCATACCCTTAATTCCTCCATTAAACACTTGGAATGACCACCAACAAATGAGGTTGAATACCATCATAAAAACGATACACATTAATATTCACCTTATCACTCACTCACTTGGTGGTCAAGTGTCATAATTCATGTTTTTTCAAGAGTCAATCCCCAAAATGCCTACTTTGACCAAAATTTTCCTCAAAATGTCCACATTATTTACGGGCGCTCCCGCCCATGTATATACGGGCGCCGCCCATAAAATAAACCAATTAAAATAAGTCATGTGTCCACTATGGGCGCCGGCGCCCATAAAACCAGCTGAACCATGCCCAAAAAATTGAATTTTTTGTCACGGGTGGAAGCTTCACGGACGGGACGCCCATAAACTATAACATGTGTGGGCAGGACACCTATAAACTTCATGGGCGGGACACCCAAAAACTAGGTAGGGACGCCCATAAACTAGGTTCGGGCTTATTTTGATTGGTTTAGTTTATGGGCGGCGACGCCCAGTGTGGACGTTTTGAGGGATTGAAAAGTCAAATAGAACATTTTAGGAAAAGTTTAAGTCAAATTGGTCATTTTGGGAATTTTCTCTTTTTTTTAATCAAACCGCTCGGCTTGTGTGATACCCACAAGACAAGCGGTGAACCCCCGATCACACTAATGATTACACATTACCTAAGCAACGGGTCACTTGTATTTGCACCAAGTGTTTTAAGGGAGATCATATAATTAATTAGTTATAATATATATATTAAATTAAATTAATAAAATAATTTTTCTCACTTTTAATTTTCTAACTAGCTATCTTATAAAATAGTCCAGAATATCGAATAACACAATGATATTCAGTACATGTGATATATGAAACATATAATTACAAGAATATAGTTACTTAACATGACACATACTACAATGAAAACAAATGTCATCGTAACAACATAACATGTACCAACATCTCGACGACATGGCTTTTTCGTAAAACTCTTAGAAAAAGTTTGACGACGTATCTACATGTCAATTATGAATACGTCAGTAAACTTGGAAAAAAATTAAGTAATTACTCTATACCAAGTTAGCAACAAACTCATTTGTATTATAATTTACCTTTAATTTCTTTTAAAATAACAAATACACTCATAAATAAAAATTATATGATTAAGATATTGACATGAATCGTTTCGGTTTTGGTTCAATCACTCATTGTACGTGGTTACAAAACCATACGAGATATCAAACTCATTTATTAACTTACATCATAAACAAATAAAAATCTTAAATTAAGCAATATACTTGATTATCTAAAAATTTTATTATTTTAAGATTGAAAAATGAAAATAATCAACTATATATGAGACCATGCAGCATATATATACACGTATATATATGCTACCCTTCTCTGAGATAGATGACCGTTGCTTCATATGAATCACCAGTCGATAAGAAACAAAGCTTCCATGATTAATGGCTTTGATCAGCTTCAGCCTCCTTCAATTCCTCCGGTCTACTCGATGCAACACTGGTCATCGGGTGTAGTTGGTTGGATGTTGTAGCAACAGGAACCATATATTCTTCTCCGAGACTCAGATATGGGGATTAAAGTCGATCCGTAGATTGAGCAAAATTAAATCCCTGCAACTTCAGCCTCTTCTTTCGTCGGAATTTTCAATATACCAATTACCATCGCCACTGCCGATAACCGGTTCCATGGCAGTGTTGGTTCAGGCCCCAAATCACACACAAAAACTCACTCACAAACGAGAAGCTTTTCTAATATTTTAACTTTCTTACTTATTTGAATAAAAGACATACTAACTTTTATAACGAAAACAAACAAAGCACTAAACCCATGTTTGACCCACTACTCCTACAACTTATTAGACCCACTATTTGCATAAATCTAAACATACCCATGATGTGATTAAACACTAAAAAACATGTGACTAAATTAAAACCATGTTAACTCATAACCGGACCCATCAAGATTAATCCAACATTCACCTCCTTAATCTTGATTTCGATTCTTACTACTTGCTTTCATTCTTGCTTTCTTACTGAACGGTAATTGGTTTCTTGCTTGCATTCGATCTGCTTGTTGAATTAACTGAAAATTGCTTCATTTTCTAATTAATTTACTGTTTGTCTTTTCAAGATCGACCACAATTTCCATCCTTTGTTTTACGTGCCAACTGAAAAACCAAGGGTTTCTTCTTTTTTGTTCATGGTTCTAGTGAATCTCCGGTCAAACAAAAAATCATTCCAATATATGTTAAAGAAATAAAGTATCCCTTTCTTTCGGTCTTAGCCTTTGACAATTTACCATCTTCGTTTTCTTTCAGTAGCGAACTGATCTTGTTCGGTCTTCTTTCTTCCCGGCAGAAAACATGCCTATCTCTTTCTCTGTTGCTGAACTTGCGGTTCGTCGGTCTCTTCATCGGAATAATTTCGGGCCATGGTCTTCTTCACGGTACTAAGTGACGCACCTCCGGTCTAGGTCGCCTCGGTCTCTATTTTCTCGGTCTAAGGTTCTTTCACGCCGTCGGTCTTCTTTGCGGCTCGTCGGTCTTCGCCGGAATCTCCTCCGGTGACGGTCTCTTTCTACGGTCTTTGGTCTTTCTCAGACAACCCGCTCGTCACTGTTGTCTTCTTCGGTCTTTCTGTGGTAGCAGCTGATCCTTTCTCCATTCTTCTCACAACGGTCTGTACTTGCTACTGATCACAAACAGGCAGTTTTCCAGCTTTTTTTTTCTTGCTGCACTTTTCGTTCAACTCTTACCAGCCCTGCAGTTTAGTGGGCTGCCCCTTCTTCTCCATAGAAACGACTCTCAAACCGGCACTCTTTTTCAATCTAAGCGTTCTGGTACCAATTATTGGCTCAGGCCCCAAATCACACATAAAAACTCACAGTCACAAACAAGAAGCTTTTCTAATATTTTAACTTTCTTACTTACTTGAATAAAAGACATACTAACTTTTATAATGAAAACAAACAAAGCACTAAACCCATGTTTGACCCACTACTCCTACAACTTATTAGACCCACTACTTGCATAAATCTAAACATACCCATGATGTGATTAAACACTAAAAAACATGTGACTAAATTAAAACCATGTTAACTCATAACCGGACCCATCAAGATTAATCCAACAGGCAGTTGGTATATATTTATATATACGGAGGAGGAGGATGATGATGACGGTGGCGTGGTGGGTGTGAGTTGTCTTGGATAGGAGGTTTTGAAAAATAATGGTGAAAATTTTGTGTATTTACAGATTAATTAAGGATATGATGAGCCTATTCCACAACGTACATAATCTTAGTTAGTGTTTTGATAAGAAGTGGTATTATCTTATCTTATTTCTTCCGTCGATCAGACTACTTAATTCAAAATGCAAGTTGTGAAAGAAATTATCCTTTTAGGTTTATTTATGTTATTTATCACTTCGTATTTAATTATCCAACTGCATTAATCCAGTTTGATCCAAGTATAGAGACTTTCCAACGTCATTTTCTCAACAATTATCACTAGCTTATAAAATGGATCCGTATAATACATGGATAAATAAACAAAAAATTATATAATAGTTTATAATTATTATTAGAAAATATAATAAAATTTATTTAAATATATACAATTATATTATTTTAATGTTATTATTATTTAATAAAAAAGAAAAATGAAAAAAAAATACAAATAATGATATGTGGGGGTGTTGAAAATACCTGAACTTAACTATGCCGATATGCATCTGAACCTAAATAAGCTTATTAATAAGGTCGGTTATATTGGTCAAAAATGTTAGTCAGTTTATTTGTGTCAACCCAATTAACCCGAACTGTAAATTCCATCAATCAGGTATTTTGTTAAAAAGCCATTCGGGTTTCGGTTTAACCCGAATTAAGAAGAATAATATCTTTATATATATTAATTATTATATTACAATGCATTTAAGTTTGGGACATGATTATATTTTAAAATTATGAATGACCCAACATATTTACCATTCAATTATATGTTTGAGTCATAAATTATTTGCAACAATTTGAATTGGCTCATGATTATAGCAAATAAATATTAAGCCAACTAACTCAACCTGACTAACATATGACTTGACTAACATAAATGTTACTAGGGTTGGGTTATGAGTCTTTTTTTTTTTTAAAAAAAAAAAACCTTGGGTTGACCGGAATAACAACCCATATCAACATGTGTCGTTTTATGTTAATTAACAAGGATACGAGAAAAGAAAGCTAAAATGACATCAGTTAAATAATAGGTGTCCTTGACAATTTTTTTTTTTTTTTTATATAATAAGTTTATTAGTTTTATGAATAAGATCTGAAAACATGGACCACGTAGACATTCAAGTGTTTAACCCAAATTTATAACCTTGGTGCCTTGATAACTTGATTTACCCAACGTTATCTTTATAATTTAGTCACACTTTTATTTAACGACCAACTAATCAACTGCTGAGTACTTCGTACGCGGCCTCAATGGCTAAAGGATGCCCGAACTGACCACTAGTCCAGATGGGCGGATCGAAGAACCAACCCGAAAAACACCTACCCGAACCCGAAAATACCCAACCCGAAAAAGCCTATTACCCGAACCCAAAAACTTAGAATGGTTCGGTCCTTGGGTACCCATGAGGTTTGATCAGGTAAACCCGAAAAACCCGAACTAGGATTCTAAGGGGCGGTAACATTCTTTGATTTTAAAAGCCTCTATATGTTTTGAGATTGTTGAAGAAATGTATGTTTTGGTTAAACATGTTTTAGTTATGTTATGGTTAAACATTTGAAATTTTTAAGGAAATGTATGTTTTGGTTAAACATGTTTATATTTTATTTGTTTGAAAAATAAATATTAGTTTTTCAAGTATTACCTGAGAAACGTTTAACTCAACCCAATTTCATATTACGAAAACCCGAATAACCCGACCCGAGCAACCAACCCAAACAACACCCATACCCTTGGAAAACCCGACCCAAGCACCCGCCCAAAAGCACGACGGTGAAAGGCCGGTAAAGCTGGGTGGGATCAGGATCGAACCCAAGAACTAGGTCTCCTATCTCTTTATTATTTATTTAATAATTTTATTATTAATTATTTAATTATCATTACTCTTTACATTCCATCATTGTGTTTCCTCTTTGTACATATAGTAACTAGTGGGTTCCACTACGTATTGCGGCGGAAATTCTATCAAGATTCTGAATTTTAGAATGCGGTTACGATCTTGTATATTAAAATTAACACAAGCAAAAACATGTTACAACGGTTGTCACTTTATCGTAAAACATAAAGGATAGTCTTCGTAAACATGTCCCGGGTATTTGATATTGACAACAAGAACATAATCACAAACATCAAACTGCATACCAAAAACCAGTTGCAATGATTGTAGATATGTCCTAAAACAATAAATTGAAGAATACTTCCAAAGAATAATGGTATTATTTAGTTACTAATAATATTTATTTATTATAATTAATAATATTTTTTAATTATTAATATTATTTAGATGAAGAATAATAGTATTATTTAGTTACTAATAATATTTATTTATTATAATTAATAATATTTTTTAATTATTAATATTTTTTAGATATTTCTATTAAATTAAATTAGTATGATTTAATTATTAATGTTATTTAAATATTATTAGTATATTATTTAACAAAAGGAAAACAAGCTAGTTACTATATCTACAAAAGGCAAACGACATCATTGCGAGTAAAAAGTAATAATATTTAAATATTAATAATAATTAAATAATGATTATTATATGTTATTAATACTAATTAAATATTAATAATAATTAAATAATGATTATTATATATTATTAATACTAATTAAAAATTAAAAACAAGCTAGTAGCAAGATACGAATACGTAAAGGATGTATGTGAGTCGAGTTGTGTAAGATTTCTTGAAACCGAACGAGCATAAAAGGATTGATTACAAACACTTAAGAATAAGCGAGAGAAGTTGAAGATGAAAGACAATGAAATCAATGACAAATTTTCGGGCAAGCTAAGTAGTATCTTGATCAAATTAAAAACCTTGGATCCAATCTAGAAGATGAATTAGTGGTTAGAAAATTACTCAAATCAGTTCCAAAGAAATACTTAGACCATTCGTCGTACCCACCCCACTGAAATTTTCTGCCACGTCATTACCATACTGAAAACCTTAAAACCCTATAGTGGTCACCCCACTGAAAATGTGAGAGAGGAGAAAGTGAGGTGTGAGAGGAGGAGAAACGGGGAGCGCGGGCCGCTGGCCTTCCTAAAGTGAAGCCGCCGGGGAGGAGGGGCAGCGTTCGAGCCGTTTCCCGTGAAGCCGCCGGACCCCGCCTGAAGCGCGGAGGGAGTACTACGAATGGTCTTAGAAATTGTAGCAACCATTTAACAAAACTCAGAAATTGATTCTGTGTTATTTTAAGAAGCTATTGGTTGACTAAAAGCTTATAAAAGAGGCTCAAAGAAGAAGAAAGCCTATATAAAATTTTATTCTCTAGCTCAAACACTAAATGACAGAAATGGAAGGTACAATGGGTGTGTTAGGAGTACGAAGAGCTTCAGTAACCGTAACAATATGTTTGCACAAGATGTATAGAAAGAAAGTGAAGGAGTGGGTCAAAAAACTTATGTGGTTAAGAAAGAGAAAGAGCACATGAACGTGGATATGGTCAAGGTATCATAAAAAATAATCTAAGGTTTATGAGTATGAAAAGATCTGACACTTTATGTCTGAATGCCCTAGCTTGAAGAAAAAAAGGAAGAATTAAACTTGGTTTAAAGTTTTTGAGAATGAACAACACTACTTTAAAGAAGAGTTACAACAAATTGGGGTGTGTATAAAACGAGCAAAGTTGGTTAACTTGAAAAAAATAACCAGGCTGACCCATTACAACCAGAATAACCTTTATATGGGTCGGTTAACGGGCTTCATTTTTTCAACTTAATGGTTCCTGTCCGGTCCAGGTTCGGTCTGGTCTGTGCCAGGTTAAGCCCGACGCACAGGCATACAAGATAAGTTAAAAGTTTGTGTAATCGATTTCAACAAAATAGGAGTATATCGAATTGATTTGGTATATAATTGAACAATTTTGTTTAATTTCTTAGTTTTTTCTTAGAAATTTATAATAACCAATGTTGTAAAAATCGGCCTAGACACCGCCTAGGCGCTAGGCGCCCATCTACTGTCTAATTTTTGGCCTAGGCGGTGCTAGGCAGGGTCTAGGCGGCCTAGACAGCCCAATCAGATTTTTATTTTTTTTCACTTTTTTGACTTTTTTTGACTTTTTTTATGGTAAAAAGGGACCAATTTCATGATTATTTAGACATTTCTCAACCAAAAATCTTTAATATGTCTCTGAAACATCGAATCCAGCAGTTAACATCGAAATTTATCTCTAAACTTTGAACTCGGTGTTTAAGTTTGCACTTTAAAGTATTTTTTTAGTATATATTTAAGTATATTTTTTAAAATTATTTGAAGTATTATATTAAATTATTGATATTGATGTATGTATATAATATATATTTGTAAAATTACATATAAAAATTCCAATCCGCCTAGCGCCGATTAATCCCGATTAATCCCTAGACGGTACCTCGCCGCCCGACTTTTACAACTATGATAATAACATTACATTTATCAATCAAGATAAAGCTTGAGTCTCTTTCTTATTTTTTTTTAAGAGTTAATAATTTTATATTCAACATATTTTTTACTTTTTTAATGTATGTTTGATGATATACTTAAATTGATTTGAAAAAAAAATGATTTTATATTTGACATGGTCTGAAAATAAATGGTCCAGCCTCATCATTATTAAACTGACACGTTAAACCCGTTTTATCCGAAACTGGTATACCATATTATGTGCCGGTTCACAGGTTTCATTTTTTCAACTTAATGGTTTCAGTTTGGTCCGTGTATTCGGTCCGGTCCGGTCCGAGTTTAGCTCAACGCACACCCCTATTTACAAAATCAGATGATATTATTGAACTAATCTTGTAAATATCATATTGTTAGAGGAGTAAAACATAAAAGTTCAGTTTTTAATTTTATTTAATAAAGTTTAGAATGATTGGTTTAGCATTAGAATTCGAATTAATTTTAGTCTTTGATTCTGAGCATAATTAAATTAAGTTTATTATAAATAAGATTTGAGAGTCATTGTTTTTTAGCCTATTTAATTTAATGCTCAATTAATCAACTGCCGGGTACTTCGTACGCGGCCCTTAATGGCTAAAGGATTCCCGAGCTGACCACTAGTCCAGACGGAATGAGCTCCTAGCCCACCAGCCACCAATTCCCGGGAAAAGCACCCTCCCAAAATCACGACGGTGAAAAGCCGATAAAACTGGGTGATATCAAGGATCATATGCAGGACCTGATCTACTATCACTTTTCCAATACCTCCATTTTACCACCATCTTACCACCATGGCAACATTGATTAAAAATTTAGATTCAATAAAATTCATTTGGTTTTCCCGTACAAATGGTTCGAAAGTATTCAAGCATTCTCATGTTTTCTTTTTTTCTTTGTTTCTTTTTAAAAATTTGAAGCTTCAAGTCAAATAGAGTTTTATTCAGAATTTTACAAAAATTTTTAATGCAGTGTTATAAATGCGTGTAAATTCTCAAATATTTTGAAAACACCATTGTACTTTTTCTACCATTAAAGTCACTTAAAACAAATAAGCACTTGACGGCCGTTTGGTTGGGTTTGAATCATTAAGTGCTGAATGGTTAAAATGGCTGAATGAGTGAATGGTTAAAAGGGTCTGAACTATTAAGTCATGAACCGGTTAAGACTGTTTGATTTCACGTTTGAATAAACATACACTACCCTTTTTTTTGTCAAAACCCTAGCCACCGAAGAAGAGGTGCCCATGCATCCCCCACCTGTTGCTTCCCGTCATGCTTCCTGTCCCCAGATCGCCGCCCTTCGTCGTCGTCACATCCCCAGTCCCAATCGAGGTTCTCAGACTCAGGGTCCATCGATTTTGAGCATTTTCGAACCATAGCAGCCGGTCTTCAAACCTGTCGTTGCCGCCGCCGTTGATGTGTAGGTATGCAGCGTAGGGGTGTTCACGAGCCAAACCGAGCCGAGCAAGGGGTCAGCTCGGATCGGATTTAAACCGAGCCTGGCTCGGCTCGACTCGGATTGTAAACCGAGCTTGAAATCTTGGCTCGGACTAGGCTCGTTTTTAACCGAGCTGGCTCGGCTCGGCTCATTTTTTGCTCGGTTTTTACATAAGAAATTTAATATTTGAATTGTATTCACCTCAACTCGACTCGGTTCGTTTTTGGCTCGTTTTTACATAAGAGAAGAAGTGTAAATATGTAGAAATAGGAATTAAGAATATGATTTAGGAATTATGAATTAATGTAGCACGTGAGAATTGAGATTCATTTCGTATTTCCGTCCTCTTTTTTTTCTTTTTTTCTTTTTTCTCCAAAGTATATTTATTAGTGAAAGTAACCATATAGTTTTATAATTTAGTATAGCATGTTGTACAAACGAGCCGAGCCGAGCCACGAGCCGAGCATACAAGCGAGCTACGAGCCGAGCCAACCCTAGCTCGGACTCGGCTCGGTTACAAAACGAGCTGGCTCGGTTCGGCTCGGTTACAAATGAGCTTTACTCGAGCCGAGCTTTATCCGAGCTTTTTCCGAACGAACTACGAGCCGAATCCGAGCTTTTTCCGAACGAACTATGAGCCGAATCCGAGCTTTGAGCTTTTTGGACAATCCTAATGCAGCGGAGGTGGTGGTTGAGCGGAGGTGGTGTGGCGGTGGTGGCTGAGCAATGGTGGAGCGACGGTGGTGGTTGAGCGATGGTGGAGCGGCTGTGTGAACCATTCAGACGGTGGTAGCTCCTCTTTTCTCCCATTCAGACTTGGTTTGAAGTCTGAACCATTCAGATCTACATTCAAACTTTCTGACCCATTCAGATGTGTTTTTTTTTTCTAAGAAACAAATGGTCTAAATCTGAACTATTCAGATTTAAACTCATTCAGACCCATTCAAACTCATTCAGACCCAAACAAACTACCCTTATAAATGAAGTAATTTTAAATGAACATACTAAAGATGGAATGTAAGAATATTACAAAGAAGACCAAATAAAATAATTTTATAAATATTAAGTTTTTTTATTTATCTAATTGCTTTATAAACTATATTCATTTATCAATTTATTTCGTCAAATTGAAAATCTTTCGTCCAAACTTGAAGACCCTCGTGGTATTTTCTAATAATGTTGTATCAACCACTATTTTGACCAAGTCCATGGAAATTTGATAAATTTCAATTTTGACTTATCTTCTTCTCGTTTCTATAGTTTTATTAAGACCACTTGCAACTTATTTACAAATCATACTGCAACTAGTCCAATTATTGATAAAAATTTTAAAGAGTGCATTTCTTCTGAATATAATAGTATAGTAGATAGTTGATCAGTGGCGGAGCTTGGAAATAATGTTCAGAGGGGCCGAAAGATATAGGTTAAAAATGTTTTTCTTATTGCTATGTTTCGGGCTAAAAACTTGGGTCGACAAATGGTAATTCGGGTCGGGTCAAACAATTTGATGTTTACTTTCTTCAGTTTGTTGTTGATTATCTAGTGGGGCTTGTGCCTCTTTTCTTTTGAAAAAGTGATGAAGAGTTGTTTTCTTCATGACACAAACTGGATAAATTTCTAATCCTAAATCCTAACAAAAAATTAAACAATCAATTTAAAAATTTAAATCTAATCCTAAATTAAATTAACTAATCAACAAACAAATAACAATCAATAAATAAACTTGAAGCCTCTTAACCTCTTTTCAACCTCACAGTTCACACAATCAAAATAACAAAAACAAAAAATTAACTAATCAAGTAATCAATAAGTGAAGAAACTGGTTACCTGGGTCGTGACCGGTCACTCGAACTCTTGAAGAAGTGAAGATGCTGGACAGCTAGGTCGACGAGTCGTGGTCGTCACTCGTCAGGTGACTCAGCCACTCAGGTCGTGAGCAGCTGAGCGCTCGTCACTAGTGGAGTCGTGGGCCTCGTGGTTGATTGTTGAAAAAGATTAGAACTTAGAATAAGAAACAGATGTTGCTTTAAACTTGAATCACGATTGAATTTGAAATTTGAAATTTGGAAATTAAGAACCCTATTTACCTGTTTCTGCTACCCACTCTCGCTCTGCTATTCGATTAAAATAGGATTTAGGAAATCGGTTTCCTTTTGATTTGAACGTTTAATAAGAATGAAATATTTTAGTGGCCCAATTAAATTTCAGGCCCACCACAAGTTTTAATGTTTAAATGTAATATCGGGAAAAAAAATGAGATAACAACCGACACTGTGAACCCTTAAAGGTTTCAAGTTTATTATTTTTTAAAATCCAAGGGGGCCCTAGGAATTTTTGTAAGAAAAACCGAAGGGGCCGAACTCAATACATATAAAATTTCCCGACCGAAAACTACTATATTGGGGCTTCTGGCCAGAAAAACGGGGGGGGGGGGGGGGGTGTGGGGGCACCCCCGGGCCCCTAAGATCCTCCGCCCCTGTAGTGTTATATTACAGTACGTGATATATATTACAGTCTAATAGTGGACAAAAGATGGAAAAAATTTGTTATTCAAAAAAAAAAAAAACAAAGGTTAAGTTAAATTAAATAAGGCACTTAACCTAAAAAGCATAAGAATGGTCTTGAGCCATTAGATAATTAATCAATGACTATGATTAAATCAAGTTGTTGGAGGGTATTTTAATAATGACTACTTTTGTTGACTTTTTATCAAGTTCCCCCACTTTCTTTAGACGTTCATAACTTTTACATACAAAATTACTTTTTGAAAAAAAAAATATACCATAAAAACGAACATTTTTTTTTCTTCAAAATCACTAGTGTATTGCTATAGAAAAAATTTTGTTTTTTTAATCTATTTTGTCTTTTGTACAGCTCATTGTTGTGTTTTCTTGAACATTTTAAGACACAATTGTATAATAAATGATATCAAGTAAGGATGACACAATGAAGAGTATGAATAACACAATGATCTTCAAAAAGACACAATTACTTATAATAAAGACACAAAGACGAGTATTAACAATTTTGTACATGTGATTGTGTCTTTTGTTTAGGTCATTGTGTCTTTTGTAAATGTTCATTGTGTCTTTTGTGTTTCTTTTCAATGTTATTTTTTCTGAACAATTTAAGACATAATGACGTTGTATAATACATAATGTTAAGCAAGGATGACACAATGACGAGTATGAATAACACAATAATTTTTAAATAAAAACACAATTACCTGTAAAAAACATAATGATGAGCATAATAATTTTGTGCAAGTAATTGTGTCTTTTATACAGGTCATTGTGTCTTTTGAAATATCATTGTGTCTTTTGTGTTTCCGCTCAATGATGTGTTTTCATGAACAATTTAAGACACAATGATGTTGTAAAATATATAATGTTAAGCAAGAATGACATAATGACGAGTATGAATAACACAATAATCTTTAAAAAGACGCAATCATCTGTAAAAAAAAGACACAATTAGCTGTAAGAAAAAAACACAAAAAGATAATTATACACAAACATTTAAAAAGACACAATGACTATAATTAGACACAATAAGATGAAAAATTTTCAATTTTTATAACAAAATTATACTTATTTTAAAGAGAAACAATTGCTCGATTTTATGATATATATTTTTTTAAAAAATAATACCGTATGTAAAAGTTATGAACGTTTAAAAAATGTGGGGGAAAAGTGGTTATGACTAAATTACCCTCTAACAATTTTTCTCTATAAAATTTAAAATTTTCCATCTTAAATTTGATCTCATGATCTAATGGTCAATAATCTTTTTTAGCCTTTTTAGGATAAGGAGAGTATTTAGTTGAACTCAATCGTATTAAACAAAAATTATATTTTGTCTAAAAATGATAAAAGGCATTTGAGTATTTCTAAAACCTTCAAATCAGCTCAAACAAGTTCCAACTAAACTCTTTTCGACGATGTTGGAACCAAATCGTCAAATTCTACAATATTAGCTTTAGGTTTTACCTTTAACATTTACTTTTAAAGTTAGGCTTTAGACATATTTTTAACTTTTAGGTTTTAACTTTGGTCTGTAAGGTTTGGTTATTAAGTTTAGGCTTTAGTATTACGTTTTATAGTTTGGATTTAATGTTTGGGTATAGTGTTCAAAAAGCCAGTTCCAATGACGCAAAAAAGAGTCTATTTGGAGTTTATTTTGGTCGGATTCAAGTTTTTAAAAAATATTTTTTAGCCTTGTTAAGCAAAATGAACTTTTAAGCGAAATATTTCCTTATACGCCACACACACACACTCAAGATTGTGATCATAGGATAACCTATAGATAAAGAAATAACTCATTAACTAAAGTCAAATACATAAGATGATGTCATATGTTATTATTTTTTAATATGAAAGGTTATTTAAGACATTTTGTGTATTATTAAAAAAACAAGATTTAATAAGATGATAACAAGTGTCACCATATGATATATTTTAATCAATCTAATATTTTTATTTAAAGGTCATCCCATATTTTTATACATTCATAACTTTTTATATTATATTATTATTTATAAAAATTGCATCATCATCCTCATCTCATTTTTGTCTTTAATTTCGTTATAATCTCAACTGGTTTTTTTATTTTTTTCCTGAGACCCCATATTTACATCAATGTAACGTGAATCATCATAGCTGATACCACATTATTTTGATTTTTCTTCTGACAATAGTAAATTACATCACTGTAATTAAATAAATTATATAAGATCACCCTAACACGTTTGTTATATTACTTTAATTGTGACATCTCGTATTTTCCACGTCAGCATTTATTTTATTTTAATAATAATGCGTATTATTATTACATACGTGGCACTAGAATTAGTGAAATTTAATGTGACACGTGACACAACAGTCCAAACACACACAACAAACCGATGATTCGAGGAATTATCGTAAAACGCTCGCACGTGTCTTGAATAACGAACGTTGGTGAAATAAACAAACCACAACTTAATTTCACAACACTTAGGCTCCAGGGAACCTTAAACTAGTGAAAAAATGTTTATAAGTCTCAAAACGATGATCGTAATCGAGAAATACGCGAAAAACGGGCCAAAACAAGGAAAATGGGCCTATTGGGCTTGCTCGAAGGCCCGGGTGCTACGCCTGGACCCAAACACCCACCCTTGGCGATGCGCGCGAGTCAGGGAGAGCGCCTCGGATGTCTGTCTTCCGCGCGGTACGACAGGCTTCGGTGCCGCCTGCTAGGCGGTACGCATAGGAGTACGGAATCGCAAAATCTTCTTGGAAGCCACAAAAATCATTACCTGTCCTACTCTCATCATTTTAGTTAATCCCACACGAAATCCTTTCGTCTTAAACCTCTCAAAACCTTTACTAAACCTCTGAACACTTTAGAAATCTCTAGTGGAAGCCATTGTTGAAGGCTCGAAGCTTGAAGAAGAAGACTTGGAGCTTGATATCACTCTCATCATCACTTGCAACCACCAAGAAGCCAATAGCAAGGGTGTTTGGAGCTGTGAAGCTGCTGTTCAAGCTTCATTCTAGAATTCTTGGAGCTATAGGAGGTAGATCTTGAGCCTATGTAGCATAAAAACACCTCTAATCACACATGCAAGCCTCTAAGGCCACATGCACACACCTAACCCACACATGCACGAAATTTTGTGCTATAGATCTGTGATTTAAGATCTTGTTATTGATTTGATGATGTTGGAACAATCCATGATGATCTTGTTGTGATTTGATTTGTCATTTTATTCATGATGTTGAAGATGATGAGTTTTGTTCACATGCATGTATGATCCATGATGTTCTAGGTAGATTTGAGTATTTAAATGTGATTATTGATGATGTGGGAAGTCATTTGTAAGATCCATTGTGGTAGTCATGGTCAAAATTGTTGAGATAAAGAATATTTTTAAAAATAGTAACTTTAACGATGCAAGGCCTTGTTATATGGCCAAATATGGGCATGCATGTGTTGTAATATGTTAACTCATGATTATAAATGATATTTGAGATGTTTTACAAGTTCTAATATAGTTATCTTGGTCAAGAAATGCTTATTTGAGATTATTGCTATTTTTAGTAACTTTATGTTACAAAATGTTGATGAATGTTGAAATAAGAACACGCATGTGCTTAGAGATGATAATTTATGATTAAAATGGTGATTCTTGGCATAATGATTATTTAGAGATCATGTTTAAGGTAATTTGACCCATGTTACTATAAATAGTAACTTTAATATGACAAAACGATGCTTGATAATGGGTTGGGTATGAAAAGTGTGTGTAAATGATTACTTGGATCTAATATGACAATATTAGGTGTCTTTGATTTAATAAGATGATTAAAATATTGGTATTTGTTGCATGATTCTATAAATAGGAACTATCTAGGAATCATGATGAAATGTGATATTTTAACATGATATCTGATGATAAATGACATAATGTGACTTGTTAGGAATTGATGATAACTATTGTATGATTTTAAGTAATGAAACATGCTAAATATATATCTAGAAACTTTATCATGAAATATATGCTTATTTGATAACATGTAACAAGGTGCTATGTGATAAAATGATCATGTAGGATAAACGAGTATGCTAGAATAAATAAAAAGTGATTTTATGTAAACTTGTTTAAAATGGAAACTTACTATAAATAGTAAGTTATCCTACAAGCCAACCTTATTTGATTTCGCACACCACACGACACTAAACGCACGTCAAACGGTCACTTAAACTAGACACGAATCACCAACGGGTCATTAAATCAAACACGGTCATCACGACCCACATAACAACTTGGAGTTGTTTGGACACGAATACGGTCCGGCGAGACCCACACGAATGTGAACACAAACTCATAACGCCTATGTGATATAGGTAACCGCTAAAGTCGCACTAAACCGTTCACGAGAAGATCGCGAACGCACAGCTAAACTCAGGTAAGTTTACAGCCCCACTTTGATTCCTTAACTATTATTGTTAAACTCTTGTTGTGAGAATACTATGCAACTGTTTTCGATGTATGACTGGTATGTTTTAAAACCAATTTCGAGTGCAACTATTTTCGCCACAACTCCTCATTACCCTTACCGTTAATTATGTAACAAACGAATCGTTATTACGTAGTACTACTGGGTTTGACTAGCCCCACTCGGCAACAATGTTGACTGGAGGTCATAACGAGTGTAATATCGATGTTGATACTGGGTTCCGCGATGACCCGGGGAGGCAAAGGAAACAGTCGAGTTTCGGTAAGATGAATTGACACTCTCGGATCGTGGATCCAACAAAACAATTTAACATACCCAGTATATATCTGCTTATTGCTTTTAAACTAACAAAACCTGTGAACTCACCAACTTTATGTTGACACATTTTAGCAAGTATTTTCAGGTAACTGAACAGCACGAGCTAGGACGCACACGGAGATTCACAAGAGAGTCTGCATGCATATAGACTATAATCCTAAGCTTACGTTTTTATTTATGTGATTTCAACAATGTTAAACATGTAGTATCAGATACAATTTACTTTTACGCTGCAAACAATTAAATTTTCTCGCTGCTATATATTTTAAACTATTCCGCTGCATATTTATGAAACATGACTGATTTGTAAAACTATATGGTTGTGTAACTCATATAGAGTCGTTTTATATAACCAAGAGCTATGATCCTGGCCACGTCACACCCGATGATCCTGGCCACGTCACACCCGTGCGGTCTGACACTGCATGTGGAAATTTGGGGGTGTGACATTAATTAAATTAATGATACAACACAACAAATACTTTATTTATGGTAACGTAAACCAAATTTTGTTACAATTTGTTACAAATTAATATATTAAATTCATTAGAGTGAGGGTAAACTACATCAATATAATTAAATAAATGATATAAGATCAGCATAACACATTTGTTACATCATCATAATTAAATAAATGATACAACGTAAACTGCATTTTACGTTATAACAACTTAAACCAAAATTTGTTTATATTTGTTACAAATTTTAGATTTTAAATTCGCTACAGTGATGGTAAGTTACATTACTACAATTAAATAAATTATATAAGGTCACTTTGACACGTTTGTTACATCACTGTAATAAAATAAACGATGCAAAATAACCCACATTTTAATTAACAGTAACGTAAATCAAAATTCGTACAAGTTGTTACAAAATTAAGGTATTAAATTAGTTACAATGGTAACTTACCTCCAAGGTGAGTCGTGTTTAAAAAAATGTTTACGAAGTGATGTAGTGGTTAAAGTGGATGGGAAAACTTAGATGTCTCAAGTTTAATTATCACTTAGGGCGATTTTTCTTAGTGGCTACCGACCTGGCTCTTAACAGCCACAATTTACTTGTTTCTCACGAATAATAAGGTATTGGGAAGACTCGAGGATTTACCACGTAAGTAAAAGGGGTAAATGTCCAATAAAAAAGTTAAGTTACCGGTGTATCAATAACAGTTTTTGTTGTATTTTTGAATTAAAAATAGTTGAAAAATGTATGAGTAAAAATATTATATGTATTATGTGTAATGAATGATTTGACAATAATGTGATATATAGATGATGAGTATTATGTGTGAATATTAAAACTCCTAATAAAATCTAAGCGCAAATCACACATAATTCTAACATCTTGTTGTAAATGATAACATGTTGAAATAATCCCGATGTCACGTCTTGTTGTAAACAGTACTTGCACAATGAAGTTTGTACCCAATTAAGCCCATATTTGTAAAAAATTATAACATAAATCCTACATCATGTTAAATAAATCATGAAATCATGTTGAAAATAAACCTGACACCATATTGTTAACACCTATTTAGAAAACTTTAAAATATAGAAATTAGCAGGAATTGCACATCTATTAAACCCAATTTTAGGTGTATTTTTGTAAATTGTGGGTGAAAATGAAATAGAAACAAACTCGTCTATGTATGGGAAAGGCATATATAAATTATACGAGGTCAATACCATTGAGTTTAAATCGAAATAGGCATTTACATACTGTTGTTTCATACTTTTAAAATTACATATTTCTTAAATTTTGTTTTAAGAGCATGCATTGAAAATTTGTATCTTAAGACAATATGTAATTCTTCGAAATTGAAAATATTCCAAACCAAACCACACATTGTATACAAGTAATAAAAACAATATGTTGATAAATTACTAGTATTTTATAAATCTATTAATATGTAGAATTTTTTTATTATTTAACTTTTATATCTAGTTCTATTAACGTGCATTTTACTAATTTATATTTGGATTTGTATTGTTTGAAAGTGACAAATACTTTTGTGACGGTTTGATTTACTGTTTTAGGACGTAT
The DNA here is from genome assembly GCA_009363875.1 of Mikania micrantha. Classification (NCBI taxonomy): domain Eukaryota; kingdom Viridiplantae; phylum Streptophyta; class Magnoliopsida; order Asterales; family Asteraceae; genus Mikania; species Mikania micrantha. Next base: position 14,579,293 of record CM018697.1, read on the forward strand.
TGGCAACCATTGCAATCAGTTTTTGATCTGTATTTTGATATATGTGATGTTGTCGCCGCAACAGGTTGGTACGACTCAATCTTTTTTTGCAAGACACGAGTTTTAGGTTGTTTTTGTCTTTTTACTCTAAATTTTAAAGCTTTTTTTGCTTTACAATTTTTAAGTTTTTGACCGAGTGATGATTTTATTTGATCTGAATTTTGATATTTAAGATCGTGTTTTTGTCATTTTTTTTAATGTGGTTACCGCTGTAACACTTGGACATACTTGTAGCTATCATATATAGAAATGTATGAACGTTTTAATAATTATATAATACAAATAAAAATTATTGTTTTATTTGTCAGTCAATTATCTAAAACCGGCTAGTTTTTTTTCATTGGACAACGAAATTAAGTGTGAGAATTGTTTTGGTTAATGTAAGAATTTGATAAAAAAAAAAAAAATCATGCGCAATGGCAAGTACTCTTTTCTTGACATTTTTATTGTTTTCTTTTACGATTTTTATGTGGTGCTCTGTTCTTTTTGTGTCTCTTAGACGTTAGTCATCCCATTTTTTTGTGTAATTATAGGAAATCAAGTGTGAGTTTTATTTTGGTCAATAGTTTTTTTTCCAACGGCGACTTTCTAAATTTTGGAAGGTATCACACCCCTCTCAACGGAGTAGGTTTGAATTTTTTTACTCTAGACTTTATGATTAAGCATGTTTTTTTTATTGTTTTAGTTATATGATTTTTAACATTATGCTTTTATGATTGGGTTTATAATCTACGATTAGACTCGATTTAGTGTATTATGATGAATCAATAATCGTTTGACTTTTTTTCATATGCATTTTGATATTCATGATATTGTTATTGTTGTTGTAATTAAGTAGTCATACCAATAGAAGGGTATGACTTAGCCTTTTTTTACACAATTTTAATTAAGTAATATTGTATGACATGAGTTTTAGTCCACTTTTATTTTTTTGTTATTAATTTTTTTAGAAAAAAGTGTTTTATGTTATAAACTTTTACGATGAAGTGATAACATCTTATACGAATTTGATATATTAAATACCATTTGACATGGGGTTACCACACAACACACAAGTTAGACTTTTTCTTAGAAACATACTTAAATAATATTTTTGGGTCAACTTATAGTTACATCAAAGGGTGTTATCCAGACTCTAAGAATACAAGTATTATAGTATACTATGACTGGTATAAAGTTTTAGTTAAATGAACAAAACTGTAATTTGTCACATCAATCATCATACATTCATACAAGCAGAATTGTGTTATACAACCTTGTTATATACCGGTGTTATAACACTATACGACTCGTATTATCCGTATTAAAATAAACAATAACACTTTTGATATAACAAATTAGAGAATAATATGAGCCATATAATACCTTTCATTTAGTTAGCTAGTATTCTCTTAAGATTATTCAAATAACACTCTTAAATGACTATTAATGTACAACAATTAACCAGATTTATGGACTGAGAAAGACAATTAGAAAGATACAACAAGATACGAAATTTTTTCGTGTACAGATCTAAAATAATTTCGAAACAATATCACTTTTAATATAACAGATTACAGAACATTATGAGTCGTTTAATACTTTATGATTAATTAGTATTTGTTACGATTATTCAAATAATACTCTTAAATGCAGTGACGAAGCTTGACCATAATCCCAAGGCGGGCGAATGTAACCCCCGGTTACTATTCAACATTTTAAAATAATATCAGAGTTGGTCCCAGCAAATTTTTCAATTTTAAAACCTTGTCTGACCCTCTTTATTTAATAATATTAAACAAAGTTTAACGCAAACGTAAACGTGTCACACATTTTACAATACTTATTTACATAAGTAAGTTTAAACCAAAATTTCAAACGTTTGCAACAAGGTTTGTTTGTTCGATTCCTGCTCCACCTCGATCCTTACAGCCGTGTACGTCATTTTTGACCTACAAACATCACACAATAATTCCCATTAGTTCATAAGAACTAAGTAAGTAAACCCCAATGGTTTCTTAACAATAAAATGTAAAAATACATTTTTCACAATCAACATTCAACTGAGTCATTTCTATTCGAATTGACTCTCACAATATAAAATATCACATTACCAATCATCAACTATTGCTCACAATAGTTTAATCAATATTACACTATGGGGTTCACATTCCTGTGCTTCCACCATAGCCAAATGCCAGCACCTCTGGCTATCCACCATTGTGGAGTCATAAATAATTCAAGTCTTAAGATGTTCACCAACCGGTACTTCCATCTAAGACAATTGACAGCACCTCTGTCTATCCACCATTGTGGAGTCATATATAATTCAAGTCTTAAGATGTTCACCCACCGGTACTTCCATCTAAGACAATTGACAGCACCTCTGTCTATCCACCATTGTGGAGTCATATATAATTCAAGTCTTAAGATGTTCACCCACCGGTACTTCCATCTAAGACAATTGACAGCACCTCTGTCTATCCACCATTGTGGAGTCATATATAATTCAATCAAATTACTATGATGTTCACCCAACCGGTACTTCCATCATAGAAGTCTCACACTATTATTTACCAAGGTATTGGATTTATCATAGGTTGTTGAACTTTTATTATTCAACATTCCCCTATCACCAATGCCATATTTATTATATAATTATTCAACAACAATTTCAATATTTATTATGTGATGTCATAGTTGTGGGGTTACTTACCTTAATCAGATAAGGGATTAGCAACTGCAGGCTCCTTTCCTGCTCTATGACTAGTGGTTTGATTTCCACTACCACCACCTAGTTGCAAAATACATATATACAACTAGTTTCAACACATATAACACATACAATCAAGTTCAACACACTTGACTGATTTGACTTGCTCAAAGTCAATTTATCACATAACTGACTCTATCTTACTACGTTTAGCAAGTTTTAGTCAATTATCACACTTATTCATATTTCATGCCTTCCCAGGCAATTTATCAAATAATTGATGTTCATTATATTAGTTACGATCTTTAACTATTTTTATTATTCAATTTTTATTTTAAGATCATCACTATTAATAATTTTAACATCAATTCATCAAAATCATCATTTAATCTATGGATTATAATCCATAATTTATTTAAAATCATATTCAACCCATCCTGCTAGTTATCCTACCATGATATGGGTTTCATAACAACCGGACATTATCCCGGCTTCAAAACGAAGATTTTACCGTCAAAATATCAAGTTCTTCGTTTCTAACAATCCCTAGTTATCAACTAGGCAATAATCAATACCCATAATCATATTATTACAATCAAAACTAGATTTAATCCACACAATATTAAACTAGTAGGATAAAACAAACCGTTACCTGATCTGACGGATTTCTATGGTTACAACAACGATCAGGACTTGAAAACACGTTCCTATACGCGATCTGGATGATTAAAAGCCTTTAAATTGAGGGTTTTGGACTTAAAACTGGTGGTTCTTCGTTTGGGAGGAAGAACAGGTCGAAAAAGTATAAAAAATGACACTTCCGATGAAATCTGATCGTTTAAACCAACTTAAACCGACATATGTCCTGGGGCGCATCGCCCCAACTGGGTGCATCCCGCCAGGCGTACCGCCCCACGTCACCAGCGTCATCATTTTTGATTTTAACTTCGTTTCGCGATTCCGGGAGCATACGAACTCCGTTTTGCGCACGGTTTTCGCCCACGTTCATCATTTTTCACATACTATCAATCCCCAATAACAAAAGTTACTAAATCCTCGTGGATTTCAAGCACAACCAAATGTGCTCTTGTCATTAATGACGTAATTCTTACATATTTTCAAATCACAACAACCACAATCGTTTGATTAACAATTATTCACACTACATTCATTATTAAAAACCGGTTGTTACAAATCTCCCCTCCTTACAAAGGTTTCGTCCCCAAAACCGATTAAACCTCAAAAAGGAAAGGATAATACTTTCTCATTTCATTTTCCGACTCCCACGTAACTTCAGAACCGGTTCTATTTTTCCACTGAACCTTCACCTGGCTCAATGATTTATTTCTAAGTTGCTTGACTTTTCGGTCAAGTATTGCCACTGGCTTTTCCACATAATTCAACTTGTCATCAATTTCTATATCTTCCAGTGGTACGTACGCAGATTCATCTGCTAAACATTTTCGTAAGTAAGAAACGTGGAACGTATTATGTATTCCACTTAACTCTTCAGGTAGCTCTAGGCGATAAGCAACTTCACCAACACGAGCTATGATTTTAAATGGTCCAATAAAGCGTGGACTTAACTTTCCTCGCTTACGAAAACGTATAACACCTTTCCATGGTGAGACTTTTAACAACACAAAATCTCCTACCTGGAATTCAATGTGCCTTCTACGCTTGTCAGCGTATGATTTCTGACGGTCTTGAGCCGCCTTCAGATGGGCACGGATCTGATCTATCCGTTCATTGGTAGCTTTAACAACATTTTTGTGTGCGAGTTCACGCTGCTCAACTTCTCCCCAACAAACGGGATTTCGACATTTTCTCCCATATAGCATCTCATAAGGAGGCATTCCAATGCTGGAATGATAACTATTATTATACGAGAACTCTGCTAAAGGTAGATAATCATCCCAACTGCCCCCAAAGTCAATAATGCACGCCCGTAACATATCCTCCAGGGTCTGAATGGTTCTTTCACTTTGTCCATCAGTCTGAGGATGATACGCAGTGCTTAACAGCAGTTTTGTTCCTAATTCTTCCTGAAAATTTCTCCAAAATCGAGAAGTAAATCGAGTATCTCGATCAGAGATAATGGTTACAGGCACACCATGACGAGACACAATTTCTCGTACATATATCTCTGCCATTTTATCAGAAGAATAGGTCTCACGAATGGGCAAGAAATGAGCACTCTTAGTCAATCTATCCACAATGACCCAAATCGTATCACATCCCTTCCTTGTTCTAGGAAGTTTAGTAATTAAGTCCATTGTGATATGTTTCCATTTCCACATTGGGATTTCCAATGGTTGCAACTTACCATAAGGTTTCTGGTGCTCTGCTTTTACCTGCATACAAGTCAAACATTTCGACACATGTTTAACCACATCTCGTTTCATACCTGGCCACCAATAGTTCACCCGAAGGTCACGATACATTTTAGTAGCCCCAGGATGAATTGAGTACTTTGACTTGTGCGCTTCTTCCAACAATGCAGACTTAAGTGGACAAGTGGGAGGTATCCACACTCGACCCCACCTAGTCTTTAAACCACGACTATCTTCATCAAGATTATGAGCTTGCCCTTTAATCCTGTCACGTTTCCAATTTTCTTCCTTTAAATCTTCAGTCTGGGCTTTCTTGATCTGTTCAATTAGCCCTGAAGTAATCACAAGCTGCATAGCTTTCACTTTAATTGGTTCATACTCTTCCTTCCTACTCAAGGCATCTGCCACTACATTTGCTTTACCAGGATGATAAAGAATTTCACAATCATAGTCCTTGAGTAATTCCAGCCATCGTCTTTGCCTCATATTCAATTCCTTCTGAGTGAAGAAATATTTCAAGCTCTTATGATCAGTGTAAATGGTACACTTTACACCGTACAAATAATGCCTCCAGATTTTTAAGGCAAATACGACTGCTGCAAGTTCTAAATCATGAATAGGATAATTAATTTCATGGGTTTTCAGTTGTCTTGAGGCATAAGCAATCACCTTGCCTCGTTGCATAAGAACACAACCCAGACCAAGATAAGAAGCATCAGAATATACCACAAAATCATCAGGACCATCTGGTAATGTCAATACTGGCGCCTGAGTTAATTTGGACTTTAATTCTTGGAATGCTTTCTCTTGGTCATCACCCCACACAAACTTAACATCTTTTCTTGTAAGTTTGGTTAAAGATGAAGCAATCTTGGCAAAGTCTTGAATGAATCTACGATAATAACCAGCTAAGGCAAGAAAACTTCTGACATCAGTTGGACTTTTGGGTAGACTCCAATTGGTCACCGCTTGAATTTTAGAAGGATCAACAAGAATGCCATCTGCATTTATCACATGTCCAAGAAATTGGACTTCATGCAACCAAAAGGCACATTTAGAAAATTTAGCATATAACTTCTCTCTACGGAGAGTTTCAAGTACCTCCCGTAAGTGACACGCATGATCACCTTCATTCTTGGAATAAACAAGAATATCATCAATAAAAACAATAACAGATTGATCCAACATGGGACGACATACCCGATTCATCAAGTCCATGAATGCAGCCGGTGCATTAGTCAGCCCAAAAGACATGACAAGAAATTCGTAATGACCATATCGGGTTCGAAACGCTGTTTTAGGAATATCTTCTTCCCTAACTTTAATTTGGTGATAACCCGACCTAAGATCAATTTTAGAGAACCAAGAAGCCCCTTGTAACTGATCAAAAAGATCATCGATCCGAGGCAAAGGATATTTGTTTTTCACCGTCACTTTATTAAGCTCTCGATAATCAATACACATACGAAAACTTCCGTCCTTCTTTTTAACAAAAAGAACTGGAGCACCCCAAGGTGAGATGCTTGGACGAATAAAACCTTTATCGAGAAGATCCTGCAATTGAGTCATCAACTCTTGCAATTCAGACGGTGCTAAACGATAAGGAGCTTTTGCTATAGGCTTGGCCCCTGGAATAAGATCGATTCTAAACTCAACATCCCTATCAGAGGGGATTCCCGGTAAATCATCCGGAAAAACATCAGGAAAATCCCTAACAATCGGGACATCCTCCAATTCCTTTACTGGTTTCTCAGCATTAATAACATAAGCTAAGAAGGATTGGCCCCCATGATTCATATATTTCATGGCTTTGACCAAAGAACACAAAACAACCCCTCCACGTTTTTCTCCTTGGATGGACAATTCATAACCACTAGGGGTTATCAATTGTATAACTTTGCGATTGCAAAGAATATTGGCTTTATAAGAAGATAGCCAATCTATTCCAATAACAACATCAAACTCCCCCAATACCATGGGTATTAAATCAACAACATAATCCTCGTTATTGATCGTAAGCTTACAGTTTCGATAAATATCAAACACACGAAAACTCTTAGAATCAGCAACCTCTACTTCTAACGGTACAGGCAACTTTTCTAAGACAAAAGATGGATGATGCACAAATTTTATAGACACAAAAGATCGATTGGCTCCAGAATCAAATAACACATAAGCAGGTATTGAATTAACAAAGAAGGTACCTGTCACCATATCAGATGTGACTTTAGCCTCCTCTGCTGATATCTGGAAAGCTCTCCCTTTTGGTTTGGGCGCTTCCGGTTTCTTTCCCGAGCCTTGAGATTTAAACGATCGGTTATCATCATTAATTGGTACTGCCCTCTTAAGTTCAGGGCACTCACTCCTCCTATGACCTGGCTTATAACAATGATAGCACAGACTAGGAGAGCTCAAACACTGGGTTGCCAAATGTCCCGGCTTCCCACATTTATAGCAGACAACAGGCCTAGCACGACACTCCCCCGCGTACATCCTCCCACAATTGGGACAAGTTTTAGTAAAAACAGGCTTTTTAAACGATTTGGCAAACTTTGCCTTTTTAGACGAACCTGTTTCTGTTTCAGCCTTTCGTTTATCTCCGCGATCTTCTTGTCGTTTCAGTTCCAATTCCCGTTCTCGGGCACAATTGATCAACTCATTAAGTGTCTCACACTTAGAAGGCGTGAGAAAATCCCGGTACTTCGTGTTCAACATTGTATGATACCGGTTTATCCACATCCTTTCAGTTTGAAGAAGATCCGGACAAAATTTAGCTTTATCGAAGAAAATGGCAGTGATAGTATCAACACTTTCATCCTTCTGCTGTAGATGCAGAAATTCCTCAGTAATACGATCAATAGCGGCTTGAGGACAAAACCGCTTCAAGAAAAGTTCTTTAAACTGGGCCCACATCAGCCCTTTCATTCCATCTCTGCCTTTTTCCTTCCTCAACAATTCCCACCAATCTTTGGCACGATCTTTCAACTGATTTCCAGCAAACATGACCTCATCAGACGGGTCACAATGACTAGTTTCAAACGTACTTTCAATATCAGATATCCAACGCTGGCTAATCAAGGGATCTACCTCCCCTTTAAACTCAGCTGGCTTACAAGCCATAAATTCTTTAAAAGTAGTTGTCTTAGAAGATTGTTTCATCTCCACTCCAGTTTCAAATTCAGACAACTCTTGATGAAGGAACTCTTTTAAGGAAGACTTAATTTCATCAATATATGTAGGCAAAGCAGATTCAAAAGCCTTTGCCACCTCTTCCTTCACCATTATTTGAGTTTCAGTGAGTTCCATCTTCTCACTGCTATTCATACCAGATGTATGTTCTTCAGCCATTCGTGGCTGAAATCACATAATTAAAAAATCAGTATCATGTATTCACAATATTTAATAATCTTGTACTTATATAGTACCTAATCACCTTACTTAATATTCAAAATCCTGATACAATCTGACTTAATTAAGGAAACGTTTATGTCCTAAACATTTCATTATACTGGCCAGGCATAATAACATGTTTATCACACACTCGTGCCCTTAATTTCCTCATCTCATTTCATAATTGAAAAGTTCGGTTCACACAATTTATACACACAACAAGGTGTACATATACAATTCAATACATAAATACTGACCTCATACCTCCGGCTTAATGATCGAGGTTTGAATCGAACATTTAATCACATATCAAGAGCATAAGATTTGAGTTCAAGTGTGTTTCCAACACTTGAATCCCTCAAACCAATGCTCTGATACCAGCTTTGTAACCCCCGGTTACTATTCAACATTTTAAATAATATCAGAGTTGGTCCCAGCAAATTTTTCAATTTTAAAACCTTGTCTGACCCTCTTTATTTAATAATATTAAACAAAGTTTAACGCAAACGTAAACGTGTCACACATTTTACAATACTTATTTACATAAGTAAGTTTAAACCAAAATTTCAAACGTTTGCAACAAGGTTTGTTTGTTCGATTCCTGCTCCACCTCGATCCTTACAGCCGTGTACGTCATTTTTGACCTACAAACATCACACAATAATTCCCATTAGTTCATAAGAACTAAGTAAGTAAACCCCAATGGTTTCTTAACAATAAAATGTAAAAATACATTTTTCACAATCAACATTCAACTGAGTCATTTCTATTCGAATTGACTCTCACAATATAAAATATCACATTACCAATCATCAACTATTGCTCACAATAGTTTAATCAATATTACACTATGGGGTTCACATTCCTGTGCTTCCACCATAGCCAAATGCCAGCACCTCTGGCTATCCACCATTGTGGAGTCATAAATAATTCAAGTCTTAAGATGTTCACCAACCGGTACTTCCATCTAAGACAATTGACAGCACCTCTGTCTATCCACCATTGTGGAGTCATATATAATTCAAGTCTTAAGATGTTCACCCACCGGTACTTCCATCTAAGACAATTGACAGCACCTCTGTCTATCCACCATTGTGGAGTCATATATAATTCAAGTCTTAAGATGTTCACCCACCGGTACTTCCATCTAAGACAATTGACAGCACCTCTGTCTATCCACCATTGTGGAGTCATATATAATTCAATCAAATTACTATGATGTTCACCCAACCGGTACTTCCATCATAGAAGTCTCACACTATTATTTACCAAGGTATTGGATTTATCATAGGTTGTTGAACTTTTATTATTCAACATTCCCCTATCACCAATGCCATATTTATTATATAATTATTCAACAACAATTTCAATATTTATTATGTGATGTCATAGTTGTGGGGTTACTTACCTTAATCAGATAAGGGATTAGCAACTGCAGGCTCCTTTCCTGCTCTATGACTAGTGGTTTGATTTCCACTACCACCACCTAGTTGCAAAATACATATATACAACTAGTTTCAACACATATAACACATACAATCAAGTTCAACACACTTGACTGATTTGACTTGCTCAAAGTCAATTTATCACATAACTGACTCTATCTTACTACGTTTAGCAAGTTTTAGTCAATTATCACACTTATTCATATTTCATGCCTTCCCAGGCAATTTATCAAATAATTGATGTTCATTATATTAGTTACGATCTTTAACTATTTTTATTATTCAATTTTTATTTTAAGATCATAACTATTAATAATTTTAACATCAATTCATCAAAATCATCATTTAATCTATGGATTATAATCCATAATTTATTTAAAATCATATTCAACCCATCCTGCTAGTTATCCTACCATGATATGGGTTTCATAACAACCGGACATTATCCCGGCTTCAAAACGAAGATTTTACCGTCAAAATATCAAGTTCTTCGTTTCTAACAATCCCTAGTTATCAACTAGGCAATAATCAATACCCATAATCATATTATTACAATCAAAACTAGATTTAATCCACACAATATTAAACTAGTAGGATAAAACAAACCGTTACCTGATCTGACGGATTTCTATGGTTACAACAACGATCAGGACTTGAAAACACGTTCCTATACGCGATCTGGATGATTAAAAGCCTTTAAATTGAGGGTTTTGGACTTAAAACTGGTGGTTCTTCATTTGGGAGGAAGAACAGGTCGAAAAAGTATAAAAAATGATACTTCCGATGAAATCTGATCGTTTAAACCAACTTAAACCGACATATGTCCTGGGGCGCATCGCCCCAACTGGGTGCATCCCGCCAGGCGTACCGCCCCACGTCACCAGCGTCATCATTTTTGATTTTTAACTTCGTTTCGCGATTCCGGGAGCATACGAACTCCGTTTTGCGCACGGTTTTCGCCCACGTTCATCATTTTTCACATACTATCAATCCCCAATAACAAAAGTTACTAAATCCTCGTGGATTTCAAGCACAACCAAATGTGCTCTTGTCATTAATGACGTAATTCTTACATATTTTCAAATCACAACAACCACAATCGTTTGATTAACAATTATTCACACTACATTCATTATTAAAAACCGGTTGTTACAGCGAAATAAAACAATTTTTCAGGGGTGGCGAAATAAAGGTTTTTAAAAAAATTTACACTACGTATCGAGAAATTTACACTATTATACGAAAAAACAGGTGGGACGGTCGGCCCCCAGTCTGAAGAAAGCTATTCCCCTGCTTAAATGAATATAAATGTATAACAGTTGATTATATTTATGGAATATGAAAGATAATTAGAGATAAACAACAAGATAGATCTTTTGGTAGATGGTTCAAAAATAATTTCGAAAGTTTTCATGTTAAACATGATATTGCTAAACCCTAATATACCCCCAATCTCTACCATAAGGACACGTGGAATCAGCCACTTTTTATACGCACATATTTTCCCTTATATTTCTATCCTCCCCCTCTCCAAGCAACACACAACTCATCTCTTAATTTCTCTCTCTAATCTTTTCATTCTGATATAAATCCGATCTTCCGTTCACTCAAAACTTCGATTTCAATCTATTTCTCAACTGGGTTTTCAATCATTACCGTCAAAAACCCCAGACTGATTCGATTGGAAACTGCAATGAAACAGATTGTAGCCGGAGGTGGTGGCCGGTTGAGGTCTCCGACAGAAGAAGAGGCGGAAGTTGCTGAAATTTTACTCACTTTACCGAAAATAATCGAGATATCGGAGTTTCTCCGGCGACGCAGACTCACTTGGGGTTCGACGAAGAAAAGATCTGTGTTGGATTCGAAAGAAGAATCATCGCCGTCACCGGAGAAGGTGACGGCGGTGGAAGCCGGTGAAAGCCCTTCAACGCCGCTGTGTTTCTTGCCCAGTGGTAGTGGAAGCGACGGTAGTGATAAGCGTAAACCACCGTCGTCGGTGAAGAAGAATTTTAAGAGAAAGGTACGGACTCCATTTTTTCCGGCGATTAATGCAGGGTTTGTTTTTACATAGCAATTTATACATCTTGAAGGTTAAATTCCTGGGTTTTTTTTATGCGCAGTTTTCACATCTGGGATTATTAATTTTTTATAAATTATTTAAACTTTTTAACATTTTGGTGATTTTTTTATATCATTATCTTCTCTTGTTCTTGCGTGATTTAAATTTAATTTCGTTCTATATGTTGATTTGTATTCGTTGACTTCTGGGTATCGAAATACCTCTGTTATATCATATTTCATTATGCGTTGATCGTTCAGATCAAATTGCTATGATTATCGTCATTCATCGTTACTTTTGACTTTTTGTTGACTTTTTAATTGATGTTATTCTCCCCAATTATTTACAGGCAACAGATGATTTGATGGAGAATTACTGTAAAATGCAACAAGAAAAAGAAATTCTCTTGAAGGTATGAAATTCCTTTCCTTTTTTCTTTTTTTCTTTCATGAAATCTTTTCTTACCTAAAATATATATAATTAAATAATTAATTAATTCATGTATCTAAATTTTAAACAGGAAACAAAAGCCATGAAAACCTTGCATCAAGAACTTACCTCTGCAAATCTTGAATTAAAAGCAATTATACAAAAGGTAATTAAATCTATACTAATTTCTATCTGATTTGATTAAAAAATTAAAATTTCTTGAAATCGATATCGATCTGGTTTAGAATCTTAACTAAATTTCTTAAAATAATTATAGGTAAATTATTCAAGAAACATAATTGATCACCAAAGTTATCATCAACAAAATGCCATCTTTGTCCCTCCAACACCACAACGTTGTCAACAATTGATGGTTTCGTCCTCCGGTAACAGTCACAGCGGTGGTAATTTTGGGTTGTTCAATCAGATTGATCCACGTGTCAAGATTCATGGTGAGACATTTGATTTCTTGGCTTCTTCTCAGCCGTTGGATCAAAGTAAATACTGTGTGATGGATAATGATCCAAGGGTTAGGACGGCAGCTGCTGCTAGAAAGATGAGGATGCTGAGGATGAAGGAGAACAAGAAAGCTTTGTTGGCCTTGAAACTATCATCCAGAGGGTGTTGAATGTAGATGATGGTGGGTTTGACTTCTTGGTCAACGAATAGAGGGTAGTTTGGTAATTTACGAAATCTTCTTTTCACTATTCTTTGATTTAGGGCTGAAAATTAGTTGATAGTCATTTATTTTTTTTAAATATAGTATATCTTGAATATTTGAGCAATTTTTTGTCGATTAAAAAGTTTTAGTGACATGAATGCTTGAAGTATCAGTGCATTATTTTATATAATTTTATTATATTTTGAACGGATTGGTACGACGATACCGCCGAAGACTAGATTTCAATAGTCCCTGAATATCTAATTACATATATCTCTAATGTTAAAATAAAATTACAAATATTCCTATGTTCCAAAATTGTACTTTAGTAAAAAAAATACGTAAATTGTTTTTAGTTAGTTTATTAAAGGTAAAACAGAAAATACACAATTTTTTTTAATGAAATAGATAAATATGTAATATATATGGTTTACAAAAGAAAAATATGTAATTTAGTTTTATTATTAGTTAAATATGTTATAAAGGGTTTTAACAAGAAGAAATATGTAATTAACCATATTTTTTACGGTTATTGGTTTAAAATACTCTCAACTTTAACCTCTTGGCCGGCGATATTCCCTACTCAAAAATGTTTCACATCGCTCCCTACTTTAAACTTAATTTTTGCTTGCACTCCCGTTCTAACAAAACTGTAACTCAATTAACTTGAATCGCAAAATCGAACCTAACCATCGCAATACATTCTCTCAATCAAAAATTGAACTCACATAAACTTAGTTGACACTCATTCAGTCCTAATATTGGCCTCAATTTCATCAAATATCATTATTCCTATCCATTTTGAATCCAAGAAAAAGTCATGGCTACTGTATACACGAACTCAAGCAACTCGAATTCGATCCAGGTAATCTTGAAACCATTAGCCTCGTTTTTAGGTCTAGAACGAAAGCCATATGGTTAATTTGATCAAACATCATCCTTCCTATCGATTTTGAATCTAAGAAAAAATCGCGACTGTATTTATAAACGAGCTCAAGCAATTCGAAAATATGTATTTTGGATATCCAAATATCCGAAAATTATCCGGATACCAGAAAAATATCCGAAAAGTATGCGGATATCCGAAAATTATCCAAAATATCCGAAAAATATTTGAATATCCGAAAAATATCCGAAAAAATATTTCGGATATTGGATATTTGAACTATCCGAAAATTTTCAAAATAGGTATCCGAATTCGAATTTTCGGATATCCGAACTTCTGGATGTCCGATTTTTCGGATATTTCGGATTCAGATTTTCGGATATTTCGGATGCGGATACGAATTTTTTGAACACCCCTAGTCAAAGGAGTAATCATTAGGTTATACGACCCCCATTTGGTACTTGCATAATCTTAAGAACACTATATTATTGTATAAGAAATGATATTGTCTTACCTTTAAACTGGATTCAAACATCACCTTTCATTAGAAATTAGGAAATCAAGAAGTAACCAACTTAGCTATAAAATCTCCGTTTAGTCGCATTATTTTTATTAACACTGTATTATTATATTATGTTTATATAGTACTAGAGGTGGGCAAAAAAACCGGGCCCAGAACCGGAACCGACAACCCGAACTGGACAAAACCTTAACTGGAACTGTCAAAAACCGGTCGGAACCGGTCGAAACCCGGAACTGAAACCGAAACCGGGTATTGACTTTGTTGACTGAAACTAGAACCGATTGGAACCAGTACTAGAACCGATTGGAACCGGTTTTAGAACCGGAACCGGTTCAAGAAAAAAGGCCGATTTACGCACCTCTATACAGTATTATGAAATATTGTGAATATCTTATATATATCTTTATCAGTTTTTTTGTCAAGTTCGTAAATTCTAAAAAGGAAATATATTTATCTTTTTATATCATAGGAAGACTCTTATACTTGGACTCTTGGAGTAAATATCATTTTTCATGTAATTCTTTTTTAATTTCTTGCTTTTTATCATTACGTTGGAGAGTTATTGATTAGTTGGAGTTCAATTCAATGTTATCTTAATATGATTCCATTTTTCTTTGTTATTATATTTTATTGAATTGAAATTTATAATGTTCTAAATTTTAAATACTCACGTAGGTCGTAGAGAGTCGTCGTTTTTTAAGTGTGCTAGATAGGGATAAAAAGTATTAGACCTTCCTACAAATATTTTTATAAGGCTATGTATTATCATCACTTGGAAGGGTTTTTATTAGGGCTTGACTGGGGTAACATATAGGCACACGAAGCAAAATATTGTGTGTGATGGTCACATGATATGGTGCGTAATGGTCACATGATATGGACTTGATGAGGGGCTTGACCAACTTTTTTTAAAGCTTCAACAATCACGTTTTAAGGGAATTCAGTGGGGCTCTCCGATCATCCGTCGGTCACACCCATGGTGTAATGGGATGCAAGCATGATATGGACGAGACCAAGGGATCTTACTCCTTGATCACCTCATCACACATAGCATAACAAGACATGACATAACATAATATATTACTTTAAAAAAGATATTATATTGATAATAAACAAAAATATTAAAACTCTTTATTGAACTACAATTACATAAATCAAAAGTAGACTCAGATTGAACAGCACCACACCGACCGGCTTGTAGAGCGCTACTAGGAACAATGCTTAATCTGCCCAACCACTTCAAGGTGGTACAAATGGTAATTAACTGCCACAGTGGCAGTTAGGTTAGAATTTTGTTTTTTGGCTGTTTAGAAAAATATATTTTTTTTTTATTTATATAATAGCTTATTGACTGTGTATCACATAAAGTTATATAAAAACAAACATTACAAAACAATCACATATAGAAAATATACACACAAATAAAGTAAAATTTTTAATATACATATATATAGGATTAGGTTCAAGTAAAAAGGGTGAGATTGGTGAGAACTGTGAGAAGGATTATGGAGTTGACAAGTGACATTTTCTCTAATTTTATAAAAAAGGTATTTTGGTCAATGTTTTTAATGTTTCAAGTCATTGTGTTTAATGTTTCAAGTCATTGTGTTTAATGTTTTTATTATTGTATTTTATTTTTTATATCTTGTGTTATTTTGTATGTTTTTTATGCATTTCATAAATTGTTCTTATTTAGTTTTTATGTTTTATTTATTAAAAATACATAATTGTGTTATTTCACCATTATATTTTTAAGATTCATAATTTAAAAAAAAACATAAATTGTTTTAATTTTTGGAAAAAATACATTTTTGTCATTGTATTTTATGTTTAAATCATTGTTTAATATATTCATCATTATGTTTTATCTTCAGAACATTGTGTAATATATTCATCATTGTGTCTTACGTTCAGGTCATTGTGTAATATATTTATCATTGTATTTTATCTTCAGAACATTGTGTAATATATGCATCATTGTGTCTTACGTTCTGGTCATTGTGTAATAGTCATTATTATGTTTTACGTTAAGGACATTGTGTAATATACGCATCACTGTGTTTTACGTTCAGGTCATTGTGTAATATACTCATAGTTATGTTTTACGTTCAGGTCATTGTGTAATATACTCATAGTTATGTTTTACGTTCAGGTCATTGTGTAATATACTCATAGTTGTGTATTACGTTCAAGTGGCTCCGTAATATACTCATTATTGTGTTTTGCGTTTAGGTCATTGTGTTATATGTTCAGGTCATTGTTTCGCCAATATTATTTTTAAAGCTCATCATTTTATAAAAAAAAATAGTTAGACACAACGTCGAACAAAAAGAAATAATCACAAACAAAAATACACAATAACAAACAAAAATACACAATGATGCATTACAAATATAAAGGGTGGAGGAAAACGTATTTTTTTTATTTTTTATATTACAATGCTATATTCGTTTTAAAGATAAAAAATGCTCTTTTTTTGTGTAGTTTTTGTAAAAAAATAATATCGTATATAAAAGTTATGACTGTTTAAAAAATTTGGGGGAACATGATAAAAAGTCAACACAAGTGTTTATGACTAAAATACCTTTCACTAATTTTTTAATACAACTTTGATCTCAACCATTAAATTATGTATCTAATGGTTCACAATCCTTCTCACACTTCTCACCAATCTAACACTTTTTATTATAACCCTACCATATATATATATATATATATATATTAAATCTCTTCACATTTATTTAAAAATCAAAATGAGATTTAAAAAATTGAATTTTCAAAATTATTAATTAAAAATGGAAATTTTGACTTGATTGGATTAAATTCAATTGTTAAATATGACATCTAAATAGCCTAAAAATACGTCACATGTCAAATACGATCAATAGCGGATGTAGGTAGAGACATGTGGGTTCACCGGAACCCACCGCGTCTCGAGCATTAGTAGGAAATTTTTTTTGAAAGGTTTAAAAGTTAGGATGAACCCATTAATATTTTAATGGTGAATTCTTACTGTAATTTTTCTTCAACAGTTTGTCAACTTAAATGTATTAAGTAATCTTTGTTAGAGACTTCTTAACAATCAATGCTTGGATTTCTATATGATAGTGTTAAAATCACTTTCTGAAATCAATATCTCTTCCCAAATTTCGTTTAGATTTTGGGGCGTTGCCCCGAACCTCACAAGGGGCACTGCCCCTAGACCCCTTCTTGCTAGCTGGCCAGAGTGATCGCTACCAGGGGCTCAGCCCCTTGGATCCCACTAAGAGCGTTGCCCTTAGGTCCCCGTAAGGGGGCACGACCCCCTTGACTCCTATTTGATCTGGAGCTCAGAAATCTTAAATGAGTGCTCACTCCGTACCTCCGAACTCTTAACCTTCAGGCATGAAGCCCTCAGGTTGTTCATGAACACGTCTTCATACAAGTCGTCGTTTAGGAAAGCAGTTTTGACGTCCATCTAATGCATCTCTAAATCAAAATGAGCTACGAGGGCCATCACGATCCTTAACGAATCCTTTCGAGAGACAGGTGAAAAGGTCTCTTGATAGTCAATTTTCCGGCATCCATTTCCGCTTCAGTCAGGTAGGTTACATAATCATCAAAGTTAGTAGGCACTTTAGGTATAGATGACCTCCTGAGTTGATTAGCGGGTTCAGCTGGTATTGCTTTGATGTTGATCAGTTGAGGTGCCTTCATTCTCGGTAACATTTGGAGCAGTAGTGAGCCCTGATTGTGTCGGAGTAGGTGCAGTGAAGTTCGGAGTAGCATGGTGTACAAGAGGAGTGATCGGAGGTAAGTTAGTCGACGAGTGTCTCCCACCGCGTCTTGTACTTCTTGCAAATCAGAGTCAGGATTTTCGCTGCTACCACTGACATTTGAATCCTCAAGGAAATGAGTATGCTTTGTTTCTATAATTCGAGTGAGATGGGTAGGACAATAGAATCTATAACCCTTTGAGTGATCGGAATACCCGATGAATGAACATGTAACAGTTTTCATGTCAAGCTTATTTAAAAAGGGATTATAGAGTTTAGCTTCGGCAAGACAACTGTAACCCCCGGTTACTATTCAACCTTTTAAAATAATATCAGAGTTGGTCCCAGCAAATTTTTTTCAATTTTAAAACCTTGTCTGACCCTCTTTATTTAATAATATTAAACAAAGTTTAACGCAAACGTAAACGTGTCACACATTTTACAATACTTATTTACATAAGTAAGTTTAAACCAAAATTTCAAACGTTTGCAACAAGGTTTGTTTGTTCGATTCCTGCTCCACCTCGATCCTTACAGCCGTGTACGTCATTTTTGACCTACAAACATCACACAATAATTCCCATTAGTTCATAAGAACTAAGTAAGTAAACCCCAATGGTTTCTTAACAATAAAATGTAAAAATACATTTTTCACAATCAACATTCAACTGAGTCATTTCAATTCGAATTGACTCTCACAATATAAAATATCACATTACCAATCATCAACTATTGCTCACAATAGTTTAATCAATATTACACTATGGGGTTCACATTCCTGTGCTTCCACCATAGCCAAATGCCAGCACCTCTGGCTATCCACCATTGTGGAGTCATAAATAATTCAAGTCTTAAGATGTTCACCAACCGGTACTTCCATCTAAGACAATTGACAGCACCTCTGTTTATCCACCATTGTGGAGTCATATATAATTCAAGTCTTAAGATGTTCACCCACCGGTACTTCCATCTAAGACAATTGACAGCACCTCTGTCTATCCACCATTGTGGAGTCATATATAATTCAAGTCTTAAGATGTTCACCCACCGGTACTTCCATCTAAGACAATTGACAGCACTTCTGTCTATCCACCATTGTGGAGTCATATATAATTCAAGTCTTAAGATGTTCACCCACCGGTACTTCCATCTAAGACAATTGACAGCACCTCTGTCTATCCACCATTGTGGAGTCATATATAATTCAATCAAATTTACTATGATGTTCACCCAACCGGTACTTCCATCATAGAAGTCCCACACTATTATTTACCAAGGTATTGGATTTATCATAGGTTGTTGAACTTTTATTATTCAACATTCCCCTATCACTAATGCCATACTTATTATACAATTTATTCAACAACAATTTCAATATTTATTATGTGATGTCATAGTTGTGGGATTACTTACCTTAATCAGATAAGGGATTAGCAACTGCAGGCTCCTTTCCTGCTCTATGACTAGTGGTTTGATTTCCACTACCACCACCTAGTTGCAAAATACATATATACAACTAGTTTCAACACGTATAGCACATACAATCAAGTTCAACACACTTGACTGATTTGACTTTCTCAAAGTCAATTCATCACATAACTGACTCTATCTTACTACGTTTAGCAAGTTTTAGTCAATTATCACACTTATTCATATTTCATGCCTCCCTAGGCAATTTATCAAATAATTGATGTTCATTATATTAGTTACGATCTTTAACTATTTTTATTATTCAATTTTTATTTTTAAGATCATAACTTGTTAATAATCTTAACATCAATTCATCAAAATCATCATTTAACTCATGGATCATAATCCATATTTCATTTAAAATCATATTCAATCCATCCTGCTAGTTATCACACTATGATATGGGTTTCATAACAACCGGACATTATCCCGGCTTCAAAACGAAGATTTCACCAACCAAATATCCATGTCTTCGTTTCTAACAATCCCTAGTTATCAACTAAGCAATAATCAATACCCATAATCATAGTATTACAATCAAAACTAAATTTAATCCACACAATATTAAACTAGTAGGATAAAACAAACCGTTACCTGATCTGACGGATTTCTACGGTTAAAACAACGATCAGGACTCGAAAACACGTTCCTATACGCGATCTGGATAATCAGAAGCCTTTAAATTGAAGTTTTTAGGCTTAAAATTGGTGGTTCTTCGTTTGGGAGGAAGAACAGGTCGAAAAAGTATAAAAATTTACGTTTCCGATGAAATCTGATCGTTTTAACAAAATTTTGCCGACATAGTGACCCAGGCGCATCGCCCCAACTGGGTGCACCGCGCCAGGCGTACTGCCCCACGTCACCAGCGTCATCATTTTTGATTTTTAACTTCGTTTCGCGATTCCGGGAGCATACGAACTCCGTTTTGCGCACGGTTTTCGCCCACGTTCATCATTTTTCACATACTATCAATCCCCAATAACAAAAGTTACTAAATCCTCGTGGATTTCAAGCACGACCAAATGTGCTCTTGCCATTAATGACGTAACTCTTACACATTTTCAAATCACAACAACCACAATCGTTTAATTAACCATTATTCACAATACATTCATTATTAAAAACCGGTTGTTACAACAACCCTATACTTTCATATATCTAAGACTCGGTTTCCTTCCTGTCCAAAGTTTATAAGGAGTTTTAAGGACAGATTTGGAAGGAACTCTATTGAGTATATGAACTGTTGTCTTTAAGGCCTCGGTTCAGAGGAATGAGGGTAAATCTGAGTTGGCTAACATACTGTGCACCATGTTTATTAGGGTTCTATTTCTCCTTTCAGCAACATCATTTTGTTGAGGAGTACCGGGCATCGTGTACTGGTTCACGATCCCCTGGCCTTTACATAACTTATAAAATGGACCAGGAGTTTGACCTACATCAGTATGTCTATCATAATATTAACCTCCTCTATCTGATCTCATAAAATGCGTTGTTGATTCCAGGCATGATGCTTGAGATGACGATCCGATCGGGTTCCCATTTAGGGTGTATGGTGAGGATGGAATAAGATAAGAGACTCGGTTAGGGAGGTTCACGAATTCTCTAGAGATGAGGAGACTCGTGATGATGATGTTGAGAGTGAGTAACCTTGATTATGAGCCATTAGTCTCATATTTATATACATCCAATTGGAAACCCTAATTATGATAAATAAGGATAATTAAGTCTATCAAATAATTATCTATCTGCTAGAGGTAATTAAGTAATTGATCTATTTAGTTAAATAATCATGAGGGCCATATTATAAATATTTAGTCTTACACAATCGTCCCCTCGTATTTGACGATTTGAAGCATGCGCCTGAGCCCACAAAAAAAAAACCCTCACAACTAGGTAAATCTCATGGCCCCTTGCTACAACAAACAGAAGTGGTGCAACTTGTGTAATTTCCAACTAGTATCATGAGCAAAACAAAACAAGCTAAAATGATAGAGGCTTTTTATTTTTATTTTTTTTTTACAACAATAGGGTGCTTATGCAGATCACAAAATAAAAAGGAGTTTAGAAAAGAGGATTCAAATTTGCAAAGGATATTTGGCGATATTAAGACCGTTCTTATTGAATAAGCAGAGAGTCAAATTGGAGTTGATGGAGTGGTAGAGATGGAGTTTTTAAATGTTCTTTGTATTCGCTAAATTGTATTTGATGACTCTATGGTGATAATATTAAATTTTCTTATTTACAAAAAAAATTTTGAGTTTTTTTTCTTCGATTTTAAGGATGGTTAAAATGACTAACTAATAAAATAATTTTTAAAATATATTTTTTTAAAGAAAGTCGATTTATCAATCTAATGCCAAACTCGTTTGTTTACGCTCTATCTATTAATATATTTCACTTAGCATACAAGACTTTAAATATTTGTTTTTTTTTTTTTATCTTTTTTCTTTTGTTTTGTTTAATATTATCAATAATAGATCTTTGTTAGACTAAATAATTAAGAGGCTAATTCAGACGTGTGGACCATTTCGGATGTCATCATTTCATTCATATGTTTTTTTTAAACAAATGGTCTGAATTTGAACAATTTAAATTCAAACTCATTCAGATGAAAATAAACAGTCCCTGTGAGTCATATGTAACTACATCCTATGATGGTCTCACAATGGAATATCAGACTTACAAGAAAAGTAACAGACTTGCTCTTATCAATTATGTAGAAACAAAATTCAGATTGGAAGCTCCCTATTGAAAAGTTATGGTCCTCATTGTTTTACGTAACATCTAGACTCATAAAGTTCTATATTTGTGTTTAATAATTAAAATATGTAAAAAAAACTCTCGTATTACACGGGTTAATAAACAAAATGAAATATGTTTAATGTTTTCATGTCTTTATAATACATGTTTATCATATTAGTCGGGTAAAATTATGTATTATAGAGGTTGAATATAATATGATATGAACTCTTACTCTACGTCATCGATTAAAATACATTTTTAAGAAAATAAACATTTATCTTACAGTTACAAATTCTATTAAATTTATTTTTAAAACATTTTT
Source organism: Mikania micrantha (assembly GCA_009363875.1). Classification (NCBI taxonomy): domain Eukaryota; kingdom Viridiplantae; phylum Streptophyta; class Magnoliopsida; order Asterales; family Asteraceae; genus Mikania; species Mikania micrantha. Next base: position 14,602,039 of record CM018697.1, read on the forward strand.
TTAATCAGTATTAATTTCTTATGTAATTAACAAATATTAAATCAATTAATGTATATTTGTTCCTTTTTCTAATTTTTTAACACAGGTAAATTAACTTCAATTGTACTTTATATTATTATATACAGAATTAAAAAACAAAAAGTTGAATTTTTTTAAAATCACCTATTTTTTATTATTCTACATATTGTAGTTTCCTTTTTACTATTTAAATCATCGAAATATATTAAATATTTAAAATTTTTGAAAATTACTCACACAACAATTAGTATCATTATTCCCTTTTCTTATTAATATTTTTGTGGTATTTAGAGACTTACATATAAGTTTTTAAATAAACATTAAGTTTTATTTAGAATATTATAATTAATCTCATGTTAAATTTACATGGTTAGTAGCAAATTAATTATTATTTATATTCATAATCTATAACTAAATAATAAATATCAATAATTAAACATAAGAATTGAAAGAGACAAAAATGTAAAAAGAAAACATGTGTTTTAAAATAATAACAAGTGTCTTCAATTAATTTTATTTATTAATACTAGTATGAGTTTTTGGATAGTCTCTAATATTAAAAACGTGTATGTTCCTTTTGACTATTTTTCCTTTTACAGGTAATATATGACCAAGGGGTCACGGTATTTTAACAAAATCTCTTCAACTTGTATTAAATCAAATAATTTGTCCCTAATCTTACATGCATACTTTACATGATGCCTATGAAATTAACTTCTTTTCTCACAATAATATTTTTCAAAATACAGCATTTTTTTATATGATACCTTTTAAAATTTTCCGCAAAATACTTATGATTTCTTTTTAGCTATTATTAATAAAAGATATTTAATATACTTGCACATATTGCATAGAAGTCACATTTGATACATACGGATAAAAAGTCTATACTGTGGATTACATGAAATCAACATATACAAATGTCTCTCACTTCACTTTTATAGTTCTCTAGTTTAAATTAGTTTAACTTCATACTTTATTCATGTGAATCTAGGTCAATGTCGGTATAAACCGACTTATTTAGACTTTTGTTAAAAAGTGCATGGTTGAATTTCCAAGCAATTATCTTATTTATAAACGTATGTATAGATTCGGTTCGTAATTATTGGAAGATTTCTTTATGAAATAAGAACAATAATAAGGTTCTTCTTTCTTATTCTTAAGAAAGTCTCTAAAAAGGCTTAGGGGCTGTTTGTTTGGATCTGAAAGGGTCTGAATGGGTCTGAATGGGTCTGAATCTGAATGGTTCAGATTCAGACCGTTTGTTTGGGGAAAAAAACAAGTCTGAATGGGTTCCAATGTCTGAACCAAGGTCTGAATGGTTCAGACTTGGAATGGAGTCTGAATGAGGGGAGAAACGTCTGAATGGGGTTTCACTGCTACAAGACCAGTCGACCACCACCCACGACAAGTCGACCACCACCCACGACCACCACCGCTCCACCGACTGCCAACACCACCGCCAACCGAATGCCGCCACCACCGCCCACCGACTACCACCACCGCCGTTACACGACGGAAAGTAGACGACCGGTTGTGGGTTTAGGGTTCGAAGCACGATCGAAGCTCCACCATCTCCGCTCCACAGCAGAAGGCCGACGAAGGCGGCCGATGGTGTGGCGACGACTGAAAGCTGGTGCGGCGACGTTGGTGCGGCGAAGATGGGAGACTCCGGCTGAAGGCTAGTGCGGCGACGACTGAAGGCTGGTGCGGCGACGGGAGCTCCGGCTTGGGGCTGCGACAGTGGCTGAAGATGGAGGTGAAAGATGGAGGCTGAAGATGACTTCTACGGTGGGAGCCAAAGATGGGAGGCAGAAGATGAGGCCGAAGATGACTTTTAGGGTTTTGAACAATTTTTTTTTTCTTTTTTTTTTTAAATGTTCATTCAGATTCAGATGCAACCAAACACCAATGGTTCAGATCCTCTTAACCATTCAGACCCTCTTAACCATTCAGACCCTCTTAACCATTCAGACATCTTAACCATTCAGCACTTAATGGTTCAGACCCAACCAAACAGCCCCTTAGTTGATTCATGATTTAGATTTATCTTTCATTTCTGAAACCGTTGAATTTATTAGATAGATTCCGATTGCTGTCTCGAAAAAGTCCCACAAATTGAATGAAAGTGGATCAATGCGGGGTTTTTTTTTGTATTTAACAAAAACTAAATCTTATTTACTAGACCATTGTGCATTTCAATATGCATTTAAATTATTTTAAGATTAAATTTTTAACAAGCTAAGATCTAAAGATCTAAATAAGAAATTGATTTTATATCATTTAAAAAAGATGATAATAAGAGCCGGATTATTGATACATCGGTATGCTAATCATTATCATTTTTTACTTTATAATGTTAAAAAACATTTAAAATATGTATGAGTAAAAGTAATATATATACATATATATATATATATATATATCTATATTATATATATATATAATGGATTATGTTCAAGTAAAAAGAGTGAGATTAATGAGAAGAGTGAGAAACAATATTGGCCATTGGATTAAACATGTGATTAATTTTCAAGAGAGGGTATTTTAGAAAGAAACTTTATTTAAGATATTATATATATCTATATATATATATTATCAGTTTTATGATATTTGATTATTCAAATGAAATTTAAAGTAAGAACAACATAAATTGAAGAATAATAGATTATTTGATTACAATTATCAGACAAAAAATTTACATATAAAACTTTGTTTAGTTAATGATTGTTAACATATTATTTATAGTTAGAAACATACTTAATTACTTTATTTCATTATGTTTTTATGCATGTTATGGTTGGTTGCGTTATATATATGTTATTTGTTTTCAATTTATGTATAATGCATGATTTTTGTGTTTATTGATTATAACGACTAATGAAATTATTCACAACATACATGATTGTTGTGTATTACGTATCATTATTGTGTCTATTGTGTTATGTTCAATATTGTGTATTATTGTATATTTTGTTTTTATGAGTTTTACTGATAACCATTGTCCAATATGTGCATCACAGATGGTAACAGATATGGCACAATAGACACTATGAATAGACACAATAACCCAAAACACAGTGATGTCTATAACCATTGTTTCTGAAAATTTTGACTTAACCTAACCACTGTCATACGTGCATCACAGATCACAACAGATATGACACAATGACATTCTGTTTAGACACAATGACCCAAAACACAATGATGTCTATAACCATTATTTCTAAAAATTTTGACCTAACCTAACCATTGTGTTATACGTATATAACAGATAACAACATATATGACACAATGACACTATGTTTAGACACAGTGACCCAAAACACAATTATGTTTATAACTATTGTTTCTAAAAATTTTGACCTAACATAATCATTGTGTAATACGTGCATCACAGATAACAAATATAACACGACACTATGTTTAGACAACAATTATTGTGTAATATTTTCATCATTGTATTTTATCTTCAAAACATTATGTGATATACAATAATTGTGTTTTACGTTCAGGTCATTGTGTAATATACCCATAGTTTTGTTTTACTTTCAGATATGACACAACGATGAACAAAAAAACAATTTCAAACAAAAAGACACAATAACAAAAAGACACAATGACGCATTACAAATATAAAAGGTGGAGAGAAACATATATTTTTTTAATTTTTTATATAACAACATTATACTATTTTTAAAGATAAAAAAATGTTCATTTTTTTGGTGCAGTTTTTTTTTTAAAATTATATCGTATAAAAAGGTTATGGCCGTTTAAAAAAATGGGGGGAATATAATAAAAAGTCAACAAAGGTGTCTATGATTGAAATAACCTTTTACTAACTTTTTAATAGAACTTTGATCTCAACCATTAAATTATATATCTAATGACCCACAATCGTACTCACACTTCTCACCAATTTAAGTCTTTTTACTATAATCCTACTCTATAAATAATATTATTAATTTAATTTAAGTATAATATATAGATAATAAAGGTGTTATATAAATATTTAGAATAAATAAAATTCTTACAACATTGCTGGCTAATGAAGGTGTAATCTCTAAGCTTTTTTAGTTTTTTTGGTAAATGTTGAAATCACCGACATAAGAGGGTTTTTCTTTTGGAAGAGTTGTTCTTTTTAATAGCTGTTTGTTTTGTACGGTGCAACTGTGTTATTGGTGGTATGCATGTATTTTGTTCCTGAGTTTATTTTTAGCATCTTACCTTTTTTTTTTTTTTTCGAACGGCATTTTTTTTAGCATCTTACTAACTCGTCTAAACGTTTTAATGAAATTCATCGTTAAAAGAGTAAAAAAAATTCTTACAACACTGAAGAATTAAATACAAAAACATTTATTTTAATAGAGAGTAGTTTTAATAAAAGCAGATCCACAGCTATGATTATTTCAAAAAAAAAGTCCATATGCCATTTTGTCTCTTTGTTTGCAATCATTACTAGATGCCACACATTCATTCAGTCATACCATAAATATATAAAACATTTTTTTTTTACACAGAAAGGAGTCTCGCATATGACTAAAACATATTATCTCAAAGACAACACTTTTAAAAAGCACAAAATCATATTTTTATTCAAACACTTGCATTACCCAAACCAAAACATATCATCCAAACATCATTATAGTATCCAAAACCACACCCTTAAAATATACGCTTGAAAAAGTATTATATAGAACGATAAAAAAAAACAAAACAAAACATAGGATTTTAGTCTTTTACCATTTTACCCTTCAAATTCAGCATCTTCCTCACCAACCTCCTCTTCTTCATATTCATCATCAGCTGTAGCATCTTGATATTGCTGGTATTCAGCCACCAAATCATTCATATTACTCTCTGCTTCAGTAAACTCCATCTCATCCATTCCTTCACCTGTGTACCAATGCAAGAAGGCCTTGCGCCTAAACATGGCGGTAAACTGCTCGCTCACTCGCCTAAACATTTCTTGAATGGAAGTAGAATTTCCAACAAACGTGGAAGCCATTGAGAGCCCAGTTGGCGGGATGTCACAGACGCTAGATTTAACGTTGTTTGGAATCCATTCAACGAAGTAAGACGAGTTCTTGTTTTGGACGTTGATCATCTGTTCATCAACCTCTTTGGTGCTCATTTTCCCCCTGAACATGGCTGAAGCCGTGAGGTAACGACCATGGCGTGGATCTGCTGCACACATCATGTTCTTGGCATCCCACATTTGCTGGGTCAGTTCTGGGACTGTGAGTGACGTGTAGTGTTGGGACCCACGAGAAGTGAGAGGGGCAAAACCAACCATGAAGAAATGGAGCCTTGGGAATGGGATCAAGTTCACTGCTAGCTTCCTGAGGTCAGAATTCAACTGACCAGGAAACCTTAAAGAGCAAGTTACACCACTCATGGTTGCAGAGATCAAGTGGTTCAAATCACCAACTGTAACCAAATCAAACATGCTTCATCATACTCAATAGTTCATTTGTAAAACATTAAAAGAAAAAACCATACTTACAGCTTGGGTTGCTGAGTTTTAAGGTTCGGAAACAGATGTCATAGAGTGCTTCATTGTCAAGAACCATGCATTCATCCGCATTTTCAACCAATTGGTGAACTGAGAGTGTGGCGTTATAGGGTTCAACAACTGTATCCGAGACTTTTGGTGAAGGGAAAACAGAGAATGTAAGCATCATTCGATCAGGGTATTCCTCTCGAATCTTCGAAATCAAGAGTGTCCCCATGCCAGAACCAGTACCTCCTCCAAGTGAATGGCAGACCTGAAAACCTGCAAAATCAGATGCAAATACAATTACATGGTAAAAGTTCAACAGAAATATCTCAGGTTAGTCAAATTCAGTCGGTAATTTCTTAATTCATAAAGAAATAGATTTGATGTATCAAATGGTCCAAAAAGTTTCTCATGGTTGGTCACTTTTTGATGCGGTACCACTTGCCCTACTAGTTTATCTGCCCAAAAGATCATGATCATCTACGAAAAGTTGTTAGAATATCCTTAAAAAGGATTTCAAAAAAGTAAAATTTCAATTTCAGTAGATGTTGCAAGCAAAAAGATCATCTCCAAACATATCTAAAAGACTGCAAACATGAATGTTTTAGTTTCATACTTGCATAACAATTAACATAACTACATATTTAGGCTATTGATCACCATCAAAACTCCAGAATTTTGGTGAGAATTAGCATCGAATTCAATTGATCTTATGTTCTTCAAACTCAACAGGTTTGAAAGATATAAAAACCGCAATGATCACTAATTCATTATATATATAACAGACAATATGTGGAAATCAACCCTAGAATTCCTATCGATATGCTTTTCGTAAATTTTGAATGATTCTCAGATCCAGATCCCAACAGTTGACAACTTAGCAAGTTATATGTATACACAGTTGAATGATCAAACATATACCTTGCAGAGAATCGCAATTCTCGGCCTCCTTACGAACAACGTCGAGAACCGCATCAATCAACTCAGCGCCTTCAGTGTAGTGTCCCTTCGCCCAATTATTTCCGGCACCAGACTGTCCGAACACAAAGTTATCCGGCCTGAAGATCTGTCCATTCGGACCAGATCTAATACTGTCCATCGTCCCGGGCTCCAGATCCATAAGCACCGCACGAGGAACATACCGGCCACCGGATGCTTCATTGAAATACACATTGATCCGCTCAAGTTGCAGATCGGCGGTGGATCCACTGTATTTTCCGGTTTGATCGATGCCGTGTTCGTCACAGATAACTTCCCAGAATTTGGCGCCGATTTGGTTGCCGCATTGGCCTCCTTGAATGTGTAAGATTTCTCTCATGATTTGGGGAAGATGATGAGGGATTTGTGTGTGAATAGAGAGAGAAATGAAGATGGTTGTTAATGGTGAATCTGAGAGAGAGAATCGGAGATGAAGGGGTCGTGTGGATGATGGAGTGAGCGAGTGAGTGACGGTGGTGTGAATTTGAGGGCCCAAATGGCGCCAGGGTATTGAATGTGTTTTGAGGGGTTTGAAACTTGCATAAAGTGTAGTTTTGCCCCCTCAACTATTGTTTATTACAAATAAGCCATGGATGATGAGCAAAGTTCCTATGTTTTTTGGCAAATTGGATTTTTTTTAATCCAAACTTTCATCAGTTGGCCACTGCCGGTTTCAACTATGAAAATCCCTAATAATGGTCTGAATTTTCTACATATTTACCTCTGGCGGACCGCCGTTAAAAAAACCCTAACGGCGTTAACTTTTTTCGACTTTCGAACGGATTTTTGAGGGCTTTTGTTCAGATGGAGAATACGAGTCGAATGATTTATAACTTACCTCAAAATGTTGCTTCAAAATTCCCAATTTTGGTGTTTAAACTTTCAATTCATCAAAGAAATCATCAAACTGGGAAATTTGGAGCAACGTTACGAGTTAAGTTATACGTCATTCAACTCGTATTCTCCATCTGAACAAAAACCCTAAAAAATTTGTTCAAAACTCGAAAAAAGTTAACGTCGTTAGGGTTTTTTTTTACGGCGATCCGTCAAAGTTAATATGTCGAAAGTTTGGACCATTATTGTGGATTTTCATAGTTGGGCCCGACAGCGGCCAATGGATCAAAGTTTGGATTATTAAAAGCCAATTTGCCATGGTTTTTATAAGACTGGCTGACTGGCAATTTATGATACAGCTAGTTAATACGGTATCCCCTAACATAAAGTAAGATGGGTTAGTGCTTGGGTTAAGCATATTCAGGTTCAACCATGACACTGTTAGAAACGTGCTTAAACAAGTTCAACTTGCTAGGGGTGTTCATCGGTTCAGTGAACGGTTTGTTCGGTTTATTCGGTTTTCAAAAATTTTTCCTCCTAATCGTTAACCGAACCGAATTCGGGATATGGTTATCCAAACCGAATTCAATTCGGTTCGGTTTCGGTTATAACCGAACAAACCGATTAAAAACCAAATAAACCAGTTAAAAATCGAATAAACCGAACTGAATAAACCGAATTCAACCTTTTATTATTAATAAAAATAATAAATTTAATTATGAATTCGGTTTAATCGGTTAACCGAATAAACCGAACAAACCAAATTCAAAAAATATCCAAAACCGTTAACCGAACCGAAAACCGAATTCGGAATTTGGATACGGTTAGGAACCGAACCGAAAACCGAATTCAGAATTCGGTTCGGTTTTTTTCGGTTACGGATACGGTTCGGTTATCGGTTTTAAACAGTTTTCGGTTTTTTTTAACACCCCTACAACTTGCTTAATTTATTTATGACACGTGTAACACAATTGCTTATCATGATAAATAGGTAAATGGGTTGACATGCTTAGACTCATTTACTAATGTAGCAAAGTATTTTAGTTTTGCAAGTAAATAAAATACTTAATTTGAATTGTAATTTTTAATAACTTTTACCTTATCAAATTAATTGTGTTTTGTTATTTCGTGAATGTTTTTAGTACGACATGTGAAAGGCGTCATGTCATTCATAATTATTAAATTTCTTATAAATACTAGTTTTGGACTTCTTACGACGAATCAAAAGTGTGCATATGTTAGATTTGAGTGTAAACATAAAATAGATTAACGACTTAATAATGATGAAGGTTATATAAAAATTGAAGGTATTGTATTCAAGTTTGAAGTATAAGAAGGTCTAGACATGTTATGAGAATTTAATTTTTCTTAAGATGAAATACAAATAGAACTTTTATATGTAAAAGGAATTGGGCGGAACAATGTGAGGACTAAATTATAAATATGTAAATCAAGGAGACAAAAATTTTAAATATCCGTAAATACAAGGGTCAAGATGTCTGGATTCTTCAGCCCAACCGTAATATCAATATCAATCTCTGGGCAAACTACTATTTTCTGAATCATTTAAAAATTAAAAAAAAAAAAAGGTAACTTGTTTATTTGTCATGTAGGTAAAAGATATTAGTTTTTTATTATTTGTAAATTGGCTGTATTAAAACAAAATAAGATAAAATTTGTAGATCAGATCAACGACTCAACGTTACTTAAATTATGTTTAACTTTAACAACAAAAATGCAAATCTTGATTGCATATTTCCATGTGTTAATTTTAATTTTATTTCTAATCGCATCTCATACAATTACTTTTTCTAAGCTTTTATAATTATTTAATAAATAAGAAAGGTAAGTGTAATTTTTATATACAAATATCTTCAAATATGTCTTTCATTGTTTTTAAAATTTACCTATGATAAGATTTTTTTTCTAACGTGAAAAAAAAATACGTGTGACATTTATTTAGGTATAAAATTTGTAAAATTAAATTGCAATATAAAGTTTAATATCACACCGACACACCCTGTCATAATCGACTTAAAATATAAGTAAAACAACATATTTGATATTTTCAATTTTGTAACGTGATATTTTCAGTAATAAAATTTTATTACATATCTGTATTGGTTTAAAAACATAAATATATTTTCATATTCTTTAACATACAATTTTACAGAGGTAATTGGTATGTATATTGTTACTTACATTTAACAAATAAACATAATAAATAAACATAAATAAAAACATTTTCAAATGTTCATGAACACAAAAGAATAAACATGATATTTGTTCATGTTCTATTTATAAACGAACTTCTCGTCGAACAGTTTACAAACTGTTTACTAAACGTTTGGTTTCTCTAACAAAAATATATACTTACGTAACAAAAATATATACTTATGTATGGGGTCTAACAAAAAACATACATGCACATATGACCTTCAATATTCGTGGAATCAACACTCATTGTTTAATAATACGTCAATGTATCTTGATACTTGTATCTCTTTTTAATTTAAAATGATTTTATGTTTAAATTTGTTTATATTTTCAGAGTCCACCATTCAATAAAGCTATGGAAATCTATAATATGTATGTTATATTCTTATAAGTATTATAGATGGGCAAAAAAACCAAAACCCCGAACTTAAATCAAAACTGGTCATATCTGAACTGATAGATACAAGTGGTTTGGAGTTCTCAGAAATTGTAACTATAACCGATTGCACATTTATCAGACCAAAATACGAACCATCCAAAAACCAGTTGGAATCAGTTAAAACCCAGAACTAAAACTGCACGGTTAAAAAGAAAAGTAAAATAGATTTGCCAGCTCTACACATGTATGCACAAGGATGGACTCGTTACATGGCTGCCGACCCATGTCAATGCAATAAGTCCACCACATTATATACACATGATATATGGTATATAGATTTACATTATATGTATTATCGGTGAATTAAATTATCGTGAGATAAAATCGATGTGACCCGTATAAATTTACTAAGACTCTTCCCATTCATGACTTAAATTTGGGTTGGTTGCCACATGTATTTAAAAAAATAAGATAAAATAATTTGTTTGCAATCTTAAATCATGATTTGTTCTCTGGAACGACCAAAACCAACAAACGGGTTGGGCATTTTTTTAATTATTATTTTTGGATAAAGCTTGTTAAATTTGGATTTTTTAGACAATTGTCAAATTCTAAATAGATCATTTAATTGTGTTAGGGTTGGTTGTGAATGATAATGAAAAATTTAAGTTTGGTTGTTTATGTAGGTGAAAAAGAGAGAAATTCATTTTTAATGAACAGTTTTGGTTGGTTAGTTATAAATGAGAGTAGTCTAAGGTTTCATCGTGTCTCTTGAAATTCACCCATATCTTTAGGCGCGGTTTATATTGATTTTTAGACGAGGTTGTTAATTTTTGTTTTTTCGATGTGGTTTCTTTTTTGGTTTTTGGGCACTATTTACTTTGTAGTTTTTTTTTTTGAATAATTTGGTTTTATGCTTAACTTATATATAAGGGTTTGTACAAATTATTAAGAGTTTTTTATTTCTTAATTCTTGATTCTTGCTTTACGTAAATTTATTTTTTGGTTTTTTTAATAATTTGGATTTTTTTATTATCTTATTAAACAAAAATATCAAAAAAAAATTTTTGTTTCGAGCGAATAGTAGAATGTTGAGCAGTTAATAATCAATAACAGTTAAATACTTAAATGTGCATTTAAAATACTTTTTTTTAAAAGAAAATTTAAACTCACCGAAATCAACTTTAAGAAAATTAAAGCTTGAATAGAAATTACCTTCAAAAAGCTCAATGTTTTCAGAACCGGACCGGACATCGAACTGGTCTCCTTACCGGTCAGAGGTCGGACCGGTCGGATCGGTTGGACCGGATTTGAGAACCGGATTATTTTTTAAACATTTTATAAATATATATATATATATATATATATATATATATAAATTCAAAAAAAAATTAAAAAATTAAAAAAAAATAAAAAAAAATAAAAAAACCGGTTCAATCACCGGTCCGACCGGCCGGGTCACCCCAAAACGGTTTTGAGCCTAGAACCGGCCCGCTCTTTACTCCGAATCCCGGTCCGACCGGCCGGTCCGGTCCGGGTTTGAAAACACTGAAAAAGCCTAAGAACCAAACGAAATCAAAAACCTATTTTTACACTTGAAAATCCAAATATGACAACAGCCCAATTGAATTCGAATTTTCGATAACCCGCTTTGATCGCATGCAATAATATAATTTAGTTTGAATAGTTCAGGAAAAGAATACATTTTTCGTTCCAGAAAGAAAAAAAAAAAGACGTACAAAAATAAAAATATAACCCTAAAAAAATAATAAAAAAAAACTCTCAGATCCATCAACTCCATGCACATAAAATTGTTCATTTATATACTCAACCTTTTTTAACTTCACTCGAAGATCACTTATTATTAATAGCTACGTCGCCCATGGCCTGCCTTTGACTTGTACGCTGGATCCAATTTGACACATACGACAAACTTGATGGTCGCAGCTATGCAATTTTCATATCTAAATAAGATTCGCTAGTGTCATTTTCATTATAAATAAACTAGCGAGATGCCCGCGCGATGCGGCGGAAAACAAAACAATTAGGCTACTGATTTTGGCTCGTAAAAAGCGTAATCATCTAACTTTTATCAAATCAACTCTTTTAACTAAAAAAATTATTATGATAAAATTCATAATTTAAAATGTCAAATATTATATGACAAAAGTGTGAAGAAGTAATTTATTTGATTTGAGAGAGTTTTCTTTTATAGGAATTATATGACACTTTATTTTTTAAATGTATCAATGTGGGACAAACTAAAAAGTAAAAGAAAACCATTTAGTTTATGGCTCTTAAAGCTTTGTTTGTTGTACTTTATGTTCTAAGAGTTGTAAAACTCTTAATTTTAAGAGTTTTTGGTAAAAGACCATTGTATCCTTCCTATATGTATTATATAGTAGTATAGATAAATGCAGTATAACAAGACATCATTCAATATTATATATTTTTATTGAGTAAAATGTTATTTTAGTCCCTATGATTTAACAACGTTTGCAATTTTGATCCAATAGTTTCAATTTTGCTATTTTGGTTGTCATTTTGTTCATTATGGTTTCTATTTTATCGCTATTTTAGTCCAATTAAGTTCAAACTTTTTGACTGAAATGGCAAAATTGACCAAACCACAAGGACAATTGAACAAAAATGACAATAAAATGTAAACCATAATGACAAAAATGACAAAATTTAAACTATTAGATTAAAATGACAAAAGTTTCCAAACCACGAGGACTAAAATGACATTATACTAATTTTTATAGTACATCATATTTTATATTAAAGACAGGAACACACCTAATAGCCCACTGGTTTGGGCACTACTTGGTGAACAAGAGGTTATGGGTACAATTCTGCCCCATGACCTTCAAAAACCGGTCTCTCCTTTGAGCCGGGAGACTCTAACGAAGCAGCGTTTCTATTCTACATGTAAATAGAGCTAAGCTATGTCTTTATCTTTCACCCCCAGATCCCACTCTAAGTGGGATTTTTAATGGGCACGTTTTGTTGTATTTTATATTAAAGATGATTTTTAATTTTTTCATCATAATTGCTACAAAACATATATTCGTTAACAATTTCTTATATTCATTCCAGCACCACTGCTCCTCAGAGAATCCAAGAGAGAAAAAAATGTGAACCTGAATGTCACATGGTCAAGTCCTGAAAACAGCCTCATGCCAACCGTACCCAAGTCAGGCCAACAACCGTACCCTGCTCATACAGGAGCTTTGTGCACCAGGTTTTATTTTCTCTCAGAAAATAGATCATGTGCCCATAATCTGGTCGTAAACTAACAAGAACCATAATGTTCAAATATGTACCAAATTCTGTTTTTTGTCACAAACTAATATCAACTCAATATCACAATACAATAGTCTCACAAGTTAAGAAGACAAACTCGACAGTTTAAAATGAAAGAAGACGCAGATAGTACAACCAAAGTAGTAAAATACACTAGCGCTGCTGAACTAGCACTTCGTTGCAATGCTTCTTGAAATTTAAGCATTCTTCCACAAGATAATCGCTGTTAGAATGAGAAACTAAACTTCATGAAAATACATACGAAAAATATTAGATGCATAAAATCCGATTTTGGAATAACTTACAAGATTCTCTCAGCCATTTGTGCCACATCCCATCTAGGACTCCATGGGTAATCTTGTAAAATAGCCGACTTAATTGGTGCATTACCAGAGTGTGAATGAAAATGCTTCAAAGATTAACAAAACAAGAACCCAACTTAACAACTGAGAACAAAATATAATGCAATTAAAAACAATAAAATTTTGTACAGATAAATAGAAATGAACGTTAACCTGAGAACTTTGAAGCATCAGAGCAGGTTGTTGCCTTGGGAACTGAAGTGGAATGGTAAAGTGAACCTATAAACCATACACCTGAATTGTTTACATGAATTTAAAATTTTTTAAAAGCATTATTAATTATTCTGGGTGGTTAATACCAGAAATGTAAACATGCCAGAGCAAGCTAGGAAAGTGGCCTTCCTGCAAAATACCTGGAAAACCAAATTATAAAATATAAAATTTTATTAACAAAAAGTGGTTTATTCAAATGTAAATGTAGGTTCACATACTGGATCAGCTTCTACTGGCCTTCCAAAAGGAATAGCCAATGCTGTAATAAACTTCCTTCTAACTTCGATTGATGAAACAGCATCTCTTATCTGTAGAACAAAACAAACTAAAAGTTGATTGGTAAAGAAAAAAAAATTAAACAGACAATATAAAAGGATTGCTGATAACCTGTGTTTCAAGCATATCCTCTAAAGTGGGAAGATATTCAGCCATGCACCTTTAATTAATAAAATCAAAATTAACATTACAAATGTTATAATTAATTATATATATACAGAAAAAAATCCGACACTTACATTCCTTCCAACCATGTAGGAAGCCTAAACTCATCAATGGAAAATAAAGTCTTTAGTTCGGGTGAAGATATCAATTTCAAACGTGGAGCTGAAGCCATTGCCAAATATTTTCTACTCACAGGATATATAACCTGTGTTTAAATAAAATTATGTACTCTGAAAGCCTAAAACTAGCTTGCATATATACAAAACAAACATGTCCGGTAAAGTCCCACAAATCTATAAGTTCAAGGGGTGAGACAAAGGCAAGCCTTACCCCTGTTCCAATGGAATAAAGTATTTGCTTCTGGAGAGACCCCCGGCTCAAATAAAGAGCTTGCTTACATAGAAGATATAAATGTATAATATAAACAAGATAACCTGTAAGTATATCTTCTGCTGATGACGCCAGGTGGACCCCACAATCGTTTTGTTTAAATCCATCTCCAACAAGGGAACTGCTAATTTCACCTCTTCTGGCTACACTACAGTTCAATGGCACGTACACCACTAACATCATTATAAATTAAGAAGTATAATCCTAATTTAGCTTTAAAAAATACATCACTGAAAGAGGGTTAAACAATCAAATGCAAGTATGTATGATTTAAAGTGCATAACTCATAAATAGTACCTTGTCAACACCAGAGCTCATATACATTTCAATTCCCTGGAGGATGGTTACATATAATTAGACAAGAAAATATACATAATGGCAAAAATCAGTTATGATAACATAAGAAACACTGCCTTAAGAGGAATGATATATGACAAAGATACACCAGTTCTTCTTTATATCAAAATCGCATTCAGATATTCGGATTAAAACACTATTTGTGCAGTAAATTAAAGCCTTTTGACTGCATTTTGATTTTCCAAACTTGTTACTTGCTAACAAAAACAGTCTACATTCAACTATACTTTATAGAATACCTCACGAGAATACATGGTGCTGATTTCAAACTTCAGCCTTTCATCATCAACTTCCCCGACACGTTTTTTCTGGTACGCCATGTACAAGCTCCTGCAGAAAAACACAATCCTTGCTGTATGCTAATTGCTAAATGAACCAAACAAAAAATACTCATAATGTATGCATTTCAAACAAACTAATCATAAGGGGCAAAATACCTAAGTTCATGAATCAGTGACAAAAGCCTAGTTGGGTCTTTACAATTCCAATCAGATAAACTGTTTTTGGGTTTTAACTCTCCTTCTCTGCCAGCAGGATATGGTCTAAAGTTCTCATCTTCAGGTCCAAATATGATATCAGGGGCCAACAATGGGAACTGTGCATTGTATATAACATCCCCTGTAATAAGAACAACAAAATCCACATAAACTATCCTTTTGTTTGATAATATTTCTAATCACAAATGAATTCATCACTATAGATTAAGCAATTCATGAAAATCCCCAGATAAAAAAATCTAAGTACACTGACATTTGATATAATCGAGACAAAAGGGTATCGCTAATGTAAACCGATCAAGTAAACCAGGATTTTTGGAACCAGACCACATTTGCTCAACCTGGATAAAGCAAGAGAAGAAACAAAATGTGAGGTACGAACATCGGACTCTGACCTAGGGTTTTTAAGGTCCGTTGATGTAACCCTAATTGAGAGAATTTGCGTACCTTGATGGAGTAAGGGGAATGACTGAGAAGGTAATTGAGCTGTGTGAGGATGATCGGAGGTATGCTGTCAACCGCCATGGTGTGTGATGTTGGTCTCCGACGAACTTCACCGATCAAATTTAGGAGTGCCTCCGCTATACCGGGACAGGCTTCGCCTCTGCTTAAAGCTGTAATTTGGGTTTTTATTTTTATATAAATAAAACAATATTCTATAATGACTGTAGTAAATAGTAATAGTCAATGTTTTAAAAACCGGTATTTTATGTGTACTGGATTTGGCTTAAAAATGGTTCAACCGGTTGAACCTGATTGTACCGGATGGTTCAACAGGACACACTAATTAACCAAGAATTGTATAGAAATACAACTTATATTCAAATATTTTTTAAATAAAAGTGCATAATAAGATTATGACATTGGCGTGTTAAACGCATCAAGTTCACGATCGCTTAAAAGCCGAAAATCGTTTAAACGCTGAAATTTTGTGTTTTTTGAAACCGGAAATACCGGTTTTACAGGTAAAACCGGCGAAACAATCGATCGAAGAAACCTGCATAATACCGGAGTGTTTGGTTGAACCGGCCGGTTCGAACCGGTTTTTAAAACATTGGTAATAGTCAGCTAGTTAGTAATTAAAAAGACATGCGTATTCTTTGCTTTTTTTTAAACGATTGATTCATCGATATACAAATAAAGCTTAGGTTTTGTATGGTCATGTGTTTAAATCCTGACCAAAGAGGTCAGTAGGGGGTTTTACTTCACTTTTACAACAATGAGTTTCCTCCTGAGAAGCAGATGAATTTGCTCGATTTAGTGTTCGCCAACACCTGGACTTTAGATAACAGGAAGGTGGTAGCAAATTGTGGTCGCAACGCATAGGTTATTGGGTCCGAGGATCCATTTGGGCTATGAAGATGCATACCGTTGAGCCTCGTTAGCTATTCAAAAAAAACAAATAACAATTCTTTTTAAACTTTTTAATATTATAAAATATCTAAAAAAATATGTATAAGTAAAAGTTATATGAATATGATTTGATTGATTTGACCTAAGTATAATGCATAGATGATGTGAGTGTTGTATGAATATTAGGACCCGTTTTTAATATTTATACATCAATCTAATCATCTATGTATTATATTTAAGTTAAATCAATCACATCATATTCACATAATTTTTATTTACACATAGTTTTTAACATTTAAAAAATACAAAAATAAGTGTTGCTTGTAAACTAGTATAATTTATAAATGAGAGTGCACTCACTCTTTGATGTTTTTTTTTTCTCTCATGATAATGAAGTTAAAAGATATAATTTAAAATTTTAATTACACATATTATTAACTATTTGATTACAATCAATTATTTGATTTTTTATAATTTATGTAATACATAGGTTTTTCTGGTGTAACTCTAATCTTTATCCTCATGTGACATCATTTTACAAGTTGATATTTTTTTTTCTTTAATTTTAACTTACATTTTTACATTCAATTTTTTTTAATGTTGAGTTTCATATTTTGCTTATTCAACCAATTAATGTTTATTTTATTTACCTTACGTAATTTATGATTTTCTAATCTATTTAAGTTTATATCAACTGTTTGTTTCATGAACTTAATTTTATGTTGAATGCCAGGGGGTTTTAGGGTAAGTGTGTGAGGTGCAACCGTACATGTCTCATCTTGTTAGAGGCCAGGCTAAATTTTTTTAAACAATTTGTATATATATATATACACACAACAAACACATATAATTTACAATCCAATTTTTTAAATATATTTAACGGAGTTACGTAATTTATAAAAAGTAAAAGAAAATTTTATTCTTAAACATTTAACTCAATAATTCATTACAATTTAAAAGTTCGGTAAAAAATATATTAACTCACTTTAAATCTAATTACAAACGAATTATTACACACACGTAGAGGCCCATTTTTAGTATTTGCACAGGACACCTAATCTCTCAGATACGACATGTGGAATGCAAATAATGGCTTCATCTTAAAACAAAACTTCATTAAGAAAAACATTAAAAGATATTAAAGTTTAATTTTTCTTATGGATTTCTAAGGGACAAATGTTCAATTTTTAAGTTGGTCATTAGGGTGGAGAATGTTCCATAAATACATGAAATACCTTACACTCTATATCATTTCATGTCAAAATTACTCATTTTATATTAACTTATTACAATTGTCATCTTTCATGTACCTCAAATATATTGAACTTTTATAATGTTCATTAAGCTTTCTTGTTTTACATCAAACATGATTCAAGTGATAACACCGACATGTTCATACTGAGCATACCTATCCCTGTCCCTATCACTATCAATACCACAATGAGTGGTGATGTACTCCCATGTAGGGGTGTTGATCGGGTCAACCTGATCAGGTTTTGGGTTAATCGGGACAGGTTAGTCGGGCTTTCCCCAAAAAATATTGACTCAAAACCCGACCCGAATGATATTCAGGTTAATCGGGTCCGGGTTAGTCTTTTTATCTATAATATCTCTAGTAAAAAAAATATTATAAATAACCCCAAATTGCTTATAGAAAAAACTAGAGATGAAGAGTAAGTTAGAGGTGAAAACGACTCGAGTTGAGCCGAAGCCGAGGTTGTCAAATCTTGAGCTCGGCTCTTTTAACTTTTAAACGCTTAAGCTTTATCTTGATTTGTTTCAAGCTATAACTAAAGTTCAATCTCGCTCTGCAACTAATTTTCAGCCACTTGATGTTGACTTATTTATTATTAACTAAGTTAGTCACCCGTGTATTACACAGGTGGATTAAAAAGGTTATAATAAATAATAGTAATTAGGTATTAAGATTTAGAAAATGTTGAATGACTTTGGTTTATGTAGACTAAACATAACCGAGATGAGAGATTTAGTTCATGTAAATCAAACATCACCCCTCATTTCTCACAAAGTAACATTGTTGAGTTAATCGAGTTTTTTTTATTTATTTTGAACCACCAAAACTTTTATTTGAAAGTCTCAACTGGCAATCAGACTAAAATGTTAAAACCCACCATATGCACAAGCACAATACACAATAGGAAAAAGTACAAATGTATTAGAACCCCTAAAACAATATCAAACTAAGAGGAAAAAAAAAATTAGAACACCACTCTTTAATAACAATGACCCAAAAATAGAATATTGAGAATGACACCACAAGAACATTGTTGCCATCATGCCTTCCAAACAAAGACACCATACAGTAAAATCAAGACAACAAACAAAAATTTATCAATTTCATGAGCCTTCTTTTCACAAATATCTTGAATATTGTGATGCATGTTATAACGCCACCCCATAAAATAAAGACACACAACATGAAAGAAAGTACAAAAAATGAAGCATAGTGATCACCGATTAAATTAGAAAAACCAAAGAACACAAAATGAAACACACAATATCACCAATTGAATTGAAACACCAATTTCATTTATAAATTCTTGATCCTAAGACTATCCACAGTGGTCACCCCACTGAAATCATTTCCCACTGAAATTTTCTGTCACATCATCACCCCACTAAAAACCTTAATACCTCACAATGGTCACCCCACTGAAAAACATTCTCCATTTCTCCACTATACCACATCAACACTTCAAATGGTCTCTTTTTAAAATGCTGACCAATCACAAATGAGGGGAGGATTGTGGTAGAGCAGGGAGCGGGAGCCGCTTGGTGCGAAAAATGGAGGCCGCCGGTGAGGGGTGGCGGTGTGGCCGCTGAACCCCACCAAAACATTGCATCCCGCTGGATGTGCGGGACACCCACTGTGGGTGGTCTAATAAAAATGCATGCCAAACTCACACCATCCCCCCCCCCCTCCGAAACCAAAAGGTGATATATGTGTGTTACTCCAACACCCACCCACCTAGGACCTCATATAGAATCCCCAATAAACACTCAAGAAAAAAAAATCTACGTCTAAAAGGGAACCTTTTAACAAATAAAAATAGCGACCATTCATAACATATTACCTTGATAGACTACAAATCACCCACATTGAAACTACACCAGTTATTCCATGCAATTAAAGGAATGTTTGCTCTATTTTGTATCCAATAGTGCAATCGTTCTTCCACCATAGGTTGCATGTCATATGGGTCTGAAGGTGGAGTAAAGATACATGGACTTTACTATGTTTGTTTTTATTATGTAAACTAATGTAATTAAATAATGAATTAAGAGAAAGAGTTAAGAATTCTCCAAACTTTTGTGCTTGAGTTTTTCATTTGCAAAAAGTAACCACCAGCATTCTGTGTATTTGCATGACTGATACTTGAACCAACAAACATCACTTATCGATTAGTTCATGTCATTAAACATCACTCATCAATTTAAAATTGTGCCTTCATATGTCCATGTAAAAACATTTGGAGTGCATAACATATAGTACCCAAACTAAAAAACATTATACTTCAAAAAATTAAGAAAATACAAAAATAAAATTCAATCCGACACACAAATAGAATGAACAGATAGAGAGCAAAAATAATGCACAAAACAGATAATCTGATGAATAAATATGAAATTAGGGTTTAAACACATAATAGGAAAAAAATCGAAAGAAGATATTCATATGCGAATAATATGTTTACAAGCAACAATGATTAAAGGATGGATAAAACTTGCATATGGTGTCGATTCCAAAGAAGTCATGATGGTTGGGGATGGAGATTACAATCTATGGATTGGTGTATAGAAACAAAATGGGCAGAATATATCAATATTCGAACCATAAATTATAAGAAAGATGATTAAAGGATGGATGAAACTAACATATGAGGGCGATTGTAGATGATAATGGTGATGACAATCTAGGGTTTGGTCTACACACAATACAGAGAAAAAATTGGAAGATCATATTCATATTCAAAACATAAATTATAAGAAAGATGACTAAAAAATGAATGAAAGTTAAATATGGGGGCGATTTCAGATAACACACAGATTGCAGAGGAGTCCCAATGGTTGCCGATGAAGAAAACAGTCTAGGATTTGGTTGATGAAACAAAACATACGCATTTTGGGTGTAAGGTATCTTTTATACACAGGTTAGAAAACAATTGGTGTAACACCTCGACCAACGACAGAATTATCGGGGTATCACGTAGTGTAGATTGTTCATAACCACATGGTACTAAATTACAAATACTCAATCATTACATTAATTTTCAATCAATCATAATTAAATAGTCATTCATTAGATCATAACTGATATTACAAACATAACCTAACTAACTAATCTAGGCCAACCTCTTAAGTGATAATCAAAGCAAGCTTAGTTAGCAACTCAACCTGAAACATTGTTTAAAATCCAGGTGAACTAAAAAGTTGGTTAGCTTTCATAGGTTTAAGCACACACACTGAAAATAGTTGATAATAGTTGTCACATGTGAACACTAAGCAGAATGAACTAGAATAATGAGCGAAACATGTAAAGTCATATCTAATAATGTTAACAAATAATGTTTGACCAAGTTTAACATACCAATTCTTAAGTAGTAAACAATCGCCAGTAAATCAATTATCGGTGGGATGGTCGGTCTAATGATCTATCATTGTTACTAAATAGTTTAAGTTGTGATCAATACAAGTTTATAGCTAAAGCCCACTACATCTAACGCCATTAAGCTAAATTCACATGGATAATAGTTAAAGATATAATTAAATAATTGTAACATGTTTCGCCCAAAAAATAAAAGCATAAAAGATGGGCTATAAAGACTCATCTTAGTATAACGAATGGTCAATTTCCACAAATAACAATTTAAACCGAAATGGTTCTACTCAGAAACCTATAATGAATTTCATACATGCATCACATTAGTTTCTCATGAGTTTATAATATTGTATAGATAGTTTAATTTACCATCGTATTGTTATACTTTAGTTATTGAAATAACCATATTTGAGTAGTTTGATTAGTTTGATTAGTTTCTAAGTTTTGTTCTCATGATTAAATCCTATAGTTTGTCTCCTATTGTTGCCTATTTCACTATAAAATCAACCTACACTAACCCACTAGTTCACCCATTGTTACCTATTACACTATACGCACATTCATCCACTCTGCATGCGCACGAGCACATAAGCTGCTCCCTTTCTGCTCTAACTATCTATCTATAATAGCAACTAGCTCATAGTTATACCTGGGTTGCGACCCATTTCAGTTTGTGAACCATTTGTCCTTAAGACTATGTGCAATGGTGACCCAAACCTTGGGTTGGTTGCCATATTTGTAAAAAAACACAAAAAAAAAATCCATTTTTCACAACCCAACTCCCCAACCCAAGTCACTCCACCAACCCAAGTCACAACCTAACCTTTTCAATTAATTTTAAATCCAATTTAATTTTTATTTAATAACTTATATAATTTAACTCTTTTTAAAAAATTAATCACACAATCTTGCTTATTTATTTTTTTTATAAACATCCCGGTATAAATTTTGTTAAAAACGGAGTTATTTTCAAAAAAGTTCTTTTTTTAAAAAACATTTTTTAAAAAAAAAAATACAACTTGTCGGTTTATAACTATTTAGAAAAATAATAAGTATTTTTTAAGATAAATTAATTTTTTAATATTTTAAAAACAATGATAAGTCATATTTATATAATAAAAATATTAATAAAACTTAAGCTGGGTTGGGTTGTTAATGTGTATGAAAAATTAAGTTAGGTTGGGTTGTGTATGTGAAAGAGACAGAAATTATTTTTTTAATAAAATGTTGGGTTTGATTGGGTCACTATGTGGTAGTCTAAGTAGCTTATATTGTTATGATAAACAAAAATAAAATCAAGAGTATATATGATAGTTCTACCCTTTTTGTTGAATCTAACACTAAGCTTTAGATTTGATTGTTTCTCTTATACAATTGTAAGTTTTTGATTTTACCAAAAGATGATACAATCCTTGTATTTGATTATTTTACCAAAGGATATGACCCAATACTTCCTGAGACATGTTTAGAGCCTTCTATAGTCAAATATCTTTGCCTCATGTGCGGTGCACGTAGGGGCGTAAACGTACCAAGGCAGCTCGTGAAATACTCGAGATCGGATCGTTAAAACGCTCGAACGAGCCGAGCCTTAACGAGCCCGAGCTCGAGCCCAAAAATATGGCTCGTTTAGTTATCGAGCCTGAGCTTTATATATCGAGCTCGAGCCGGCTCGCGAGCCTTAACGAGCTTTTTCATTATATAACTTTTATTTATTATATTAAGTATTTATTTATAAAATTAATTATTTTTACATATAAAATTATGTAAATATATTTAAATAAAATATTTTATGTTAAATTTGGAAAATATAATTATAAATCTAATTAAATTAGTAATTAAAGTAAATAAATTAAATAATTAAATCTAAACGAGCCGAGCCGAGCCGAGCTCGAGCCTAAAATTTTTTTAACGAGCCGAGCTCGAGCCTCGTAAATAAAACCCTTAACGAGCCAAGTCGAGCTCAAGCCCTATTTAGTCTAAACGAGCCGAGTTCGAGCCTTAACGAGCTCGGGATCGGCTCGGCTCGTTTACACCCCTAGGTGCACGCATATAATATATATGTGTGTGGATTTTATTTGTTTTGTGAAAATAACGTTAAAAACGTTTGAATGATTAGCTTCAAACGACAACTTTGAGCTGGGATTCCTTTGGAGCAACCTTTCTATCCTAACTGGGATAGGGGTAATGTTTGTCTTCATCCTTCCAACCAGACCTTACTAAAAAGTGAGAATATACTAGGTAAGTCTGTTTGTTTGTTTTATGGTCAAATATCTCGTAATCCTACAAAACATAATATGAAAAAAAAAAGAGACATGATCTTAAATAAATAGTGTTAGGTTATTGACATAGCAATGTGTTAATAATACTACTTTTTATTTTTTAATTTAAGAAAATATTAATAAAATATATATGCAAGTAAAAGTAATGTGTATAAGCAGGGCCATGTGTATTCATCAATCCTTTATCACTTCACGTAAGCGTCATATAAACAACTAACATCATCGTCCTCTCATCAATTAACGTCAGCATCACGTATGTTATCATCACCCACTTCACTCCATTTTAATCATTATCTTTATTTAATACTTTATCATTTGATTTTTTATTTTTTTAATTAAAGACTAAATTAAAAATGACACAACAAAATAAAATTACGTAATAAAAGTAAAAAAAAGTACATAATAAAATTAAAAAAACATTAAAATAAAATCACTCCATATTATATTTTTTTCATCATCCATTCATTCATCTTCTCGCCATCTCATGAGCGCGACCAGATGTATTTTTTTGCTCACTAAGTCGACATTTTTTTTGTAATGACTCCCAGATGGTCTCCAACGTGTCTTTGTAGTCGGTTGAAAACGAAGCTTGTGGTCTTTTCCCTTTATTGTTTCAACCGAACAGACGTTGAGGAGAGGGTGGGGCCATGTCCATCTCGACTTCATCATCCAACTCGTTTAAATCGACGAATCATCGACCGATAGAGGCGGATTGAGTGGTTGTGTACTTGTCGGACGATGACGTCTTGGTCTGTTTCAAAGTTTGTAACTTTCAGATGTAAATCTATTTTGTTGATTTTCTCATTCATGACCATCTCGTCATTAGCACAACTTTTCCAGTTGTTGTGGTGTTGGATCCATAATTCGTTAACTTCGTGACTTTACGTTGTAAGTTGCGTTATTTTCAGGAAATCATGCCGTTGGTCCGGTAGGAGTCACGACCCATTGCTGCAAAATATTGAGCTCGAACACGTTTCCAATATTATGTACTCGTTTGGTTGTTACCTATGAATGGATCTTCAGAAACATCAATGTAGGCACGAGCAAGTGACACCTCCTCAACTTTCGTCTCGAGCGATGGTCGGTTTGGTTGTTTTTTCGGGCACATCCATTCTTCTATGCTTTCGCCGTGATGTAGCAGGATTCGGGTTTTGTTTCCAGAACCACTTCAATGTCAGGTTCGGGTTGGGTTTCAAAAACATTCTCGAACATGGGTCAGGTTGGTTTAAAAACGGTTGTTGTAGGTACCAGTTTCCAAATGTTAGAAACGGGTTCGGGTTGTTTGTATCGACTTGAGGACGATAACAATTCATAAATGGGTTAAAAAACATATTGTTTAGGTTGTTTAAATCCATAGTGTATACAAGATTTTTTTGAAGGTTTGAGAGTTTGAAATTTTTGAAGAGTTTGAAATTTTTTGGAGACAGTAAATATATTTTGTTTGGGTTAAGTGGATTTATATAGGTAAAAATTTGATTTATTTGGGCTACCCGTCAACCCACTCCAAATGGTCAAATTTTAATAATTTTTTCAAGCCAACGGTCAAAAACCCCCCACGACCACCCAAACGTCTGTGCCCCTCACGCCTAGGTGTAGTAAGGGGAGGGCGTTAAGGGGCGTGACCAGAGCCCTCACGCCCACTTCAGATACAATAACACATGGCCTAATGTTATATAAATTAGGTTAATTCCCATGCGCGTTGCGGTGGGTTATCACAGTATACTCCCAAGGACGGGTATTATGTCTCATTTGCAGAAACATAAGGTACATAAGAAAATCAAATCTTTTATTACGAACTCTATATCTAATTTAATAAGAACTCAAATATCTAAGCAAAGTTGTTAAATTTAATACTCTCATATTTGTGTACTACTTCTCAAAGTTAAAAAAAAAACTTATCGTAGTGCAAGCCTAAATTATCAAAACGTCGTTATTCTTTTATTTGCCAATAAAGTAAAACCCTTATTCATTTTCAATATTTTTCTAATTCGTAGGTGAATCAAAAAGATAATTGAAATAATACCTTGTTTCTAAACAATCAACAAAATACACATTAAAAAGCTTCCAACAACAAAAACTAGTTTTATACCCGTTCGGTGGTCGGATACCATAGTATAATCGCATCAATTTAGTAAACTTTATTCTAAAAAATAATAATTATTTACTAGATTAAGGTACAAATCATAAGATAAACAATTAAGTTGAAAAACATCAAATGAAAATCAAATACGTAATATACGTTGAACGCAAAACCATAAAGCATGTTGCAATCACATAAGAAAATGGAAACAAGTGAAAGAAACCAAACTACGAAATACTATATTCCAACATAGTCATTCCTTAATTTTTTTTGGTTTTTTAATAGTTCTCTTTGGCCTCAATTTGTATGGTGATCCATGTTCTTCAACTTTGGTCTTGCCAACAAATGATGATCAAGGAGTAGCCGTGTCAACATTAGTATTCCCATATGCACCATGGGGTGAACATCATGATGGTCGTTCGCAACTCTCAACTAAATTTCAAATAATGATTATAAGATATGGTTTTAAAAATATATATATAATAACGAACATTTTGTAACATGTTCAATAGTTAATAATTACCTCAGATTTTGGAGTAACAGGGGGATCCACATAAATTCATCTGCCAGAGCCCATTCATCATCGGTAATATTAGGATAATTATCAATGGTATCATCAACATCACCGTCACTAACAACATCATTACTTGGAAGAACCTGACTTGCACTTGCTGCTGACATTGTCTTGTCTTTATTTAGCAAATTGATATCATCACCAATGTATTTTAAAACAGTAAAGCGACGAGCGTAGTTGGGAGCCAAGTTGTAACGATCAATCTTGATCTTAAGAATCACTCTTCGAGCAAGCAAAGTATCAAAAAAAAGTCATGAATCCAACATGGATTATCAGAGCCCTTTACAAAACATAAGAAATTGATAGCACATACAAAATAATCTCAGTTAAACAAATGCAAGAATTGACAAACAATAACAAAAGCAAATTAAGTTTTTAAAAATAATATTAAACATGTGTGTGTGTCTCTATCACTGTTTGTTGTGTGTGTGCATACATGTATAACCATAAGTGGAAAATAATCTTAGAGAAACTTCTCATAAGCAAGTCATTTGCATTAATCCCAATAAGAGCAAAAGCAACTTCAACAAACATAATACAACTCAAATCTTCACCTTTGTCAGTCACACGAATTACCAATTTGTACCTGTATTAATTGCATAATATATATAGTATTTAATTTACTTGAGAACATAGCTGGGAGCTTGGAAGCTGATTCATATATTATACATTGATAGTCTATGGTCGGTGATGCTTTTGGAATACCCTAACTTGGGTGCCCCCTAAGTGAGAATGTCTTCATTCCTTTACTCTTAATATTTATGTCACACGAACGTTATTTTATTAGGCATATTATGGGTTGGGTTAGGTGGACAAGCATTGGTTTTATACATTAGGAGAGACATACCCCAATTTTATGTGATGCATTATATGTGTTGCATGTTATCGATTATTATATTTATTTAATTTTTAGTCTTTCTTATTTGGTTGGTTTAATAACTTAGGAAACTAAGCAAGCATATTAAGTATTTTACAGGAAAAATTTATATTCAACAATAAAAGTCTTAAATAAGAAAAATATGATATCCAAAAACACATTAACAAACTGAAAATAAATAAGCTAATTGCTTTGTAAACTTTGTGACAAATCGGTCAAAGAGCATCATATAATTGATGAGAAAAATGGTAACAATTGCTCATCACATCGACATAACATCAATCAATAATGAATAACACCTTTAATATTTTGAGATTAAGGTAAGTCGGGTTGAAAGACAATTCTGGTTAAATCTGTAGACCTCAAAACGTTCACTGTAATATATATGATAACAAATGAATAACATATTTTTTATAAAAAAAATAGTATATGAACATGCAGATAAATTACAACCTACTTTCTGGTAAGTGAACCAATTTAACATTGTTTGTGTAGATAATCATTTTCTTTTAATTGCAACATATGTCTTTATAATATTAACATCTGGATTGTAATACAAAAATAATTGTATTATCTAACAATTGCATATAATTAAAGAATTAGAAAGTTAAAACATTACATAATTATGTGAATAAATTAAAAAAATACTATATAACAAATCTGAAATAATTGTTAAGTTCAAATAAAGACTTACGTCGAAGCTTGTAAAAAATTTCAAAACTATGGCGATATTTTACTCGTTCCCCGTGACTATTTTTCCAGCAACATCTTCAAGTTTACCAAAAGACACTTAATAGATTGTGTAAACAACGTCTAAGCTTTGTATGGTAGAGTTTGTATGGTAGGAATTCACAGGTACAATGAAAACCCTCTTGAAACCACATTAGGCAACTTTATAAGCTTTGTTTGTTCGGTAGGTATAATCTTAAAATCACCATTTATTAAGGAGTAGTTTTTGTACTTTTGATATTGATGGTACATAAAACATCTATCTTAAAGTTAACCAAAGCAAAAACATCTCCCCCGATAACGCTGCATTCATATACTTGTAGAAAGATTTTAGGAAAAACTACTGCCATTTTATATCTCTTTAATAAAAAACAAATGCAAGTGTGTAAGTTTATAATATTGTATTTTACATATTCAATAAGATTGCCACAATTTGATAACTTACTTTGTAGTCAACAAATATAACAAAGTTTTTATCATCATCAATATCACAAAGTACGAGGTTTTGTACACATTAGTTGTTAATCGAATTGAAGTTTATGTTGTGTGATATTGATGATGATAAAGACTTTGTTATATTTGTTGACTACAAAGTGAGTTATCAAATTGTGGCAATCTTATTAATATGCAAAATATCATATTACAAACTTACACACTTGCATTTCTTCCTTGTAAAAGAGATATAAAATGGCAGTAGTTTTTCCTAAAAGTTTTAAGTATATGATTGCAGTGTTATGGTGGGAGGTGTTTTTGCTTTGGTTAATTTTAAGGTAGATCGTTTCATGTACCATCAATATCCAAAGTACAAAAACTACTACTTAATAAATGATGATTTTAAGATTATACCTACCGAACAAAAAAAGCTTATAAAGTTGTCTAATGTGGTTTCAAGAGGGTTTTCATTGTATATTTGTACCTGTGAATTCCTACCATACAAACTCTAACACATGACAGGACACGTCGGAGACTTATTGTTGGTACTCATATCAATTGCTTCATTTTAGTTTAATATTAGACGTTGTTTACACAATATTTTAAACGTCTTTTGGTATTACCTTGAAGATGTTGGAAAAATAGTCATGGGAGAACGAGTAAAATATCGCCATAATTTTGAAACTTTTTTACAAGATTTGACGTAAGTCTCTATTTTAACTTAACAATTATTTCAGTTTTGTTATATAGTATTTTAATTATATTCACATAATTATGTAATGTTTTAACTTTCTAATTCTTTAATTACATGCAATCGTTAGATAATACAATTATTTTTGTATTACAATCCAAATGCTAATGTTATAAAGACATGTGTTGCAATCAAAAGAAAATGAATATTTATGCAAACAATGTTAAATTGGTTCACTTACCATAAAGTAAGTTGTAATTTATCTGCATGTGCATATACTATTTTTTTTTAAAAAAAAAATGTTATTCATTTGTTATAATATATATTACAATGAACGTTTTGAGGTCTTCAGATTTAACCAGAATTGTCTTTCAACCCGAAGAAGCTCAAAATATTAAAGGTGTTATTCGTTATTGATCGATGTTATGTTGATGTGATGAACAATTGTTACCATTTTTTCTCAGCAATTATATGAGTGACTGATTTGTCATAAAGTTTACAAAGCAATTAGCTTATTTATTTTCAGTTGTTTGTGTGTCTTTAGATTTCATATTTTTCTTATTTAAGACTTTTATTATTGAATATAAGTTTGTCCTGTAAAATACTTAATATGCGTGCTTAGTTTCCTAAGTTATTAAACCAACCAAACAAGAAAGACTACAAATTAAAGAAATATAACAATCAATAACTTGCAACACATATAATGCATCACATAAAATTGGGGTATGTCTCTCCTAATGTATAAAACCAATGTTAGTCCACCTAACCCAACCCATAATATGCTTAATAAAATAACGTCCGTGTGACATAAATATTAAGAGTAAGAGAAAGAAGGCATTCTCACTTAGGGGGCACCTAAGTTAGGGTATTCCAAAAACATCACCGACCATGTACTATCAATATCAATGTATAACATATGAATCAGCTTCCAAGCTCCTAACTAAGTTTTCAAGTAAATTAAATACTATATTTATAATGCAATTAACACAGGTACAAATTGGTGATTCGTGTGACTGACAAAGGTGAAGATTTGAGTTGTATGCTGTTTGATGAAGCTACTTTTGCTCTTATTGGGATTACTGCAGATGACTTGCTTACGAGAAGTTTTACTGAGGTTATTTTCCACTTATGGTCATACACGTATGCACACACACGACAAACACTGATGGAGACACACACACGTTTAATATTGTTTTTTAGAAGATTACTTGTCTTTGTTAATAATGTTTGTCAATTCTTGCATTTGTTTAACTGTGAGATTATTTTATATGTGCTAACAGTTTCTTATGTTTTGTAAAGGGCGTTGATGACCCATATTGGATTCATGACTTTTTTTTTGATACTTTGCTTGCTCGAAGAGTGATTATTAAGATCAAGATTGATCGTTACAACTTGGCTCCCAACTATGTTCATTGCTTTACTGTTTCAAAATACATTGGTGATGATATCAATTTGCTAAATAAAGACAAGACAATGTCAACAGCAAGCGCAAGCCAGGTTCTTCCAAGTAATGATGTTGTTAGTGACGGTGATGTTGATGATACCATTGATAATTATCCTAAGATTACCGATGATGAGTGGGCTCTGGCAGATGAATCTATGTGGACCCCCCTATTACACCAAAATCTAAGGTAATTATTAACTAACATGTTACAAAATGTTCGTTATTATATATATATTTTTAAAACCATATCTTATAATCATTATTTGAAATTTAGTTGAGAGTTGCGAACAACCATCATGATGTTCATCCCATGGTGCATCTGGGAATACTAATGTTGACATGGCTACTCCTTCATCATCATCTATTGGTAAGACCAAAGTTGAAGAACATGGATCACCATACAAATTGAGGCCAAAGAGAACTATTCAAAAACCAAAAAAAAATTAAGGAATGACTATGTTGGAATATACTATTTCGTAGTTTGGTTTCTTTCACTTGTTTCCATTTTCTTATGTGATTGCAACATTTTTTATGGTTTTGCGTTCAACGTACATTACTTATTTGATTTTCGTTCAATGTTTTTCAACTTAATTGTTTATCTTATGATTTGTACCTTAATTTAGTAAACAATTATTATTTTTTAAAATGAATTTTACTAAATTGATGCGATTATACTATAGTATCCGGCCACCATACGGGTATAAAACTAGTTGTTTGGAGCGTTTTGATGTGTATTTTGTTGATTATTTAGAAATCAGGTATTAGTGCAATTATCTTTTTGGTTCACTTACGAATTTTAGTTTATTATAGGCAAAGAAAGAATAGTGACATTTTGATAATTTAGAATTTGACCACTATAAGTTTTTTTTAACTTTAAGAAGTAGTAAAAAATATGAGTATTAAATTTAACAACTTTGCTTAGAGATTTGAGTTCTTATTAAATTAGAGATAGAGTTCTTGATAAGAGATTTGATTTTCTTATGTAACTTATGCTTCTGCAAATGATATATAATACCTGTTTTTGGGAGTCAACTGTTATAACCCATCGCAACGTACGTAGAACATAATGTGTATGTTAATATAATGAATAATGTAATAAATTAGTTAACATAGAGTACCTCAACTCGTTCTTCAACTTTCTTATCAAGAACATGACCTTACACAAAACGACCATAAAAATGAAGTTAGTACGTAGAACATAATTTATGTTAATGTAATGAATTTATAGCATAAAAATGTAATGCACATAACGTGTATGTTAATATAATGAATTTATAACATAAAAATCTAATGCAGAATTAATAAGAAACAACATAAAGTAAATCATTTTTGAAAGAAGAATACATCAATAACATTCTTATTTTCAATTTTCTTAGCCAACAAAGGCTTCATTTTGAAGATAAGTTGAATGTTCAAACAAAAATTAATTAGAAATTAACATATATATATAAAACAGACAAGAAAGTTAATGGAATTGTTTTTTGGTTCCAAATTTTTAAAATTTTCTTATTCCCAATTCCTCCAAATTTTGAAGATAACTAGGTTTTTCTCACCCCGCGCGATGCAACGGGTTAACTCGATATAAAAAATATGCATTATCATCCAACATATATATGTTTTCAAAGCTATAGATGCGCACAACTTGTGTGCAATGTACATAATAGATCCTAGTGACGTTTAATTCATGTAGTGACTATTCATTGATACAAAGTTATTTTGTTAAATTGATCAAAATTTTTCATTAAGTTCTATAATCAACATCAGTGCATTCCACTAAACATTAACTTATTATTACAAATCTCTTATTCTTACTGCTTATATGAAGTTCTCTAATCAACATCAGTTTATTCCACTAAACATCTACTATACTTATTATTGTCAACTTATTCTTATCCACATCAATGTAACCCAACATGTTTCAATTGAAAGTTTGAAATAGAGGTAGATGAATATTTAGTTCATATTTCCACTAAAAATAATATACAATATTATGAAGCACACACCACCTGCAGCACCAAAACACCTGGAAGTCACAATGTTGCATTAGTATTGGATGTGTGTTCTTCCAAATGTTACTGGGAAAACTAATCAACATATACATTTCAATTAACAATATACGTTCGAGCAACATTTATAAAGCTACAGTTCTAAACCACATCACAATCAGTACAATTACGTACTCGTTTTCCCTAAAATTAGAACTAATATGAGAGAAAATGAATCATTTTGGGATACATACCTTCTCGTTGAAGTACAATTGGAGTTAACAATTTCATCGACGCCTAATTTATCGGACTTGAAGATATTGAGATTTTCCTCTAGCTTGAAGTCCGTTTCCTTCAAATTGTTCTTTACAGATGCAACACCTGTTGACATCTTCGGCCAGCCACCGTCACCATCCCAAGCCATTTGAAGACCAAGAACCCTAGATCAAAGGAAGAGGAACCAAACACAACGATATATAGAAAGAATGTGTGTGTGTGTGTGTGAATGGAAGCTAAGATGCGATAGTCGAAGGACGATGAGGGTTTGGTGGGGCTATGTCGACGATGTAAGCGGACACAGGCAAAGGGAATGAAAGTCAAGAAGAGGCATTTTGGAAAGACACATGACTTGTACATGATGCATGAAAATTGGTACAAAATTGAACAGTGAATTCTCCTCACAGGAAATTTTCTCTAATTAATATATATATAAATTTGCAAATGAACTAGTTTTTAATTTGATTTATTTTTGAATTAGCCGCTAAAATTCATGCACGATTTTGAATTTATGGTTATTGTTATGCTTATTGTTTAGCTAATTCAACTACATAATTGTTTACATTTGATTTTACTTGTTATTATATAAATATTTAATTTATATTGCATGTTTCTGTTCAATTTATAGTCAATGCAGATGAGTTGGATACGATTACATGCCTCCAAGTTTAAGAACATTTTTTTTTGTTTTGTTATTTTGGTCATCTTAATTTTGGTTCGTGAAAAGGCATTTTAATAATGTTTTATTTTGGTAAATGCAATTTTTTTGCGATCGGTATTCGGGTTAAAAGTTGAAATGGTAGTAGTTTAATTCATATAATTTAACATAGCTGTCTTGCTTGGGACGTGTTGCGATAGAAGGTAAATTTTAAGTGTATCAAAAAGCTGGAAGCATTTAACTTTTCTTAAACGCTTAATGTTTAAATTTCAATAACTAAGTTTTAGTCCATATTGTTTCGATTAATGTAGCAAATAAATGTGAGTTTGACACCTGGGCATATTGTTTCGATTAATGTAGCAAACAAATGTGAGTTTGACACCGGGAGAATTTAATTAATACGGTTGATATTTAATCCAAGCCTTTTTAAAGGGCCAGAATTCCTTCTTAGAGAGGTTACAAACACCAGTCTATATATATACACACATTGGCGGAGGTTTTAAGGGGTCTGGGGTGCCCGGGCTCCTATCGTTTTTCTGGCCAAAAGTCTCGATATGATAGTTTTTGGCCGAAAATTTTATATGTATTGAGCCCGGTCCTTTCGGTTTTTTTTCATAAAATTCCTTGGGCCCCCCTTGAATTTTAAAAAATAATAAAGTTGAACTAATATTATAAGTTTTAACATTATCTTTAAGGGTTCACAATATCGGTTGTTATTTTGTTCATTAGCCTATCCTTAGTTTAAATCCTGTTTTGGGTCTTAAAAATTAAAATGGGCCTTGACTATTAAACATTACATATTTCAATAATTGTCTTCGCAAGGGAAATTGCTGAGAATTTTGGTTCAGAGTGCATAACCAATGAGTTCAAAGAGCTTAAAAGGTCCTTACGTTGAATAGCGATTCTTCTTTCGGGTACTCACCTTTTCGTTTTAAACATTTTATATCTTGTTTAATACAAACATATATATATTTTTGAGTGGAACAAATATTTGATATTTTAAACTTTAAATTGTTTAACCCGACCCGAATTTTATCCCGAAACATAGCGATAAGGAAAAGGATTTTGCCCCATGACTTTCGGCTCCCTCGGACAAAGTTTTCAAGCTCCGTCACTATATATATATATATATATTATTAAAAAAAATAGATACTACACGTACATACAATTCAATCAAAACCACAATATTTATATAGTTATTATTCTTTTTTTGTGATGTTTAACATAATATGATGAAAAAGTTGAAAACATTCAACATCCAATTGCAGTTTGTTTCTAACCCACTGGCGACCCGTATTCCTCTCGTTTCAATTCTAGTTTATGTTAATATAGTAAAATCGTAAAGGATAAATAGCTATTACCTTGATCGCGATGTGATGCTCGGTTAAAGAAATCTTGTAGTGGAAAGGGTTCGTCGCTGTTTCTTTGTGATAACAATAACTTGTTCTTCGGTGATGATCGCGATCGCGATTTGAGCGGTAGTCCGATGGTTGCTCTTGATGATCAGTAGACCCGTCGGACTTGGTGCTAGCAAAACCTTGATGATCTTCGGTTAGACAGGGGCTTTGGTTTTGTAATCTGGTTCGATCGGAGTTTAAAAGTTGAATTTCCCCATAATTCGGATGAATATTCGGTCACATGAGAGTTTTATGAAAATCAGATTTATGAATGACAGATGTACATTAGATTTCTAAATAATTACTATTATGACATTGCGTTTAATTTGGCATTTTACACATTTGGCCCCTCAACTTTCTTTACTTATTTATAAAACCCCTTGAATTATTCTCAAGTATTTATAGAATTCACGACCATATACGAGACCACGGTTTATTTGGATTCGAGTTATGATCGTTGTGTTGTAAATTGCTAATGTTCATTAACTATATTTAAATTTTACGGGCTATTACGAGTTGACACGATAAAACCTAAGCTTATTAGTTTTGATGAAATGAATCAAATTCCATATTAGTTTATATATGATTTCATTAATTTTATAAGTTGGACTAGGGTCTCATGTATGAACTTATTAATTAACAACTTTTGACTTATAGTTTTAGATTATTCAAAATCTTATGCTTATATAATCGTTAATTACGGTTTATTTAAATTAACTTATTAACATGTTTAGTTATTCATGTTTAAGACCACTTTCGGCTTTTGCATTGGCTTAGTTTCGGTTAATAACCTAAGTGTCAATCACTACAAAACTTAGTTTTTATTTGTGGTATTATTTTTAGTAAAGTTCCAAGTTTCCCACGTGTTATAACTGGTTACCGCCAACGTATTCATAAAATCAGTGTAGATTCAATCTGAACCTTAATTTGTTGTCGGATGTCACAAAAGGAAAACTCAAAACAGGCTCATATGCTAAATTGGGCCTTTCAAGAGAAAACATAGGTCTTTAAAGTTTAATCTACGTCCACACTCTTATTCGTCGTACCAAAACAAATCTCATATCGTCAAATGCACATGCAAGGATCCATGGCCAGCAGGCAACAGGTATGTATGATCTCAATGATCTTAGTTTTAGGGTTTTACGACGAAGGATAGTTATCACAACGTGTTTTCTTATCAACGTTATAGTATTTGGGACTGCCTGCCACAACAATGTATGGAGTTTGTGATGAACTTTCTCTTTTTTTAAAACGTCAAATATTTATACTTCTAAACTACCCAAAATAGTAAACTTCTTGTTTTAATTTGGACATGGTAACTCTCTTCTAAGCAAGGCCGGCTCATAATTAATTTTTTTACCGTGATCGACTGTTAAAATCATCGTATACACAACTACACAAGTTTTCTGAAATCAATTATCTTAATATTATAAAATGCTTATAAAACTACTAATAATTAAACAAAGCCTTAGTTTTTCTTTTCACAAACAAAAAACATAGAGACGATATCAAAGCAAACCTTGGATTTATTTTAGTGATGAATAAGATAGTTGCTCTAGAGACCTCTAACTCGTATATGCAAGCTAGAATAATACATAACATATCTAACTATCAAGTTATTGAGTAATTTGTAATTTATGCAGACACCTATGATGTGATTTCAACCGTTTCCTCAGATTTGACGTTTTGGGTCATACGCCCAAGCCCATCTTAGGAGGAACATCACAACTACGTAAACTCCCATTTATTGTCTTAACAAATATGTTTTGTCCCGGATTTAATCCAAAACCTCTCACAAGAAACTCACGGGGTAACTACTTGGCAAAAAAACCTTTTGGTTAAATAAAAATAATAGTCAAATAATATAAATTGTGTGCGTTATGTTCATATTTCTTTAAGCTATATTTTGCGAACGCATAAGGTTTTTTAATTATTTGCTTTCTATGATTTGTAGCACTGCATGTTTACGTTCTATTCTTTGGGAGTGTCATATGGTTTTGCGGGTAAAACCCTCGTTAGACTAATGAATGGTTGAGATTGAATTTTTGGCATTTGACCCCCATTGATGCATATACACAAGGCTAAGATGGATGTGTGGGCACACAAGGCTCGACCGAATAAGGAACGAAGTCATCAGGAAGAGACTGGAGATAGCGTGCATCTCAGACAAAGTAAGGGAAGGAAGATTGAGATGGTTCGGACATGTGAGGAGAAGAAACCTGTTGGCGCCTGTTCGAAGAGTAGAGAGCCTTGTTGTGGAGGGAAAGATGAGTAGAGGACGACCGAGGTTGACATGGGATGAGCAGATTCGCCACGATTTATCAGAGTTGCATCTCTCGGAGGACATGATCAGTGATAGAAGTTCATGGAGGCGTAGGATAAAGGCGAGAGATTTCTAGTATGTGTAGGACGTAACTTGGTAGAAGCTTAGTTTCATAGATTGCCTGTGTCATACGTGATTGGGGCCGTGGTCTGCATGCTAGTGGTGTGTTGTCTTTTGGTGTATTTGCTTTTCTTGCTTAGGGATGGTTGATCTCATGCTTTTTCTGAGTGTATATGTGCGATCTTTATCTGTTTGATATGCGCGGGTGTGTCTAGTTGTTTCTTTATGCGTGTTTTATGTGCGGTATTTATCTGTTTTTCTACTGCTTCATGTCTCAAAAAAGAAAATAATAATAATAATAATAATAATAATAATAAAAATAATAATAATAATTATAGTAGTAGCAAAAAAAATAAAAAAAAAGGGCAACGGTTTTTTTAGAGCCGGAGGTCTCCTTCGAAGCAGCCTCTCTACCACACCCGTGGCATGGGTAATGTTTGTTTTCATCTCACCCTCCTCAGACCCCACACAGTGGGAATATTATGGGTTTGTTTGTTTGGTTGTTTGATGCAT
Organism: Mikania micrantha; assembly: GCA_009363875.1. Taxonomy (NCBI): domain Eukaryota; kingdom Viridiplantae; phylum Streptophyta; class Magnoliopsida; order Asterales; family Asteraceae; genus Mikania; species Mikania micrantha. The sequence continues at coordinate 14,639,823 of CM018697.1, forward strand.
AGACACGTTTTCTTTTTCCATAACTTTTCTGGTTACCTCCTCCGACCTCCTCACCACCACCACCACCCTCCACCATCTCCTACAGCCGTCCTCCACCCTCCAATCTGCGCCACAGCAACGATGATCTTCGCGGAAACTTCCGGTTACATCGCGATGGTCCTACGGTACTGCGGCACAGCCGCGATGATCCTCGCGGAAACTTCCGGTTACGTCGCGTCGCATTTCATCTTCGGAGGAAATCGCAGTTCCGGTTATGATCGGATTGGTTCCGATAAGGTTTGTGGGTTCTTCGCATTGTTTATTGGATTATTGTTACTTTCTATTAGTTGGAATCGAATTGACTGCTTCCCTTTTTATTTTGTCAACCTCGGTAAATTAGGTTTTTCATCTTTTCTTGTCGCCAATAGGGAGAAATGTGTTAGGGTTTGGCCAATGTTAGGGTTTGGCCAATGTTAGGGTTTGATATTTCTTAATTTGTTACGAATTTAATTTGGCTGGTGATCTATGGGGTAACTTTTTTAATGTGTCTTCCAGATTTGTTGTTAGCTTTCACTCACTAGCATTCATCAAGTTTGAAATATCAATCGCCTTGCTGGATCAAATGATGTTAATTAGCTATAATATTGTTTCCTTTCTGAATTAAATGCCAAAATTGTTTCCATTGTCTGAAATGTAATTGGAGCTCTAGAAGAAGTGTGGATTGACTTCCATTGCTATATATATTTTATAAGGAAAAATCAAATAAGAAGAGACTTTTGTGTAAAAAGCATGGTTGTAAAAATCGCGATTCCTCGGCCGATTAATCGGCATTAGGCGCTAATCGGGGTGTTCCCGACTAATTTTTCTCAAATCGGCCAATTAATCGCTAGTCGGTCAACGACGGTCAAAATCGGACCTAATCGGTTCTGATCGGTCCTAATCGGCCACCAATCGGCCACCAATCGGACAAAAAACGGCCGATTTCCGGCGAAAACGAGAGGAAAATGGAAAACAGACCTTCGATCTTCGTTGAGAACGACGATTCCTACTTCGATTGACAAGAAAGACGCTGTGAAAGATCCAATTTCAGTCACCGGAACCCTAATTTGGGCTTGGAAACGCCGAAGCAGGTAGTCGGAGGTAGTTCAGAACTTCGGGAGACGAGAAACGCTTTTTTTTTTTGAAATAAGAACATGGGCTTCGCTTTTTTTTTTTGAAATAAGAACATGGGCTTTTATTAATGGATGGGCTAGGTATCAAAAAAATAAAATAAAGAGCCCATGTGAATTAATTTGATAAACTCTTAGATTATTTGCAAACTTATACATAAAGTTTTGTATATATATATATACAATTTTTAAAATTTATATATAAAATCTCAATCCGATTAATCCCGATTAATCCCGATTAATCTCGATTAATCCCTAGTCCCTACCTCGCCGACCGACTAGCGATTAGCGATTTTTACAACCATGGTAAAAAGAGAAATAACTAACAGGATTTTAACATGTGTCATGAAAATTTAGTTATAACATCTTATTTTTGTATTAGATTTTTATTTTTTTGTATTAGATTTTTGTTTTGTATTTTTTTTGTACCTTATTTTTGTGGTTTTTGTATTGTATTTTTGAACTACATTTTTTTTGTTCTGGATTTTTATTTTTTTGTACTGTTTTTTTTTTATTTTTGTATTGAATTTTTTTTGTACTGAATTTTGTTTTTTGTACTGGATTTGTGTTTTTATATTTTTAACATGCCACATGTCAAAAGGCAAAAATCTCCTTCTTAGTGAATCCAAACCCTATATTTTTTTGGTTAAAAAATACCTTGATGATGTTGCTTTTGCTATTTATATACTGATGATGATTTGTATGTGGCTGATGCTGATACTGTTCTTGATAATCCAGTTGATCTATTGAATGATGCTACCTACAATCATGATTATGCTGTGTCATGTTTAATCATTGTGCATTGTTAGGTCTTGAAGGTGTAGGATTAATCTTGACTTGTTAAATTCGGGTTATGGATCTGGGTCTGAACTGTTTGCAATATGGGTCAGTGTGTCTATTGGTGCTAGTAGTGGAGTACTTATCAGTTTTATTTATGCATGTAGAGTGTCTAGATCATGGGTCTAAATCTAATTTGCTGGTTGTTATTTTCTTTGTTTATGTTGGAGTCTTCCCTATTTATGTAAGTTTTTAAGTATGAATGTGACATGTGGCCAATAAAAAGTTTTCAATTATGAATTTGCATTTTGTCTTTTAGAAGCCTGATTTTACAAGAAAAGGGGGCTTGGTGAATAATTTATTCAGCTAATGATTTTATTCTGCCTGTTGGATTAATGGAATATCGTATGGCTGGAGATTTCTTTCAAGATTTTAAGATCTTTTTTCTTTTGCTCTCCATACAAAAGCACATTTTCTCTCCCCCAAGCAACGGCTACTTATTGCAGCCGCTAAAGAAGCTACCCCCGCCGCCCCCGCAACCACCGCATCCTCCGGCCGGTCGTCCCTCTCCTCTGCCAATCGAGCAACGTCTGTTCACCTCTCTCGTGAGCCCTTGCTCTAGATCCTCTATCTCTCCTTCATTCTTCTCTCCTATCTTTCTTTATTGCCGAATCAATGGGAAAAAGGTTAAACCTAGGATTAGATGGGGTAGTCTAAAAGGAGATAAGCTAAAGGTGCTTAGGGACAAGGTTATTACAGGAAAAATAACGTGCAGTACGGAGACGCAAACGACACGTAGGAGACAATGACAGACAATGTGACAAGAGTAGTATGAGAGACACTGATAGGAAATATAAATCAAAACAGATTACTTGATTGAAATACGCAATAATCTACCCAATTCGAGAAGAGTATAATTCTCCAAATTACAATAAAGATAACAAAACATTCATAAAAAACCAAAACTAGAAATCCAACGTCTAAATATTGCATAAATTACTAATAACTGCTCCTGTAATTCTGCATAGCGGTTGCTCCTGGGTAAGCCGACAATAAAGTCCGTTGAAATATCTTACCAAATCCTATATGGGATTGATAGTGGTTGGATTAAACCAGCGGGAGATAAAGTCTGGTACTTTTGCTGTTGACATATAATACAATGTTGCACGAATAGACGAACATCATGTTTCATTTTAGGCCAAAAATAAAAATCATATAAACGCTTTAAGGTTTTCAAAAACCCGCCATGACCACATTGGAGAAGAATGGGCCTCTTGCAGTAACTTAGGCTGAAGAGTATCCACATCAGGAATTACCAATCGATTTTTGTAAAACAGAAGATCATCCAGTACCACAAAGCCTGGAACAGAATTAGATGGAAAGTCAACTTCAAACGTGTATTGCGTTATCTAAAAGGAACGATTCATCTTAGACTCACAATTACTCCATCCCGATCTAACGACCTCATTGCATACTCCGATGCTGGTTGGGCCGGATGTCTAAACTCTGAGCGATCTACGTCATGATTGTGTATTTTATGGAAACAATTATGTATCATGGTCCTCTAAAAGGCAACCTGGGGTGTTTATTGTGATAATGTCTCTGCAGTTTATTTGCCAGAAAATCTGGTTCATCATCAACTAACTAAACATGTCGAACAAGATATTCACTTTGTTCGAGAAAAGGTCCGTCTTGGACGCATACGTATTCTATCCTTCCCCCTAGACCCTACTGAAAAGTGGGAACATACGGTAAGTTAGTTTGTTATTTTATTGAGAAATTAGCTCCTAGTTTTTAGCTTACCTAGTTTAGTTTATGTTATATATATTGCAGATGTATAGAGAGGAGAGATTGGTAGGGAATGAAATTGAATATTCTGTGAATACTCTCAAAAACCACAATATATAAAAGCATTGAATTGGAAAGGAATAAATTCATAACTAACTATTCGTTTCTCCAATACTTTTCTTTATTATAATAGTAAGTATATTTAGTATTTGTAACAAAAACACATGTTATGTCTTACAAATATTAAAAAAAAAACACACACACAATAGATTAAGAGAAAGCATTGCGTGAATTTTAAGGAAAGCAATTATTTATATTTATAGTAGTAGATAACTATAAGATATTCCACAATTACTTGAAGTTTGAAGGATCTATGTAGTCTCCCTTCCTCTTCTCATCTTCAAAACTTTAACCGCAACTGCAACGTATATCTTGTCCATGATTTCCTCCGAAAACATGAACAACTTATACCTCCATTGCTTCTTGAACAACAAGACTCCAATAATACCCCAAAAACCTGTTCCAAAACCTTATTATGTCCAAGTAAAACCATACCTTGTTTGACTTGTTTGCCTCTTTGTCTTTGTTATTGCTTCTTGTGGTTGGTGGCTTTTCATGAGGAGAGCACTCCTTTGGCAGTGGTGCACCACAGAGATATGTGTTATCAGCATATGCTGATGGATCCATAAGTGTCTGCAATTGATTTCCACTTGGGATTTGTCCTGACAAGTTGTTGTGTGACAAATTCAAGTAACTCAAGAAATTTAAAGATGCTATGCTTGGAGGAATCCTTCCGGTCAACTCGTTTGCTGACAAATCAAGAGAATTCAATGACTTCATGTTCCCAATGTTTTTTGGAATACCCCCACTAAAATGATTATTAGACAAATTGAGGCCTATCAATGCTTCAAGTGCAGTCAGCGCTTCTGGTATTTCTCCAATAAGTTTATTGCTTGAAAGGTCCATGTTTTGGACGAGTTGCAAGGTTGTTGTATAGTCAAATTCAACACCTTTGATAACCTGCATTATATTTCCATAACCGTATGAATACCCAATTCTACTCATAGTATAGGGATCAAGCGTGTCCTCTATCATGCCATGCAATTCTCCAAAACAATGAGGGATGGATCCTGTTAAGTTGTTATGTGCGAGATCTAGAATTTGAAGCAGGTAAGATTTGCACAAAGAGTGAGGAATACGTCCAGTGAAATTATTCTTATGCAACCGGAAAGCGACCAATCTTGTAATATTTTCTCCAATCCATTCAGGTATTTCTCCTGAGATTTTATTCTCACCCAAATCTAAGAATGACAAATTAGATAAATACCCCAAATCTCGCGGAAGCTCTCCGTTTAAGTTATTGTCATTCACCTGTAACCATAACAAGGATGGATTACCAACTAAAGAACTCGGTATGACACCAGATAATCTGTTTGAACTAAGTAGCATCACTTCTAAGGACATATTCCATAAGCACTTAAGAATTTTACCAGTCAACCTGTTTCTGGAAAGATCAAGAACTTTCAAATCTGTCATTTTGCAAAACCACCTTGGAATCAACCCTCTGAAAAGGTTATCTTGCAAAAATAATCTCTCTTTTACTAAAGGAAGGTTTGTTAAAGGGCCAGTGAGTTTGTTGCTAGAGAGATCTAAGTCAGATATGCTGGGCAGGAGGCGCAACCATGTGGGAAGAGGTCCAGATATGCTAGCATTGGACAACAGTAACTTCTCTAGTTTCCTTTGAGTTCGAAACCATTGTGGAAATTCATTTTCAATCTTGCAAGAACCAAGATGAACAAATTTCAACTGGAATGGAGGCATCCACTCACGTGAAATATTGAAAAGCAAATTATTGTTAGAATTTGCATTCAAGTAGTTCAACATTAAGAGGTTGGAAAAATGTTCTTCTGAAACAACTCCTTGTAAAGAATTGTAAGAAATATCTAAAATTTGGAGATTTGTGAGTTGCCCAATTGAATTCGGAATGGTCCCATTTAACAAATTTGAAGACACTGAAATCACTTTTAATGAAGTGAGTCTTCCTAGAGATATTGGGAGGGGGCCTGTAAATCGGTTTGATACGAGATATATTTCTTTTAAAGCTGTTAAGCTACCCAATGATTCTGGAATAAAACTATCAAGTTGATTATTGGATAGATATAATCCTTGTAATAATCTTAATTTCCCAAGAGCTTCAGGGATTGCACCTGTGAGTTCATTGTCTGATAGATCTAAGCCTCTTAAATTGGTGAATCTTCCAAAGGAACCTGGAATTGATCCATTTAATTTGTTCAAATTCAAATACAAAATCTCCAATGCATTTTGAGAGCATTTGGATACATTAGTTGATGGGCCAATATTCATTTCTCCTTCAAGGATATTATATGAGGCAATCAATTCTTTGAGGTGACACTGCCTCCATATTCCAACATCCTCAATTTTCCTTAACTTATTCAAAGAAATATCGAGCTTAAGAAGGTTAGGCATGACAGGTATATATGAATTTAGTTTGTTCCAGGAGAGGTCAAGGGATAACAGGGAACTCATGTTTGTTAAAATAGATGGAAAGTCGCCTTCAATTTCATTCCAGCTAAGATCCAGGTGTTGGATGCTAGAATATGTACTGAAATTAAGATTGGTGGAAGAAAGACTGACATTTTGGATATGACAACTTGACAGACGCAACTCTGATATAAAAGGTATCACGTTTAACAATTTTTCAAGGCTTTGTGTTATGCTAAGATCATTCGATGAATAATCAAGGAACACTAGCGATGTCATGTTAAGAAAGAAGCCAGGGAGTTGACCACTTAAACTATTTTCACTAAGATCAAGGTGTTTGATGTTAGCAAGTTCTCTACTAGAATTAAGATGATGAGAACCAAAGTTAGCCATAGAAAGTCCACATCTAGACAAACTTAGCTTCGATAATGTATGAATTGTGTAGCATAAGTTATTAAGATGTTGTGTTCTACCAAGATTCACACCGCTCAAGTCAAGTTGTTCGAGTTTTGAAAGGCCATAAATCCATGACATATCATGTGTTATCAGCTCTTGCGAATAATCTGATGATGAACTGAGATCAAGAACCTTCAAATTGGAAAGATTTCCAATTTGATGAGGAATATCTCCTCTAAAACCTGTATCAGAGAGATTGAGATACCTTAGTTGTTTAAAGGATCCAATGAACTCTGGAATTCGGCTTTGTTGAAAATCATTCCCACTCAGGTCGAGATGTTTTAGATTCACCAACTCTGTCAAACAAGAATTCATCTCATCACCAACTAAGTAGTAGTAGTCATAATCACTAACCACATCATTGTCTTCAAGCAAGTTGATGTATTTATCAACTAAGTAGTGGGGTTTCTGGACATTTCCTCTTAGATGAAGGCCAACAACGGTTCCAGTGACATCACAGTAGACTCCTTCCCACTTGCAACAATCACGCCCAACCCTCCATGATGAAAGCAATCCATGGTCTTCTTTGATGCTGTGCATGAACTTGACAAGAGCTTGTCTCTCTTGTTGAGAACAAGAGGATGTTGTGAGATTTCCACTAGCCACACATTTATGTGCCAATATTAGTAAAAAGATGCATACGAAATCGAGACGAATTCCCAAACCCAAATTAGTATTACCCATGTTTTAATGCACTTGAAACTCATATAGAAAAAAAATGACGGAATTAATGGAAGGATTGGTGATCTTATGATCAACAAATTTGGACATTTGTAAATCCATAAATGAAAAAAAGTCGGGGATAAAGACTTGGACTTGGAATTAATTGTGGTCTATTATTAGCGTTGACCTTGAGCCATGACCAACATAAAACCATGGTTGATCACCTGAAGTCTTCACACTACGTGGCCTATACGTTCTATGCTAACACGCGTAACATCAGAGTAATTTTTACTAATTAAATGGTCCATAAGTTTTATGCAAATTTATTATAAACGAACTACTTGCATATAAATATCAATTTTTAACCATTACCTGCTGATTAACTTCTATTTCGGTTCACGACCTTGATATACAATCTGAAGCCGAATGACAAATTAATATTCAATATTAAATAACTTAACTTGATATACACAATTTTTTTGTGCTCTTATTTATTTATTTATTTATTATTATTATTATTATTATTATTATTATTATTATTACTAGAATTTAGGACCCGCGCGTTGCGGCGGGGTCCGATATACTGACGTGAAGCGAAACGGACATTAATCTCAAAACCAAACGTCGTCATAACCTATAAAAAATCATAAAAATACTCTATACGTATTAAATACACAAACCCTAATCTAAAGTTTAAAACCTACATCAGGGTTGATTCAAAAACATTATAAATTAAACAATATAAAAAGTAATAAAAGAGAGATTTACAGACAAAAGGTTTTACCTTTTTCCTCAAGGACCGTGAAGAAGACAACCTATGTCTGCGACATTGGGTTAAGAAAGGTTTGCGAAACAAACATCAGTTGCATATTGAGAAAGCCAAACCTGAATTTTACTATATGTGAATTCAGAATCGTTGCACTTCAATGACTAAACCCTAGATATTTATTTAAACGGATAACAGAGCGACCCGCGCGTTGCCGCGGGATTTACTTTTGTTTCAAGTTGATGTATGACTCTTAGATTGCGAATAACCGATGGCATCCCTGATTATAAATTACATCATAGTTTCTTGTTACATATAGTAATGCATGCCGCACCTAGATTAACATGCATATATCTAATGGATAATCAAATGACATGTTTTTTGTGCTCGAACAAAAACAAAAGCCATAGGCCTTCACATATGAATATAGAAGGGTATGCACAAAACATAGTAACTATAGTGAACACAAAGGTAATATATATAAAAGCCACACCTAAACATAAAATAACAGATAAACAAAGCATAATAAAAATTGAATGACCAAAGACATAGGAATAAAAAAGAATCCAATCGAGTAAAGAACCTAAATGATGCAGAGAGTCCTTTGCCTCTGGTTTTACTTTGTCCCTTCTTTCCGAGAGCTGAAATCATATTGATGCTTTTAAGGCTTTTATTACTCAGTGGAATTACTTGAAATCAAAATCTGATATTCAGGTTGAGAATCCTCCATCAGCTTAGCCCAACCCTAGTAGCGCCCAGCAACCAAGATCCCATCACTGCACCACACAGAGCCTATGAAAAGTCTTTACACTTTAACACATCCAAGGAACTCCTTTGATCAGATTTAAGGCCACCAGATATCCGCATAGCTCCTAGTAACTGTGAGCAGCCATGCAGCCACCATCAGTTTGCCAGTTTGCCTACAGTCAGGTGTGATATACTCATCATTATCACCAGCCCCCTAGTGTGCCATAACACCATTTGAAGGAGATGCACAACATCCAATCCTCTTGACATTCCACCTGTTGGTACCTTGTGTATGCAAATAAATCCAATTCATAGCATAGTTCCAAGAGTTCCAACCAATAACATCCAAGGTAGCCTGATGTTTATACCTGGACCAGCTAACATGCAGCTCATCATTATACACATGGCTGCAATACTACCTAATTTGTTATGCGATTGAATTTATGCAATTATAATGTTTGAAACAGAATTTTTTTTTTTGTTTTTTTTACGTTTATCATATTTTTATAATGAACCTCTAAATCATTAAAAGATAATAATCATTTACTATGGTTCATGAAGTTTACATTCAAACTTGTGAACTCTTCATGAATGGCTAAATCCGGTCTACTCTTCTTGCCTGTAAGATCACATTAAATCTCAATCAGTTTTTAAACAAACACTTGAAAACATGAACAAACATAAAACTAAACGATTGAACAACCAAAGTTAGAAACATATACACACTTCATATATATGATAGGTGAACTAACTAAACACCAATTCAACCCTAACCAAATGCCAGAAATTCAAGTCATAAAAAAAATTCAAAAACTCACTAATACAACCAGGTGTATGGAAAAAGAAAAAAAGTAAAAAACTTTCCTATTTGTGGTGCACGCGTATAATGTATATATGTGTGAGCTCTTAAGGGGCAAAAGTAAAAGTGCACTATTTTTAACGTTATTTTAATTATTTTGTAAAATAACGTTAAAATCGTTGGGATGATAACTTCAAACGATAACTTTGAGCTGGGGACTCTTTCGGAGCAGCCTCTCTATCCCAATTGGGATAGGGGTAAGCTTTGTATCTATCCTTCCCCCCAGACCTACTGAAAAGTGGGAATATACTGGGTAAGGTTGTTGTTGTTGTTGATTTTCCTAAGTGAGTATTGTTACATAAAATACATAAAAACGCACATCAACACATAATAAAATAAAATTATTGCAAAACTAAAAGAAGAGTGAATAAGAATTGAGGTATATTTTTTCATTGTTAAATGTGACTAAACATTCAACTACTTAGCAAGACTTATTTTGTGCCAATTTGAACACCTATGTAATAGCATCACAAAAGTTGTCCAAGAGTTTACCTCAAATCTAATCTTCTTCACATCGCTGGCTAAGAAGTACACATGAATTGTGCAAGTCTAATTAAAGGATTAAGATACAACATCAATGTAAATAACAAAGCAAAGTGCTAGAAAGCCAAAATCTTAAGTATGTGAATGTTATAAAAATATTATATATTGCATATAAAGTTTGAATATACAAATGCATGTGCAATTCATGTGTATGTTGTAATTACATACGCATCATACATCACAAATATCACACTAATTAATCAAATATGTTTTTGTTTTATACACTTTACTCATAATAAATATGCTTTATTAGTTAATAAATGTGAATGCCACAAACATTAGACTAAAGGTAGAAACTTAAAAGAGGATCTTACAGCAACTCAAGCGTACATTTGTTGATCTAATTCATCAGATAAACCCATGCTTTCTTTAGTTATCCTACATATGGTTGAGTCACATGCAATTTGCCTAGCTATACAAAATCGAAGCAGCAAAATAGCTTAGTCTAACATGTTATGAACAAAGAAACCACATGTGAGTAAAAATTAAGAGCATAACAAATGGAAATAAATATGGAGTCACTCTGTCGTAAGCAAAATATAGCTATTGCATTTGTTGTTCCCTTTTATAACTCAATCTAAACCTTATGCAGGCTGTAATTAACCTGTAAAAGATAACTCAAATTCCTTGTTCTTTCTCACGGGTGAGTAAAATCTAAGAGAATAACCAAAGATAACCAAATTAAGCCTTATGCAAGTTGTAATGACCTGTGTAAAAACTCAAATTCGTTGTTTCCTTTTAAAACCCAATTCCACAGCGAAGAATACAATGGGTTAATAGCATTGCTTTTGCCATTATTTAAAACTCTAATCTTTCGTCATCTTTCTCTTTTTCTTCACTTCACGTAATAGATGATGAAGGATCACTCCTTGTTTCATCACCAAAGGCTCTTAGCATTGCTTTTGCCATAATTTTTAAGGCTACGTCATCATCGGCCTCATCATCGCTGCTCAGGATGAGTGGGGTAGAATCAAATAGTGAGTCTTGTTCAGATTTAGGGTTTGATTTTAGGAGTGAGGTTATTTTTCTTGTACAGTTGTACTTTACCCATTAACGACGATCAGAAGATGAAAGGGTTGAGAGAAACCTAATCGGCTACATCCACGACGTGTGCGAAGCAAGAGAGACAACAATCGGTCTCCCCCACAACGTTGCAACGGCAGAGACGCATCATCGGATGCTCCGGCGCCGACGGCTAGCCACCGTCGCCATCGTGCGCCACCACCTTCTCCGTCTATCTATTTTTGAAGAACTGAAACCCTAGATCGATGGGAGAGAGGTAGAAGACAGAGATGCGGTTGTCGGAGGACGTCAAGGACAGTGAAGGTTTGGGCGGCTACGTCCACGAAGCGGACCGATGGCGGTGGAGCAGCAGGGGTGGTGACCGAAGGTTGCGATTGCTGGTGTGGAGTTTGGGAGAACCCGAAGAGGAGTAGAGGGAGAGTAATACGCGGTGGAAGGTGAAGACCAGTGTCTGCGTGTGATGTTGTGTGTGTGAAAAGGGAATAGTGTTTATGTGAGGGGAAAAATATTTGCAAATTAATATATATAATAATAATTATTATTATTATTATTATTATTATTTTGCATTCAAGTTTTTTAACATTCATTTTTATGATGGGTATGTTATCATGTTTATGACAGAGAAACATTTACTTTTAAGACTGGTAGACTATCATGTTTTACGAAGAAGTGACACTCGCTTTTACGATGAGATACATTTTAGGGTTTTACAACGAAGGACAGTTGTCATGACGTGTATCTTATTTGCGTTATAATATTTGGGATTGTCTGCCGCAACACTTGCGTGGAGTTTGCGATGAACACTTTCTTTTTTTAGAACGTCAAATATATCATACTCTTAAACTACGCCAAATAATAAACTTTTTGCTTGGATTTGGATATGGGATAAATTGAGTTTTTAGTTGTAACAGGTTTCGATTGTATTAAAAATAAACATGATTAGAGGTGACAATTTTTACCCAAATCAAAGGAAATGGGTTGGTTTGGGTAAACAATTGTCGTATAATAGGTTGAAATGAGCAACATCATAATATTGAATGGGTTAAGATGTGTAGCACTTAAACACAATGCAGATCAAGATGGGTAACCAAAAAACTATGTAAATGCAATAGATTCAAACATTTAAAAATGATTAATAACATATTTGATAAGAAAATCATTAAAAATTATCCAAATGGACTATTTGTATACTTATAATGCTTCTTAAGTTAAACAAAATTGATGTTTTTTAAGAACAATCTATTTAGACCCGAATTGATTTTGCTTAAAACTCATTCTGACCCGTACCCATTATGACCTGAACCCGTTATGACCCGTTACCCAACCTGACCCGCCCATTTTGCCAGGCATAAACATTAATTAATATAAACGGACGTTAACATACATAAAGAACACCTTACCAAACGTTCACAAACGCAAATGAACTAACATGACCTTTATTCATGTTCGTTCATTAAACTAACCGAACGAAACTTCTTGTTCCTGCTTTGTTCGTTTATTAAACGAACAAAAATAAACAAGCTTATTTACGAACGGTCTACGAACTATTCTCTGACGTTCAGTTTATTTACAGCCATAGTGATAATAAATTATTAGTATATACAAAATTGCTGAAGAATCTAAAAGACTAAATTGAATAACAAATTGAGACAATATATGAGCACATGCACAATTGAGCTCTCTAGTCACTCGTTTTCTGATACTCATTGGAAACATAAACTATGAAGAAGAAACAGCTAAAAAGAACGTGCATAAGTAAAAACCCCACTACTGCTAGAAACAAGCTACTTAAACTAATGACCATGTTGACTAATTCTAACCCTGAGTAATTAAACATTACTTTACTAAACTTAAATAAGTAAACAAATAAACATTACTAAATAATAAACCAAAATGTGATAAATGAGTAGATTTGGGTAAAGAATTGTTGTATTTGGGTTTAAATAGGTAACCTTATGACATATAATAGGTTGAGATGGTAACACATTAGCACAATGCGGGTCAAAATGAGTAACTTAAAAATTATGTTAATATAATGGATTCAAACAAATAAAATGATCAATATATTATTCAAACTAGATTATTACCCCATGTATTACACGTGGTTTAATATAAAATAACTATTAATAAAAATTAATTATAAAATATTATTTTAAAATGAAATGAATAAATGAAGTATTATTAAGTATATTAAATGATAAAAAATCAATTAAAAACTTTAATAATTAAATAATTGATACTCGACCTCTTTAAATTGTAAGAGCTGAAAATTTTAAACTAATTAACTTTAAAAGCTATCAGTCTCAAAATCAAAAAGGTAAGATACCTATTTTTTAATTATTAAAGCTAAGTGACCTAATTTAAAAATATCATTAAACAAAATGTCCAAAACTGCAATTTTCTCTATCATTTTTGTAACTTTTAGTTTTTAAAGTAATTATTTTTTAAGCATTTTGTGTTAAAAATGTTATTTGTTTATAAAAATCATGTTGTTTAAAATATCTGTTTTATAGTTTATTTCATTTTTATAAAACGTTTTTTTAGAAAACTTGTTTTGTAGAAAACGAAAATTCTAAATACCGATGTAAGATATATTTCTTGTCTTTAAAAAATCTTTGATTTTTAGAAAAAAAATACTTTAGAAACTTTTATAATGTGTTTTTTTTAAATTGATTTTTAATTTATTTAAAACCATTTTTAACATTAAAAAAGTAAATATTATCATTAATATTTTAGTTATTTAATAAGAGAGTTAATAAAATTATTTAATATGAAAGAGAGTTGAGTTATTTGATAAAATGAAGGCATGTGTCAATATTGGTTTAAAAACATGACAAGTGTCAAAAATGATTTTTGTTTATTATAATAGTAAGATATACTATTTGTTTCAATTTAAATCATTAAAAATCATTAAATTGATGTTTTTTAAAAACGATTCCTCTAGACCCAAAATGATTTTCCTTAAAACCCATCATGACATGCACCCATTCTGACTCGCATCCAATCTAACACATGTTTCCCAACTCAACCGCCCATTTTGACCGGCATAACCATTCCCATGCTTGTACTGTGCTGCAACAGTTTTGGAGCAACTAGTGCTTTCATTAAGGCATGTGCAACTTGCTCCTCTGACACAATTGTCTTCAGCGCAACTTCTTTCAGCACTTTCTCTCTAATAAAGTGATAGTGAAATTCAAAATGTTTAGTACGCTCATGAAAAACTGGATTTTGAGCCAGTTTATTTGCAGAAATATTGTCACATCGTAGCTGAACTGAATAAGCCACCTTCTGATTCAAGTTAACCAGCTCGATTAACCATGCACATTCTCGAGCAGCCATAGCTGCTGCCCGTTATTCTGCCTCAGTTGTCGATAAAGACACTGTTGGTTGTAATTTGCTGCACCAAGCTACAGGACATAACCGAACAGAAATATATAACCAGTTGTGGACCTTCTGCCATCCAAATTAGCATCACAAAACCCATACAACTTTGGCTCACTATCTCTACCAAAACCAACTCCTTTTCCAATTGTTGCCTTCAAATACTTGAGAACTCCCTTCATAGCAACTAAGTGTGGTATTCTTGGATTCTGCACAAACCGACTAAGAACTCCAACCGCAAAAGCAATATCGGGTCCGTTCAATGTGAGATAGACAAGACTTCCAAGTTCCACTTATCTTCCCCAATTTTCTGTCTACATTAGCACGGACCTTCAGACTTCTATCTAATGCTGCTGATGCAGGTTTGCAATTCCCCGTTTCAAATTCGTGTAATACATCAATAGTATACTTAGATTCGACTTCAATAATTCCATCTCTTCTTTTACATCTCCAAAAATCATGAAGTCATCTACGTAAACAAGGATAAACACAACCTTTTCACCAATTATTAACAAATAGACTAGCATCTGTAGGTGTAAGTTGGTACCCATTTTGATTTAAAAACTCTGCAATATTCCAAATCACGCCCTTGGTGACTGTTTCAACCTATAAATTATTTATTTCAATTTACATACATGATCTGGATTTTCCTTATTTTTAAAACCAATCGGCTGCACCATATGAACAACATGATCAAGCTCACCATATAAGAAGTCGTTATTAACATCCATCTGTCACAATTTCTAGCCTTTAGATGCAACCAAGGCTATAAGAACACGCATGGTTGTAATTTTTGCAACTGGACTAAAAGTATCCTCATAATTCAACCCATACGTCTAAGAGAACCCATGTGCAACTAGGCGTGCCTTGTATCTTTAAATCATTCCATTAGCTTTATGTTTCACTTTGTAAACCCATTTACATGAAATGGGTTCAACATCACTTGGCTTGGGAATCAATTCTCATGTCTGATTCTATAGAAGGGCTTCCATTTCAACTTGCATTGCATCCAACCACACTTGTTTCTTACTTGCTTCTTGAAAACTTTATTGCTCATGCAGACTATCTTCCACCATAGCAGCACGTGAGTACATAAATGCATACTTGGGATTCGGCTTCTTTTCCCTTTGTTATCGTCTCAACCTTGTTTCGTATTCGGGTGCCTGTGGCTGCTCAGCTGGTTCATAGGGCTGACTGACTGGAGTTTCTTCAATAATTTCCTGATCCACATTTGTTTTATCAATTACAGACCATTTCACATGGGAGGACTCCAAACTTTCAACCAACTGTTTTGTGTTCTGTAACAGTTGATTATCAGCTGCCCACCATGATGATGTCTCATCGAACACAACATTCCGTGAAACATGTACATTACCGGTGCTTGGATCACAACATCTCCAACCTTTCCTCTCCAAATCGTAACCTATAAAGATGCAACAAACTGCCTTTTTCTCCATTTTAGAATGAAGATGATTAGGCACAAACAAATAACAGATACATCCAAACACTTGAAAATAATGTACATTGGGTTTGATTTTAAATATTTTTTCATTTGGTGACAAATATTGCAAACCTAGAGTTGGTGTTCGATTAATAATGTAGTTGGCAGTACACATCGCCTCAGCCCGAAACCGATTTGTAAATTCTTGTCATGGATCAAACACCGCCAAGATGTCGGTTCTTACGCTCAAACACACCGTTTTGTTGAGGTGTGTTCAGACACGTAAGTTTCCTCCTTATTCGTCTTTGTTTCAAATACGTGTCAAACTCCGTTGAGAGATATTCTCCACCGTTATCCAATCGTAAGCAGCCCACTTTTTAACCTGTCTAGCGTTCTGCTTCTGCCTCAAAGTGTTTAAACTTTTCAAGCACTTCAGCCTTCGATTTCATAAAGTAGAGCCATCAATATCTTGGGTAATCGTCTATGAAAGACACCATGCATAACATACCACTTATGAACGCATGTTTACATGGTCCCAAATACATCAGAGTGCACCACCTTCAGGGATTCATAGCTCTAAATTCTGATGATGAGAACAGCTTCTGATGTGCCTTTCCAGTTTCCATATTGACACCCAGCACACACTAACTCCTTGTTGACTTCTGACTTTGGTAATCCAGTCAGCAACTCCTTATCCATCATCAGTATTAGCTTGTCATAACTGACATGCCCTAACCGATGGTGCCACAAATCTGCATTTTGTGTGGTTTTGGTTTTCTCAACATAGCCATTGAAAGTCCACATCTAGATAAACTTAGCTTCAATAATGAATAATTTATGTAACTCAACCCATGAAGATGTTGTTTTATACTAAAATCCATTCGATCAAGTGAGGAAGCTTGAGCTATGAAAGTCCATGAATCTATGACATATCATGCGAGTTATCTGCTGATAAACTGAGATCAAGAACCTTCAAATTGAAAAAGTTCCCAATTGATGGGGGATGTTTCCTCTAAAACCTACATTAGAGAAACAAGAATTCACTCATCACCACCTAAGTAGTCCTCATAATCATATTTATACTCGAAAGTATTCTTCATACAAGTTGATGTATATATCATATAAATAGTAGTCTATCTTGGCATTTTTTCAGAGATAAAAGGCTAATAACCCTTCGAATGACATCGCGGTCGAATCCTTCCCGCATGCAACAATCACTCCCAACCTCCCATATATGATGAAAGCAATCCAAGGTCTTCTTTGATGGTGTGCTTGAACTTGACAAGAGCTTGCCTCTTTTGTTCAGAACAAAAGGGTGTTGTGAGATTTCCATCAGCCACATATTTATGTGCCAACATTAGTAAAAAGATGCATATGAAATCGAGACGAATTCTCAAACCCCATTGGTTATCTTATGATCAACAAACTTGCTCATTTATAAATCCATAGATGAAAACAAGTCATGGATCAAGCCGCTTGGAATTTATTATGCTCTATTATTGGTGGACCTTGGGCCATCACTAAATTAACCATGGTGGACCGGAAATCTTCACACTACGTGGTCTATAAGTTCTATGCTAATTTGTATGGCGTGTGTTACATCAAACTATCAAAGGCTAACTTATTTTTAATTACTAGGATTTTTAACACATTTTCTTCAAAATATAAAAACGAGCTACTTGCATACGAAGATAGATTTTTAACTATTAGCTATCGATTAACTTCCATTCAGTTCTCGACCTTAAATAGATGGGTTCACTACAATACACAGTTCAACTAGAAACGAGGCTTTGGTGTTTTTCGGCTTATGATCTACATGTAGTGATTCTATGGGTCAATTTTTTACTCAAACCGAACCCAAAGCCCAAAACTTGATTTTTTTAGAACTCGTTTGGGTTCGGTTTTTTTTCTCTTCAATTTTTATGGTTTTATTCTTAGGCCTAAATTTTTTTAGCTGAAATCCCAATAAGAAAAACCATACATTCTCGATTTGCTTTAAATATTAGACATGTCATCTAAGACTACAAATATCAGTGATCGAATTCAACACAACTTTTTAGTAAAAATATAATTTCTCTCATCTACCACTAACTTAATTTTTCACACACACTAATAACCTAACCCAATTCAAGTTTTATTAATATATTTATTATATAGATATGATTTATGCTTGTGTTTAAAATATTAAAAAATGAATTCATCTTAAAAAAATAATAATTATTTTTCTGAAAAATAAAAAAATATAAAATAATAAAAAACAAAAAGGCATTGCACTCATAAACTAAATTTAATATAATAGACAAACCAAGTTACAATTAAGTTATTCATCATTCGAAAATTTTCCCCTTACATGCTCAATTAAATCGTTTTTTAGAGCATTATGAATTTATATATTTCGAAGTTGTGCCATATTGGTCATATAACTAGATAATCTCCAATTCTTTTAGTTGTACCCATTGTTGTAAAACGGCCTAGGCCGCCTAGGTGCTAGGCAGCCTAGTCAAATTTTTATTTATTTATTTTTTGACTTTTTTTGGCTTTTTTTACTTTATTTGACTTTTTTTCTAGTAAAAAGAGACTAATTTCATGATTTAGACATTTCTTAACCAAAAATCCTTAATGTCTCTGAAACATCAAATACATCTGGTTAACATCGAAATTTATTTCTAAACTTTGAAATCAGTATTTAAGTTTGCACAAAAAATAAATAAACAAGATTGTGTGATTAAATTTTTAAAAAGAGTTAAATTATATGAGTTATTAAATAAATATTAAATTGGATGCAAAATTAATTAAAGAAAGTTAGGTTGTGACTTGGGTTGTGAGGTTGGGTTGGATAAAATGGATCTTTTCTTTTTTCTTTTTACAAATCATCGAACTAACCCTTAAATTGGTCATCAATGCGAATGGTCTAAGAGAGGCATGAAACAAAAGAGCCACCAAAAGACTATTGAAAACTGATGATCGACTAGAATTAGGATTGAAAGGTGGCTTAAGGGTTTGTTTGGTTCATTAAGTGCTAAGGTACTAGGATGTCTATGGGGTTGTTTGTTTACCTCTTAATAAAACCATTCAGCACTTAACCATTTAACACTTAACCATTCAGCGCTTTTGGTTTAAATTAAATTACCTCTTAATGATTCAGTTCAGCACTTAACCATTCAACACTAATACCATGTTGAACCATTTAGAGGTGCAATCAAACATTCAGACCTCTTAATCATTCAGACCTCTTAACCATTTAACACTTAATGATTCAGACCAACCAAACAGCCCTTAAATAATTTATACTACGTTTAAAGCTTAATAGTTAAGATATTCGATGACTGAGTCAGAGATGCTTTTTATTAAGCAAACAATTTCTGCCCCCAATCGATTCAAAGGTATCTTTTTAATATAATCATTAAAAAACTATGAAAGAAACCTTTTTAATCATTTAATTGATGCTTATATTTAAGCTTGGAACGGTGTTTTGTGGAATGTGTGTGTTTACATGGTTTATGTGGTCCATTGGACCATTGCAATAATATATCGAAGTTTTTATGTTCACGTTAACTAAAAAGGATTTAACACTATGGAAATATCTGCGTATAGATGCACGTATATGATTTAGTTTTAAGTTCTAAAGTTTGATTATTTAAAAAATATTCACAAAACATGAATAACAAACAAATAAACAAACTTACTCATTATATTATTACTTTCCAGTAGGATATGTGCGAAGTAAGAAGACAAACCTTACCCGTATCTCAGTTGGGGTAGAGAAGGTGCTTCAAATGAGTCCGCAGCTCAAGGTTATTGTTTGAAGTTAATCATCTCAATGTTTTTAAAGTTATTTTCACAAAAAAAAGTAAAATAACATTAAATTAGTGTAGTTTTACTTTTGTATCTTAAGGCCTCATACATATATACATTACTAGCTTAGAAACCCTTGTAACACATAAGTTAAATAATCAAAAAATATAATTTATTAATATAAAATAATAATTAATATTTAATAATTATAAAATTATAAAATTACTTTTTAAGATAACATATAATTGAAATATTCTTATAACTTATTAAATTTTAATAAATTATTAAAATATAAGAATAAGAATATTTATATTTTTTAATATTCTATTCTATAATTTAATTACTAAAAATACTAATATCTATTACGTAAGAGAGACGGGACAAAAATTTCAGATTTCACTAAAAAGCGACATGTGGCTTCTAAAAATACTCTTTTATTAGAGTAAGTAAATTTACATACACAACAAATGAGGGTTCAAACAACCCTAAAAAATTTCAGCTCTCAATAAAAAAAAATTAAGGGTCTGCTAGTGACTCAAACCCACATATCAAGCCTGCATATGACCATGTAAACCCATTACTCATTGAAAATAAAAGCTGAATTTTTCTTGATATGAATGTAGCCTGAAATTAACAAAAAAAATTGTATACAACCAGTTCACACGGCCCCATTCATCGACCCGATTGTATAAAAAAGCCATTTAACCTGCCAACCAAACCCACTGTTTAAAAAACCCGAACCATCGTGAGAATCCACAAGGCAGTTGTCAAATATAATATAAATATAGGGTAATATATAACTTTTTTGAAAAATAAATTCTTAACTGATTAATATAATTTTGTCTTAAAAAATAAATAAATAAAAGTTGTATTATCCACTCCAATAATAGATCAACTCATTCTCTAAATCGGTGAATCTAAATCCGTGTTTTGTGGGAACAACTAACGTGTGTGTAGCAGTGGTGATTACACCGGACCCACCATCAAATGCCAGCTCACTTTAAAGCTAATTAAAAATATTTATTTTTCGAATGGATAACATTATAACAACGATATCTAATTCGCAATAACGGTTACTCAACTGTTTTTCCTGCAACCCAATTTCAACAATTAATGTGGTCTCACCCAATCCAACCCAAATATCTTCTAATTTTCTAAAAAAATTATGTTTTTATGTATTTCCAAAACATAATCTGATTTCCAAATGCCCATATGGATTCACCAAAAAAGGATTAATTGCCAAATACATCGTAACATTTATCTTGCTGGTAAGATAAGTTACAAGAACTATAAGGTCTTTGGTTCGAATATAACAAAGGGCTTTTCTCAAAACATTGAGTTTTCTTTTAAACTGATAACTTGGTGGTAGTCTGGTGGAGATGATCGGGTAGTTCCGTTGATGACACGATAATACTTCAGTGATCCGTCAATGATACAAATTAGTTATTAAAAATTATTAATTTGCGTTAATTGAAATAATAACAATATATTAGAACATAAATAGCGAAACATGCTATAAAACATCTGATATTTTAAATTGTATCAATTCAATATGATGTGATCACATTGTAATTAATAGATGTAGCCAGAAGGAGAAGGGATTAAATTATAGGGATCGAAAAATATCCAAATTCAAAACCATAACCTAGATTATTCGATGTTTCGAATTAGAAAAATCTGAGAATTTGGATATCTAAAATATTTCAATAAAACGAAATTCGAATATCCAAAAATTTTGGAAATTAAGCTATTTCAGATATATTTAATTATTTTTATTATTTATAAATAACATAACCCAAATTCAAACCTTAATTTTTAAATTTATATGTTTATAAATATTTATTTAGTTGATATAAACCTATAATTTTAAACATAAATCCTAAAGTTAAACACTAAATCTTAAATCGTAAACCATACAACTAAACCTAAATCTTAAAGCTAAACTCTAAACCCTTTGGCTAAACTCCAAAAACTAAATGCTAAGTTAAAACATAAAAGTTAATTCTTAAAACCCAAAAGCTAGACCATGAAAAATAAATTATCAAGAGTTTTATGAGACAATTTCAATGTCTCTAGAATTAGTTAAATTGAAATTCGTTAATGAATTTCAAGTAGAAAGTATTTACATCAACTTTGAACATATTTACCAGGCACTCCGCAAACTTATATGTTATTGATACTGAAGATGTATTAATCGGAACCTCTCTATTCAAAAGACCTGATTAACTGATCTTTATATCATCTTCCAGAAAAGAGCTCAGGAAATTATCGATACTTTCTCTTCAATGAGGACGATAAATTCTCTTTCTTTTGTGCGTGTGTTGAGGGATTGAGAGAGCATCACTCTTTTTTCCCTTTGTTTTTCTTTGTATAGGGTTTTTTAAGGCTTTGTGGGATCCCTCGTATCAGTTTGCTACGAATTGAGTGTTATCCTTTTTGTTGGACCCCATCATAACTGTTTTGATGATAATAACTTCGTTTGTCTTAACCCTTAAATGCCCATTGCTATTGTTACCCGGAGGTATATTATATCATCAAATACAATCTTGAAATATTGCTATTTGTGTCCAAACTTGTTAAAAAATAAATTTTGTCAAGCAAGATTAAGACTTAAGAGCGTATCTATCTGGTGTAATCAAAGAAACATTTCTAATTGGGGACCTCTGAAGTCGAAAACAACAAATGCTTTTGTCTTTTATTTTACAAAGCAAATTTGTATAAATTTTTTGAATCTAGAAGTTATCAATTTGTTTTCATTTTCAGTTCATAAAAAAATAGATTCAAAATTCAAAGAAACGAGGCCTGCGTGGGTCCATACAGAGAATCAAAGTTCTATACGATCTCTAGCTTAGATTCTATTTTGAAAATTATGAATCAAAGTACAAACTTATAAAATATATTTTTAAAACATACTCTAGAAGAACAAATTATTAATATCATGTCACAGTTTTTCTTTCATATTTTACCTATATATTACGGTAGCTCAGTAACTCACCGTCTTTTATTTTTATTTTTATTAATATCTCACCATCTTTTAATTATACATTTAACGAAACAAATAAAAATTATATAAATAAAAAACCCATTAATAAGCTGGCTTGAGATTGATATATGAAGTTCGGGTCAATAACAAAAGAAGCTATATTTCTTGGCTCTTAGCTCAGGTTAGACTACCCGTAGATCCGTAATGCATAAGCATGCATTTAGTTTAGGTTAGACTACCCGCAATGCATGAGCTCAGGATAGCTTATGCATTCTCGTCATCACTGCCACATCAGTTTTTTACCCATCCTTTCTACATGCATTCCCTTTCCTCTTTTTAACTTCAACTCATTATTCCCATATGTATCATCTCTCTTACACATCATCATCTTATTTTATATATCTTTATGTTGATTTTGGAAAAGTGGCCCCACATTAGCTCCAGGTGCACTTCTCGAAGTGCAACCGTCTAGTCACTGCACTTCAGTGCATCCTTCCAAAGTGTCACCTTCGCGTGGGCCAAGTGCACCCTCTCAACGTCCGTGTTAGAGGGAGCCTTACTTTAGGCTAAGGTTTTCAAGTTTTTTATGGATCCGATCTTGAGTCGCTAATAAGCCGGATTGATTCATTTACATCCCTGCTACACAACCACATCATCACCCTCATGCGTGCAATGATACCATAGCATACATCCTTAAGCTTCTGAAACAAACATATAAACTTATTTATCACATATATCAGTTTAATTATTCACACATCAAACCAGTAAACAAACAAACATATCCAGTAAATTCTCATTTTTAGTAGCGCATGAAAGAGACAGATTTGAAAGTAAACCTGTAAAACTTAGGATATAGTAACCATTCGTGCTTACATTGGCCAATTGATACCAAAAATAGACGGTCGATTTTCCTCGTATATAGGCAAACCAATGGCTATCGGCCACACCGACAAATGCACCCACAAACGAATGGATAGCAGCAATTTGAACAGATAATCTCAAACCAAATTGATCCAGAACATCCAGCTCAGCACCCATCGTTTCTTCGCATCTATATAACCCAACCCTTATCCAATCCATCTCCCCACTCAAAAACTTCCAATTTCATCTGCATAAAACGATGGCGTTTACAACCTCATCTTGCTTCTTTACTTCCCCCAATTTCACCGTCAATCAACCACCGTCGCCGTCAACCTCCGTCCGGTACAGCAAAGCTAAATCACCACCAATTTCAGCCAATTTCGCCACAGCTGAGAGAACAACATCTAGCACAGCCAGATCTACACGCATTCCGACTCCTTCATCGCTGTACGAAGTGCTCGGGATACAAATCGGAGCCGATACGGTCGAGATCAAGGCCGCGTACCGGAGATTGGCGAGAGTTTTGCATCCGGATGTCGGAAACCGTGATTCGTCGGCTGATGAGTTCATGAAAGTGCATTCGGCCTATGCTACGTTGTCGGATCCGGGAAAACGAGCCGATTATGACCGTAGTCTGTTCGTCAGACAGAAAGTTGGTGTCCGGAGTTCGTCTCCGGCCGGATTTAGCGGGTACAGTGGCCGGAGATGGGAAACGGACCAGTGCTGGTAGTTTCCGGTGGATCGGACCTGCCGTGTACATATGTAGCTAAATATTAATATATTATTAGGTTTAAAAGTTAAAACCACGAATGATATGGAAATTGGTAACTTTGGCTGTATTTTAAAGCCACGTTATATTGAATAGATTGTAGATTTGTATATCACTTTTTTTTTTTCATTCTTTTTTCCTTCTCTATAAATCTCATTCACATAGTTCAAGAAAGAGAAGCAAAAGTTAATAGCGTGTTACATGGGACAGTATGATTAAAATTCGTATATTATAGCGTTATGATATTATTAAGAGAGATATATGGAGTCGCATGTAGATCGGCTATGGAAATAAAACGTAAATAAAAAACACAAGTATGCCCGTATGTTATGGTATAAGAATTTAACAAAATAATAATTATATTAAAAAATATAAGAAAAGTAAAAAATGATATCGTACGACGAGATGTATTTACGAACTTCATTACTCATGTTGTATCGGTGACATTAATGTAGTTAAGTATATAAAAGAAACATATAAAATATGATGAAAATTCCTAAGATCAAAACATAAATAAAAAATAGTTATATAAATGCATTGACATTATTTGGTCGGTGTATGTTTTAATTTTATCACCGTACCAACATGTTATCATTTCCCGATATTACCCATAATTATCATTATTGTTATTTTTTAAATTAATAAACGGCAGCTATTGAGGAGAAATCATATTGTATATACCATGAAGGCATGAAAGGTGTTATTATTTTTGATCGATGATTTTTGTCATCAAACACTTATATACTTCAGTTAACTAGAATTAAGAATTCCGAACCAAACTTACATAAGGCTTTGAAATGGTCGTGTTCATGTGTTGGACATGTATGGGGCCTTACGTACCATGCGGTGACCACCACCACCCTCATACATGTGGCGAATCGCACAATGCGTGTAGGGATGCCATTTTTACCAGAAACCCAAACAACGAACCCGAAGATAGTTTTTGGTTCCGTAATTGGGTTAAAAGAAGTTAATCGGGTACACACAAACAAGCCAGCTCCATGTAAATGACTTGTCATCGGTCTTTTGTTTTTCTTCATACCGGCTATCTTTTATCTTTAAAGGAATTTATTTTTCTTTATTAAACTTTAGATGTTTGAATATGATGCCTCCATTTGCTATTAATTAATCATTCCTAGTTTTAAAAACCAGATAAGTCACTATTATATCCGATTAACTTTTGGAGCATAAGACAAGTGTCAGCAACTGTCCAACACCATCTTAGGGTGGAGGGTCACGTCCCTCCAGTGACAGAATTTGAACGCTTTGAAATGGGGACGGAAAATTATGGGAGCCAGAATACATGCTAATTTTTTGAAGCGAGGGGGTGAAACTACTATTTTTAACTAAAAATGGCATTTCAGCCGAAAAATTAACACTACGGACGAAAAAGAAGGGGCCGGGGCGGTCGGCCCCCGCCATAAAGAAGCTTCGTCATTGCAACCCTCTTCAACTCCAAACATTTTAACCATAAACTACTTAGAATGTGCTTCCTCATTTAACCTAAAACTACATTTTAACACAAGGGTTACAACCCTAAACCTCCCCCAACCAAACGATTAAATTTTACCTTTACAACCCTTGGTTCCAGGGGCGCATCTTTAATCAGACAGGGGGACCGCCCCCCCTGTTTTTTCTTGCAGTAGTGTAAATTTCTCGATACGTAGTGTAAAATTTTTTAAAAACCTTTATTTCGCCCCCCCTGGGAAAAAAAAATTATTTTGCCCCCCCTGAGATTATGGTCAAGCTTCGCCACTGCTTGGTTCCTTCGGTTACTTTTACCTTAAACTACTTTCATCACTTGCAATATAACACAAACTACTCTTAACAATCAACACTATTCCTAACCGCCAATTTCTCCCCCTTCATCTGCTAGATTTAGCCACAAAACCTTTCCGACGAAACAACCTGCCCAAATTGCAACATTGTTGTCGTGGACCTGTTCTTTAATTGCAACTCAAAGTGTCAAACCACCCCCCCTGGGTAAGCCGGACCAACTTGCATCCAAATTGGCATGACTTAAGCTAACAACTAGTCCAATGGACCAATAGCAATCAGGGCCCACGGTACCATCTTATAACTATGACAGTTTTTTTCTTTCTTTTTTTTTTGTGGTCCTGTGTGGATGTCGACCAAGTGGGTTTGATACTTTTATGCAATGTTTTCCAAACCGGACCGGACGTCTTACTGGTTACTGGTCGGACCGGATTTAAGAACCGGATAACATAATAAATATATAATATATTCCAAAAAATATATACAATTGTAAACATATTTAAACGAAAATAATTAATGTTTAAACAAATATAATTAATGTTTAAACAAGCATAATCATGTTAAAAAAACAGGATTTAGTTAAAAAGAATAATCATGTTAATATAAATATAATCATGTTAAAAGAATATGTTTAAACATATTCTTTGGATTTTAGTTAAAAAAAAACTGAAATTCGGTCCGACCAGTTAACCAGTTCCCGGTCCAACCGGTGAACCGGCTCAACAGGCCGGTTAGCTTGAATCCGTGTTCCCATGCCTATTTTGGGCCGGTCGAGTGTCCGGTTCCCGGTCCGGTTCTGACAACACTGCTTCTATTCAATTCGATGAAACAAAATGAGCCTTGTTGTCGAGTTGAGCCACCCTATGACTATGTAATAAAGATATGCGTTAGAGCTAACAATCTTAACCAAAGCATTATAGATGGGTTGTTTTTGGTGATCAATTATTGTATTTTGGGATGGAATATGTAGCATCATAAAATAACACGGGTTGAGATGTGTAATAACTTAACACAATGCAAGTAAAAATGAGTAACCTAAAAATTATGAGAATAAAATATATTCAAACAAGTAATAATTATCGATAATATATTTAATGATAAAATTACTAAAAATTATGCAAATTAATTATTTTTTTACTTACATCACATTTTAACTTGAACTAAATGATGTTTTTAAAAAAAGATTCATTTAAACCAAAACTAATTTTGCTTAAAACTTATCCTAATATGCACTCCTTCTGACCCGAATCTTTCTGACCTGTTATTTGACCCATCCATTTTGTCAGGCGTAATATGTGTTGATCAAATAGTTTTTGGAATATTTGTGATTGTGTTTAAACTAATTAGTTGATTATTTTGCTTTTAAGATAATATAATTGTCTCTCATAGTAGATCTTGATGTTAAATGATGCTTTCTTCTCATCAATTGGTAACAAGTCGATTTTATAGTGTTTAGGTTTGGTGGTGGTAGTTTATAAGAATAATAATAAAAATAAAAATAAATATAACAACAACAACAATAATATAATCTGGTTTAAGTATTTGTTTGAAATTGAATATCGGTCTATTTTAAAATAAAATAATTATTTTGAAGGATATATCAGTTCAAAAAAATTTGTAAAAATACAATTGGAAAAACTTTGTGATCGATAAAAGGAGATGTCACGTACATTAATTCCACGAAAGATACAAAAATATATATTGAACTTTTCAACATTTCGACAAGGACTCGGATAGGTGCAATTGCAAGTGTCACCAGTTGGGCCACTCTTTATAATTTCATATCATGTCGGTATATATATATATATATATATATATATATATATATATATATATATATATATTTTTGAACGACGAATTTCTCAATCGTGTAAACCAACTGTTTTCAGGCCATGTCACCAAGGTCTAGTACATTACCTGGACCTCTCATGAGTCACCACAACCACCCCAAGAGGAAACCCCACTAGGAAAACCCCTGACCCTCCTCAGATCGACTCCTATTTCACTGCGGGAAGGATTTGAACCCAAGACCTTCCACTTGGAAAAATTTTGGGTATAATTGAGGCAATGCCTCGTTGGTATGTCGTTATATATATGGATGAGAATTATGACTAGTTCTAAGATTATATCTAGAAGAACAGGATGCACGAGAAATGATAGAAAAAAGTTTTTATTTTATTTATTTTCCCTAAAAACAATATGAATAATAAACGATTGAACCAAACACATTTTAAAAAAATACTCATTTCATCCCTCTCAATTTTTTTACCCAATTTTCCTCCCTCTTATTTTTTATCTTATTTTAAATATTTCTCAACAAATAACCTTTTTCTTTTAATCTTTTATCCTTTTTTTTAATATCTATGGTTATTCCCTAAAATACCCTCACTTCCTAATCCCTAATTCTTCAAAAATTGAATCCCGTCCCTTTTTGAGCTCCTCTTCCATTTTTCGGCCTCCACTTCTCCCAGCTCCCCTGCGCCCCCTGCTGCCGTCCACGACTCCACAGGATGTCAGGCACTCAGGCCGGAACCCCACGGTCCCCTACTGTCGTCCCCCGCTGCCGTCCACTGTCCACGACTCCATAAGCCGTCAGGCACTCGGCAGCCCCCCTCGGCGACTGACTTTGCAATTTCTGACTGACAGCCCTCCTCCCTCTGAGTCCCTTAGCAATACCCGGTGAGTTAGCTACTATGGATGGTATAATGTTGATTGTTTATGTTTTTTTTGTTGATTATGGTAGAAATGATGCCATTTAGGTATAAATTTGTTTCTAATATTTGATTTAGAAATTAGAATTGGTATGTTAATTGGGATTAATTGTTATTATTTTGTTTGTTATGATTTAGAAATTAGAATTGGTATGTTAGTTGGGATTAATTGGTATTATTTTGTTTATTATGATTTAGAAATTAGAATTGTTTGTTATAATTTGTTTGACACTTCATGTTTCTACTGCAACAACAGAGAGGTGATTTTCAGCAACGAAGATATTCAAAAATCACCTTCGAAATAAGATGTTTGATGAGTATCTCGCAAATAGCTTGGTGATCTATATAGAAAAAGAAATTGCTGAAAAGTTTGACTCGGAGTAAATAATCGATGAATTCAAAAATCTCAAATGTCGTCGAGCGGAATTGTAATTTTTCTTTAAGGTACTCACTCTTTTAATTTTTTTACGCATAATGATAATTATTAGACATTTTAATTTTTATTGTTTAACCTGACTTGACCCGAATCACTAATCCGAACATTTAACCCAACTAACCGAGCCAATTGTAAAAAATTTTTTGAATCACATAAGTTTTCGCCCCCTCTTCTGATGCAGTCAAGCTCCGTCACTGGCATCAAGTCACCAATTATTTGACATGATACAAAATTTTGTAATACAGTTCAAGAGCAATTAACATTGTTGTCTTGAGAGGATAGAGCATACAACATTCATAGCTATAGGTGTGTTGCTAATTTGCTATGAATATCGCTAGTGTTGGGACTTTTGATTTTCGTTACGGAAGGAAGGTTTATAGAGCGGCTCAGTTGCTACAACAGGTTGGTTGCAGTCCATCAGCCCCAAGATCAACCATAGAAGTAGCCTCTGGCCCAATAGCGGCCTAAGCATCCTTTGTCACCTCCTCAAACACATCTAGTTGTTTTTTTTGAACAACATTAAACTATCTCGTCGTTCTACCTTCAGTTATCTTGGCGATTGATAGCTAAGATCGATTCCTCGATTTTCGACCTTCAGATACGTGTGCCCCCAGATGCGCGGGAAGCCGGGAACCTGATGAAATCTGTAGACCCTCGCCCCCATTAGGTTCGATCCTGGGATTAAAACCCTGATTCGTTCATTCACATGGATATCCATTAAATTGTACTCAAGAAGGTCTAACCCAAGACCTCCATTTTGGGAGGGTGGGCTTTTACAGTTGAGGCAATTCTTCGAATTGACGAGGCAGTTTAACTGCCGGAGATTATAGGGGCTTTAGGATTTGACAATGTGACAGGTTAACGCAATGCTCGTGTCACATTTTAATAACTAGCTTTTCCGCTCCCACAGCTAAACATGACACAAATTTAGATGGAGATGGTGACATTGATATATAGTATATAGTTTTGTATTTTTGTTGTACAAACTAATTCTTAATTGTATATAAGAATTAGGCTATGTGTTATGCATCATCTCCCATCACTTTATATAGGCGCCACATCAGCAACCAACATCATCACCACTTATCATTCCAAATCATCTTTACATTTGTTATCATCATTCCCTCATCACTTCCCTATCACTCAACGTCATCACCACATTTATTCAATATTTTATTATTTTAATTATAAAATAAATTAAAAAAAGACATCACACAGCCCCTTGACCACCATCACGCAGCCCCTCACCACGCCCCGGTCACGCCCCTATGTAGTGAGGGGAGGGTGCCAAGGGGGTGTGACCGACCCCTCTCACGCCCCACTCATCCACGATAACACATAGTCTTATTTTGTTATGTAAATATTTTTTGTTTGTATAATTAATCATGAAACATAGCAATATACAATTGTATTCTTAAAATATATTTATTATATTGAATTGTTTTAAAAAAGTAATTATAATATTCATTTTCTAAACAAACTACGTATACGGCTCGTCGGCTCGGCAGTCGGCTCGTTATAAAAGATTTACAAAACACAAAAGTGAATGTATGTTTAAGTGCAATTTGCAACTCTATGATTTATTTCTTACTACAAGTTGTAACCCTTTTTTTTTCATTTTTGCCACTTGCAACCCGGTGTTTTTAAAAATCTTGCAACCTGCAATCATTCAGTTAAAGTTGACATAACATCGTTAGTTTATAAAGGGTAAAATTGTAATTTATTATTAAATTAATAGTGTTATGCATTTTATCGACATTGATTTGTATACTCTTTGCAATTTTACCCTCTCATCAATCTCCATCATTAAAGCTTGGAATGCAATTCTTGATGCGGCAGAGGATCACCACCGTCAGATTCACATTCTTCTAAAGGTAAGAAGATTTTTTTTTTTTTTTTGAATTCAAATCAATGTTACAATCCATAATTGAACTAAACAATTGATGAATGGTTATTTGCTCAGATCGCATGTGATATTCATTTGAATATTTCATAAATTGAAGTTGAATTGCATATCCATTATGTATTGCAGTATCCCTGACTTCCATTTTGTAATTTTTTTATTGATTTGTAATTTATTTATTATTACAATTTAACTTCATAAATTAACGGAGTTATGGTAATTTTAACTGAATGGGTATATGTTGCAGGCTTTTTAAAAACACAGGGTTGCAAATTGTAAAAATAAAAAAAGAGGATTGCAACCTCCAATAAGGAATAAACCACATGATTGTAAATTGCATTTAACTCTTTTGTTTATAAATGACAATATTTATGTTGTTTGTTTTAAAATATTTAAGAATCACAAAAATAAGTAATAGTATTTATATGAAAATATATATAATATTTACTTTAAAAATTTTATAATAGAATTTTCAGGTGTTATAACTTACGGTGTGATTTTTTTTTAAAAATGATAAATTTTAATTTTGTCTTTTATGTTTATATAAAATTTTAGATTTGGTCCTTTATGTATTGAAAATTTCAAAAGCAGTCATTTAAGTTTACAAGCGTTGCAAACTCGGTTCTTTATCCGTTAACTTTGTTAAGTATATGATTCATGTTTCTTTAATTACAACTTTTTTTCCTGTATAAAATTACTTTTGGTTAGAGTAATATAAAATATATAAGTAAATTATTAATTATAATATATTAAGCAATGCTGTAAAAATCGGCATAGGCGGCCTTGTCGATTTGGCTCTAGTCAGTGTCTAGACGGCCTAGTCGGTCTAGCCAAATTTTTTTTTGATTTTTTTGGGTAAAAAGGAGGCCAGATTCATGATTTTTCTACACATTTTTCAACCCTAAATCCATAATATGTCTCTGAAACATCAAATCCAACATCTAAAACATCTCTACACTTTGAAATCAACTTCGATCTTCTTTGTTGTTCGAGTCTTCGTTCGTCTTTTGTTGTTCATGTGTTTAAGTTTGAAATTGGAAGTACTTGAAATAATATGTTTGTGACATCCGGCAATTTCAGGTAAATTGCGACTCTTACATCCTTTATATTTCACATTCATACTTGTTGCATTTCATTTAATTATGTTTAATTAGATGAGTCAAACACAAACAACTGCGAAACGATAGTTCGTGGAACTATCGAATCGTACATTGCACATTAGTTTCAGAAACAAAGTGTGGCAAACACAAACGCAAACGCAAAACAATTATTCGGAGAATTATTGGATTGTGCAATACATGTTGATTATGGTTAACCAAGCATGCAAACGGTTCGTAGCAATGAACGCAAACTATCAAGGATAATTCGAGGAATTATCGAAACATACACACGAGTCTCACGAACGTTGGTGAACAAACAATAAAACAAGCAATCATATGTGCTACTATGTGAATAAGTGCTAAACATGTATTAGATGTTTAGGATAAACGTTAGGAATCGATCACGAGCAAAATCGAACCAATGGAATCGAAAAACCAAGAAATGAAGTCTTCGCGGTACGCCAAGACCCCTCGGTAAAGGGCTTGGCGGTACGCGACGTGGAACGGGAGTTTGGACTCCGGAATCCTTGGCGGTACGCCAAGGCCATGCAAGATCGGCCTTGGAGGTACGCGACGGGTCCCAGCAGACAGATTTTTTTAAAGACAAACCCAGCTCATTTTGCTTGGTTTCTCTTACACTCCACAGAGCATTTTCTCTCAAAAACGACTCAAACCTTCTGTTAACAGCTCCCAAACCCCTAGCAAACCATCTCTAAGCCATTTCCCTTATCTTTGATGATCTAGGAGCCCTTGGAAGCTTGGAGAAGAAGCTAAAGAACTTGGAACAACCATCGATCGCTAGATCTTCATCATCAGCAGCTATTCCCACTAGATCTGAGCTCCTAAGGTAGTTTCTATGGTTTATCTATGGTTAGATCGAACATGCAATGGGTAAAAACCCACATGCATGAACATCCACCCACATGCAACTCCATGTGGCTATTGTACACGAATTTGTTGGTGATTTTGTGTGATATTGGTGTAGATCTACTGATTTTAGAGTCTAGGAATGTTGGATTTGAGTTTGGATTAGTTATTGTGTCGATTTTGTTATACTTGCCATAAAAGGAAACTTTTATGTTGCATGTGATAGGTTTATGATAATCTAGACATGTTAGACATGTCTAGATGTTGTCAAAAGCATGTTGAGGTTTTTAGATACACATTTGGGTAATTGATTATGGTGAAAAACATGATTTGGTAACATCTTATTATATATGGAAACTTTTGTAAATCAAAAGAGAGATTTTGATGTTTTAAGATGTTTAGGTGAACTTTGATTATTGAAATATGTTTAAAAATGATTTCTAATATATTTGGAAACCTTGATTTGGGAAAACGAGCTTTTAAACGAGTACTTACTATTTTAGAAAACTTTATTTAGGCAAAATGGCATAGACGGCGATTTATGCACAAACGATAAACTTTAAGTGTTTAAACGTGTTTTTATAAACATATTAAAGGTATTAGTTTTATGAAATGAGATTTCATAACTACACTTTCCTAAAATGAAAACTTTCCAAAAATGGTAACTTTTACTATTCTTACATGTCACTTAAGTGAACGTTGTACGATTAGAGTCATATGATACATGTAGGTGTCCTACTTGTATTTATGACACATTAAACAAACTAAACACAACAAACGTGTCACCAACGATTCTTCAAGTCAACAAAAGTCAACACACACACTCAGTTGAGCACACCGACACTTGGAGTTGTATGAGATACAACACACCACAAAACGCATACTCACACCTATATGATTATAAATGCTTACTAGCAGAATTGCTAGCACTCGCAGGTAGCGAACACACATAATCCGTAACTACTTTACCATGTGAGTTCACGGCCCCTTTTTACATTTTCTACCTTTGGGGGAGAAAACATTGCATTACAACTATTTTGAACAACTCATTTTAATTACATATGGACATGCTTTATCACTATATGTATATGTGTGGCACACATCACAACTCAAAGTCCTCGCGGTACTCCACGGACCGTTAGTACCGCGGAGCGCCTAGCGTGGTAATATTGAATAGTACTATTTGGGCCCGACAAGCCCCACCCATCGCGCCTGGGAGGCCAACCCGACTGGAGGTCGGAATGGGTGCAATATTGACCAATACACTTTGCCATTGTCTTGTAATGGACATGGCGGGAGGCACAACTGTCAGCTTCGGTACGAACCCGCATAAAATATAACTGTATTGACCAGCTATCAATCGATACTGCATTGTAATGATATGTAATCCAGCAAATCTTACTTTAAACATTTTGATGTTTACTGCTTATGAAAAACATGTGCTCTCACCAACCTTTGCGTTGACCCTTTTTACTCGTATGTTTTCTCAGGTAACTAAGGCACGCGCACGAAGGCTAGGATGCTAGAATGGAGTTCATGCATCAGTTTTAGCGTCTTAGGTCTTTTGAGAACATTTAAACATTTGACTTGTTATGTAATGATGATTACTTAAATCGCTTCCGCACTATTACTCATTATGATTGAAAACTGTTTTAAACATATGCTTCCGCAATTTATATTTTAAATGTTGTTTTGATAACTCAAACAATTACTTCCGCAACTTTGACTTTATAAAACTGTTTTGTCCAGGTAATTGGATGTACGTATGCAACCAGACATGTAGGTCTCGCAACTGTATGACCAAAGACTGCGATCCTGACAGTCTGTGTCCGTGCCCCCGAAAGGGACGGGATTTCCCGGGGTGCGACAATGTTTAAGTTTAATTTTTTAATTATTTTAAGTATTATATTGAATTATTAATATTGATGTGTGTATATAATACATATTTGAAAAATTACATATAAAAATCTAATCCACCTAGCGTCGATTAATCACGATTAATCCATAGGCGATACCTCAACGCCTGACTAGTGCCTAACGTCTTCTACAACACTGATTTTATGTATTCAATCATTGTAATTTATGACTTTATAGTCTAGTAAGATCTATATATTCGGAGTAACTCGGTCAAACTCAGGTCAACTTTGCCATGTCATATTTTCATTGTTTTTGATCTTTTTCTTTCTTTTTCACTGGTTTTCATTGTTTTACTCTGATTATTTTTTTAATTTTCTCTATATATATTTTATTTGTAATTTTGTATTGATATTCATTTTATATGCGATATATAGTAGTAAGCTTATAATATTTGATATATATATATAGGGGAGAGATATTTTAAAAAGAATCATAAACTTAAAAAGTGTAGGAAGACATGAGAATGAGACACGTGTATTACAGGTTAATGGGTATAAATGTCAACACATAAATGGAGGCTATACATGCAAGTCACATGTTACTTCCACCAAAATTTTTAAACGTGTGTAACTATTTTATATGTCAACATATTTTTAAAAAAATTACACCATAAAATCAATCATTTTTTTTACATTTCTAATGAGTATAATATTGTTATATATTTAAAAATAGCAAAAAAAAAAACAAAACTGATTGTTCTTGAAACGTGGGTGTTTTTATGGTGTTTTTCTATTTGTGAAGATGTTTTATAGTGTTTTGAACATAAACAAAACACAACGTTTTTTAGTTGCGTTATTTACACTTGCGTTTTATGGCGTTTTTGTACTATGTAATTTAAACATATGTTTTATGGTGTTTTTAAACTGTAATTTTATTTATGGTGTTTTTGAACTGTAATTTTATGCATGGTGTTTTGAACTGTAATTTTATGCATTGTGTTTTTGAACTGTAATTTTATGCATGGTGTTTTTGAATTGTAATTTTATTTATGATGTTTTTGAACTATAATTTTATTCATGGTGTTTTTGAACTGTAATTTTATTCATGGTGTTTTTGAACTAATTAATTTCACACATTGTGTTTTACGGCGTTTTTTAACTACGCAATTTCACATATGACCTTTTTTGAGCTATGTAATTTTGTACATGGTGTTTTATGGCGTTTTCGAACACTAAAAAACATGACGTTCTAAACTTCGGATGTTCACGAAACGAAGCAATTTATGGTGTTTTTAGTGTTTAAAAACACCATAAAATGTGAGATTTCATAACTACACTTTCCTAAAATGAATACTATTCTTACATGTCACTTAAGTGAACGTTGTACGATTAGAATCATATGATACATGTAGGTGTCCTACTTGTATTTATGACACATTAAACAAACTAAACACAACAAACGTGTTACCAACGATTCTTCAAGTCAACAAAAGTCAACACACACACTCAGTTGAGCACACCGACACTTGGAGTTGTATGAGATACAACACACCACAAAACGCATACTCACACCTATATGATTATAAATGCTTACTAGCAGAATTGCTAGCACTCGCAGGTAGCGAACACACATAATCCGTAACTACTTTACCATGTGAGTTCACGGCCCCTTTTTACATTTTCTACCTTTGGGGGAGAAAACATTGCATTACAACTATTTTGAACAACTCATTTTAATTACATATGGACATGCTTTATCACTATATGTATATGTGTGGCACACATCACAACTCAAAGTCCTCGCGGTACTCCACGGACCGTTAGTACCGCGGAGCGCCTAGCGTGGTAATATTGAATAGTACTATTTGGGCCCGACAAGCCCCACCCATCGCGCCTGGGAGGCCAACCCGACTGGAGGTCGGAATGGGTGCAATATTGACCAATACACTTTGCCATTGTCTTGTAATGGACATGGCGGGAGGCACAACTGTCAGCTTCGGTACGAACCCGCATAAAATATAACTGTATTGACCAGCTATCAATCGATACTGCATTGTAATGATATGTAATCCAGCAAATCTTACTTTAAACATTTTGATGTTTACTGCTTATGAAAAACATGTGCTCTCACCAACCTTTGCGTTGACCCTTTTTACTCGTATGTTTTCTCAGGTAACTAAGGCACGCGCACGAAGGCTAGGATGCTAGAATGGAGTTCATGCATCAGTTTTAGCGTCTTAGGTCTTTTGAGAACATTTAAACATTTGACTTGTTATGTAATGATGATTACTTAAATCGCTTCCGCACTATTACTCATTATGATTGAAAACTGTTTTAAACATATGCTTCCGCAATTTATATTTTAAATGTTGTTTTGATAACTCAAACAATTACTTCCGCAACTTTGACTTTATAAAACTGTTTTGTCCAGGTAATTGGATGTACGTATGCAACCAGACATGTAGGTCTCGCAACTGTATGACCAAAGACTGCGATCCTGACAGTCTGTGTCCGTGCCCCCGAAAGGGACGGGATTTCCCGGGGTGCGACAATGTTTAAGTTTAATTTTTTAATTATTTTAAGTATTATATTGAATTATTAATATTGATGTGTGTATATAATACATATTTGAAAAATTACATATAAAAATCTAATCCACCTAGCGTCGATTAATCACGATTAATCCATAGGCGATACCTCAACGCCTGACTAGTGCCTAACGTCTTCTACAACACTGATTTTATGTATTCAATCATTGTAATTTATGACTTTATAGTCTAGTAAGATCTATATATTCGGAGTAACTCGGTCAAACTCAGGTCAACTTTGCCATGTCATATTTTCATTGTTTTTGATCTTTTTCTTTCTTTTTCACTGGTTTTCATTGTTTTACTCTGATTATTTTTTTAATTTTCTCTATATATATTTTATTTGTAATTTTGTATTGATATTCATTTTATATGCGATATATAGTAGTAAGCTTATGATATTTGATATATATATAGGGGAGAGATATTTTAAAAAGAATCATAAACTTAAAAAGTGTAGGAAGACATGAGAATGAGACACGTGTATTACAGGTTAATGGGTATAAATGTCAACACATAAATGGAGGCTGCACATGCAAGTCACATGTACTGTATGAGTATTGGTTTGTTAGTTTAAAAATGAATTGTACTTTTTTAGGTACATGTAGATGTATAGATATTGTACAGTTTGTATAAATGATGGTAAAAATGAATTTTATATGTTCAATAGATGTCTATAATTTTTTTGTATTGGTTTGCATATTGTTATATATGAACTGGTTTTCTTATTGTACTGTTTTAAAAATTATGTTGTACTGGTTTGCATAATGTACTGGTTTTATTATTGTACTGATTTATCTTTGTTCAACACCTGTCTGTAATTGTTTAATACTGGTTTTAATATTGTATTGGTTTTCAAATTGTATTGGTTTCAAATTATATTGATTTACCTTTTGTGTTGGTTATATTAATGAACATATTGTGTTTTAGGTGTGCGTATATGTTTCAAAATATTGTTGGATGTGATCAGCTATCCTTTGTTACTATTCGTAGACCAATTGGAATAAGAAACAAAGGGTCTGGTAGTCATAAACGCTATAAGTCGTTTCGTGAGATATCTTCTTCATCGAAATATGTGGGGAAGAAACAGAGGTGTTGTCTTATATGTGGAAAGAGTGGGCATAATCAACAAGGTTGCAAGTTCAAAAAAGATGGTGTTGTTTCTAATAATCAAGCTGGTATAACAGAAGATGCTGATAATTGACAAATATACATGACATAATAGTTAATTGAATATTTTTTCATGTTTTTTTTTTTTACTTTTTCATTTAAATAGTGTAATAAATAACAATGTTGTTCTTCTACATTTCTTATATATATATTATACTATAATAGACATCAATATTACGTACAAATCAGTACAAAACAATACTAACCGTGTTCAAACCAGTACAAACTAATTCAATCCAATACAAACTAGTACAAACCAATACAAATCAATACAACCTGTACAAACAAATACTAACTATGTATTAAACAATGCAAACCAATGCAACAAGTACAAAACAATACAAACATAACTCAATACAACCTAATACAAACGAATATAAAACAATACAAACCCCTACTGTGTACAAACCAGTACCACACAATACTAACTGTACAAACCAAAAAAAACCATGACATGTGTTCATTCCAGTACAACCTATAAAAACCAAGTCAAGCCAATATAAAAAGTTTACAAACCAGTAAACAACCAATACAAACCAGCACAAATAAAACTACCTGTGTACAAAACAGTTGCAGGAAGTTGGTGGGCTCATCATGAATTAGGTCGGGGTGGCTGGTGTATGCTCCAAGGGATGGTCTGTAAGAGTAGATAGAATTGAGTATGACATAACCAGAAAGTAGGCTCCGGAGGAATGAGACCAGCAAGCAAATTCCCAGATAAATCCAACGTTGTAAGATTTGTCAGGCGAGAGAGTGATCTTGGAATTGATCCAGATCTGTTCATGAAACTAGTTTTATCGTAAGTAAGAGAAGAAGAGTCTGACGCCCGTGACTCTGAGTACTAGATTTCCGAGCTCAAGAAACTAGCAAACAAAGATGCTCGGCTGGACTCTTGTCTCGTATGCCCGGAAAATTCATTTCGGTACAACTCCGCTTGCTACAAAGCCTTTCTTTCTCGCCCAAACACTCCAGATCTGCACTTCCCTTTACTCCATAGGGCCGAAGACTTGTACTAGTGAATAGGAAAAGCGAATTGAGATTACTAATGACGATGCAGCAGAGGTTGTACTTTCTCTTCCCAGGTATGGGTGGGGGAAAAACGATTCTAGCATTAGCATGGATTGACCAGAAACTGGGAGTCATTGTCATCTTAGAGCTAAAAAAGTCAGAATATGGTGCTTATGGGAGGTTTAACAAAACATGTACCAATTACTAAAAATTCTTTTTTATTAGGTACACTTTCTCTTTGTGGTATTCCACCCCTTGCTTGTTTTTGGTCCAAAGATGAAATTCTGAATAATAGCTGATCAATAAAATAAGTAAATAAAAATGAAGTAGAAGAACTCAGATACCAAATGTTGTACAAAACAGTTAAAACCACTAATGTGTACAACGACTTGTATATGTTCTGTTAATAAAATGTAAGGTATAATCAGCACAATCCAGAACAAACCAATACTAACAAATACTAAGCAGTACAACCATTACAAGTGCAATCTAATACAACCAGTACAACAAGTATAAACCAGTTCAAATCAGTACAAAAATATAAGAAATGAAACCAGCGCAATCCTTAACAAACCAATACAATCAGTACAAAACATAAACAATACATAAGCAATATAACAAGTACAACCTTACAAACCAATACAATTTAGAACACACCAATTCTAACCATAAGCAATATAATACAATCAGTACTTAAACAAAGAAAAACCAAATACAAACCAATACAAAATATAACAATGAAACCAGTGCAATCCATAACAAACCAATACAACCGGTACAAACCAGTGCAAACCAGTACAATGCAGAACAAACCAATTCTAACTATAAGCAATATAATACAACTAGTAACCAGTACAAAGCATTGCAAACCAGTATAATACAGAACAAACCAATACATCCAATACAAAACATATGCAAATAATACAATCTGTCACACCCCCAAATTCCCACTCGTGGCGTCAGTCCACGTGGGTGTGACGTGGCCAGGATCACAGTTCATGGTCATATAGAACGACTCTATATGAGTTTCACAATCACATACAATCATAAATAAAACCAGTTTTCATAGGTAAGCAGCGGAAATGTTTAACATTCAAAAGTAAATAAGTTGCAGCGGAAAAATAAATTGTTTAACAGACACTACATTGATCAAATTGTTTTAAAATCAACAAATGCACACACAAGCCTAGGACTTGAGTCTATATGCCAGTCAGACTCCTTAACACATCCTTGTGCGCATCCTAGCGTGTGCTCCATCAGTTACCTGAGAATACATGCGAAAAGTGTCAACTAAAAAGTTGGTGAGTTCACAGGTTTAGACAGACTGAAAAGTAAACAGACATATACTGGGTATGTTAAGTTTAGTTGTTGGATACTACGATCCGTGGAGTGTGTCATGTCATCTTACCGAAACTCGACTGTTTCCGTTTGCCTCCGCGGGTCATCGCAGAACCCGACATCAACATCGATATTACACTCGTTATGACCTCCAGTCAACGTTGTTGCCGAGTGGGGCTAGTCAAACCCAGTAGTACTACGTAATAACGACTCGTTTGTCATACAATTGACGGTAAGGATAAGTGAGGACTTTATGCGATAAAAGTTACACTCGAAAATAGTTTCACAACATACCAGTCATATACCTAAAACAGTTGCATAGTAATCTCACCCCAATAGTTTAGCAAAATAGTTAAAGAGTAAAAGTGGGGCCGTAAACTCACCTGAGTTTGTGTAATGCGTTTGCTCAAAAGAGATAGTGTAGCTCGCCGGCTAGTAGTCACCTATATCACATAGGTACTATGAGTTCGTGTTCACATATGTGGGTCTCACAGGACCGTGTTAGTGTTTAACAACACCAAGTTGTTAAGTGGGTCATAATGACCGTGTTTGACCGTGTTGACCGTGTTTGACCTAACGACCCGTTGGTGACGGTTTTGGATCAAGTGCTCGTGTAACGTGTGGTTTAGTGTCATGTGACGTGTACGGATACCAAAGTCGGCTTCGTGAGGAAACTTACTATTTACTTCAGGAAAGTTTCTAATTTAGGTAAGTCAAGCAATAAATCATATTCCGATTATTCTAGCATGCGTATTTATCCTAAATGAACATGTTATCAAATAGCACGTAGTTACACATAGCCGGTTTAGCATAGTTTGCGCGTAAAAGTTTCCATAATTAGAAAGATACTAAAATAAGCATGTGTCATAAGGTCTAGATATAAATCTCCTCATAATATCATCATCCTAGTTCTAAATAATCATTCAATCACATTTGTCACAACGAACTTGATAACACTTATAGGCTTTGCGAAATAAAGTTACTATTTATAGTAACTTGTAACAATGTGCACATATATCATTCCTTCAAAGCATCTATCCTTCAATATTATCATATTGACATTAAACGAGCATGTTAGACTCTAAACATTATCAATCCCATCATTTTAGAGCAACATTGCAACAAAAAGTTTCTATATTTAGAAACATTCACAAATCATGCCTTTGACTATCCTATTGAATCAATAATTGTCATATTAACTCATAAACATCATTTGTGAACATAACTTATGGTCCTAATCATTCAAAGATGGCCATTTCACCTAAAATGCACAACTTGTAACATGAAAGTTTCCATATTTAGTAATAATGCCCAAGTGACCATTACACGACATAACTCATCATTCTAATCATGTAGAACATCTCAAATATCATTTCTAATAACATTTCAATATCAAATATCATGACAATAGTCTTAGATCATACATGCATGTTACTAGAAACACCCATTTGCGACCAAATCACCAATATACATGTTAACATCATCATGGATAGTCATAGAAACTCATTTAATCAATCTAGATCATCTAATAACACAAGATTATCATCAAACCCAGATCCAAACAAAGAACATTTCGTGCATATGAAGATCTAGTGTGTGCATGCAAGTTTTGAACCTTGCATGTGGGTTTGTGTGTGTTGTAGGTGTGTTTTATGCTACATAGTGTCACACCCCGGGCCGGCGGGA
This sequence comes from Mikania micrantha, assembly GCA_009363875.1. Taxonomy (NCBI): domain Eukaryota; kingdom Viridiplantae; phylum Streptophyta; class Magnoliopsida; order Asterales; family Asteraceae; genus Mikania; species Mikania micrantha. The sequence goes on from CM018697.1 coordinate 14,682,764, forward strand.
ACGGATCGGGTTTTCCCGTCGGGCGGAAGGTTCCCGGGGCGCGATATCTTTGAATGATAATCAAATGATCAGATTGTTATATAGCACATGATAATCAAAATGAGAAATGCTAACACATCAATGATATAGAATTACAAGATTAAATTACACTGTATTGTTCATAATTTAATCAAGTAAATCTACCAAAAGAATCAATGTAACTATATCTTGTATATGTACAAGATATACAAAAGATGATTCAATGTTTAGGCACCAAAAGCATGCAACACAAAATAAGCTAGGTCTTCTAAAAGTCCTCTAGCTTAAACCTTGCATGTATGTCTCTACACCTGTTCATCACCTGAGAAAACATGTATTTAAACAAAGTCAACACTAGGTTGGTGAGTTCATAAGTAAGTTAAATGAAAACTCTGATTCAATCACATGCATAATCACAATGTTTTGTTATGTTGCTTGTATCTTGTGTATCACCTGTTCACCCAATGGCTCCTCCCTAGTTGTATGTGCAAATGTTATGATCCCTGATCAAACATGCTTATATATAGGGAATCACATAAGGGTCGAGCCCAGACGCTATCCCACCACATGCTCAAACAAAGTTCACACTACTTGCAATACAACTATGGATTTCCATTCTCATGTTTACTCGTTTCTTGATCATCTGTGTTCCCATGAATAGAATAATATAATGATAGCGTTGTAGTTATCAAACCGAAGTATTGACAACCGTTTGTATAGTAAGGATGTTAGATTTAATAAATCTGTTCCTTGTATTATTCTATTTTCGGTGTGTTAACTGTTATGTTACACTTTTAATTAATTAAAAGTGTTAGTTAACTGTTCATCATATGTCTCAAATGCAGTGTATAGGATCCGAATGGAATCCATTTTAATCCTCACATAATCAGATTAAAATGCATTCCAGTCTCTCCTATCCCACCATGTGATCCCAAGGCCTTTACGGGGATTGTCTCATGTAATTAACAAAGTCGAATAAGAACTAGTCTTATTACATTATGTTAATTATGTGTGATTGGCAGTGATAGGCATGAAGTTACGTTATCATGGTCGCCGTTCACAGTAATCCATATGGTCACCATGTAATCCTTAAGCCGTAGTAAGAACAAGTCTTAGTACCCTTAAGTGACGCAGGTGGTGGATAATCAATGCGATCATACTACCTAGTAGTATGTTTTTAGGGTGTTGATCAAATGTTATAAGAAATTGACTTATCACACTTGATCGTTTATGATGTGGAATGATATTCAGAAGATATTTTATCTTCTGATCATCCATGTGCTGTGATGTGTCATCATGTTTCACTGTAATAGTTCTCATTGTTCGTTTGTGTATGAATTGTCTCAATGTTCATTTCTGTAGGAATGACCAAGTGTTATAAGATAAATCTTACAACTGTGTTATTCCCATATGTTGATGACTATGAATGTACATTATCATAATCTTTTGAGTTTCCCTGTTATCTCATGATCATACAAGCATGCATACAATGATAAACGATAATAAACAGTTTAATATTATCAAAATCAAAGTATAAATAACATGTTAAGCAAACTTTTAAATAAATAAAAGTAAACATGTTTCTCAGCCCCGGGAGTTAAAATCAGTTAAGATTAAAGTAAAAGGGGCATATGAACTCACCTTGTTGTTGTAGGGTTGACTTAGCTTAAAAGAATGAAGACACGCGCTCTTGATTGTTCTTGTGGTTGTTTTCACGATCCTGTATTAATTTCACGTTGTATTTGACTCATAAGTATTCATTATAGTAAATGGGTGTGCGTGTGGGTGTTAGCTTTAGATTAGCTAACACTCGTATGTCTTGATCATCATTCGGCCCCACGTGTTTGATTTGAGCTTTATGTATTTATTAATTCGTTTAACTTAGCACTTGAAATCATTTGTTAATGTGTTGAACCTCATTGTTTTAGAAGTCGTGGACTTAATTCCACATCTTTGTCACTTTATAAACACTTAGTTTGGTAATCCCATGAATGTTATAAAAATTAAATTAATTTAACTTGTCCGGTTTTTCTTATTGATCTTTCGGCTAAATGTGAGACCAACTTGGCCGTGTTAATCATAAAAATCCGGTCACGTAATGATATTGGGCCGAATGTGATCTACTTGAACCGGGAGTCACATGGCCTAAGAATAGAATTGGTTTCAAGTCTTGAGCTCAAATGAGGTCGTGGGCCACATGTTTGGGCCGAAAATAGTTGTGTTGGGCTGAATATCTATGGTGCAAATAAACTGGATCTGGGCTTGAGGCGACTGAATTGGGCCAAGAAACATCAAGTTGGGCCTGAGGCATTGGGCTGTTGGAATAGAGTACTGGGCCGATTGGTTTTAAACAGATTTAGTGACTATTTGGCTACGTATAGTTGGGCCTTGGTTATTTTCGTGGGCTTTGATGATTTAACTGCATGGCCCAATAGTTTGTTCGGTCACCCATTTGCTTTGGCTGAACTAAAACATGTGGGCTAGGTCCTGGCTACACCGATTAGGATAGATTTCATGTGGTCGATCATTTCATCTGGTTATCAGCGAACCTCACAAGGTGGTGACCTAGGGTTCGTGCATGTCATGGTTCGTTCCCCTGATGTAGGTTCGTCCTAACCGTGATGGTTCGCGAGTGTGGAATGATTCGGCTAGGATGGGTTCGGGAAGGATGCTAGGGTTCGCCATGGCTCGTGACAACAGATGGGTTCGGTTCCCATTCAAGGATTCGGGAAAACAGTAAGCTCACTGCAAAATGGTTCGCCATAGGAATGGTTCGTAGATCCGAGCAGAACACAAGGGTGCGGCTGAGATCGAGGGTTCGGGAGGCTAGGGTTCGTGGGTCATGGGTTCGCTGAACCTGGTTCGTGGGACATGAAACTGGTTCGGCAAGTGCATTAGGGTTCGGCAGCGGCTGGGTGTCAGCAAAGTTCGGCCATCGAACCCACACCATCTGTGAGCCATCAGCATGGAGTTGTCAACATGGCTACTGATACAAGGTTAGCACGCGTGTAGGTCAGTTGTTCATGTCTCCAGTGGTTCGAAAGATGGTGTCAACAAACGGTTCTAAGTGTGTGGGTCGAGTGGGTGTTAGAAAACCCTAATTTCAGCCATATTCACGGCCTCATACCTCTGATTTGCGTGGTCAAAGCTCCAGATCTGTTGTACTTTCACGTAGGGGACATCAAGGGCTACGCGTGGGTTCGAAAATCACTCAAATCGGTTGAGTTATGAGCAAGTTATGGTGACTTGAAGGTGTGAAGATGGTGGTTCTTGGTGTAACCGGAAAAAGAGAGAGAGAAAGGAGATTGTAGGTGGAAAATGAGAAAAAACACAATTATTAGGCCTTATATATCACGTGTGGTGTCTGGGTCCGTTTCGGTTGCTCGGTTCGCTAATTCGTCGCGTATCCGGAAAATTACGCGTAATTTATTTTAAATAGATAAAATTGTTAATTTAATTAATTTGATGAGTTTCAAAATTGTAAAAATGTTTATTATTTTATTTAATTAATTTAAAATTCGTTTCGTGTCGTAATTCGTTTTTTGTTTCGTCGAATCGCGTCACCATCGCGCGTATTCATTCGAATCGTCATTCGAACGAACACGACGATGGTTTTGCTTTCCGACTTTTGTTTTCTACTTTCCAGTCATCATTTCAGAACGTTAAACTCACAGATATGTTTGTGTGAATCGTCACCCACGCAAACACACTGTCAGTTCGTTATTCTGAAACGACACTGCAGTTTACGTTTAAATTGTGTTTCCTCACTGTCGGACTCAACTAAACATCCTGTTTTCATCTTGTTTTCACATTGAATTGTCGGTCATCTGATTCCTGTCATCTATGGACATCAGATCGCAACCGATTTGTTTCTGTTAATTGTTTGAACACCGTTGTTTCTCATGATTTGTTGTGTTAACTGTAATTAAGTTTTAACTTAATAAACACAACTAATGTTTCAAATGTACGTTGTACTTAATGTATTTAAGTTTACACGAAAATACGTACAACTGTTCTTGTATTTAGAATCCTGTTAATACAAAAACTGTTTACAATTACGTATGTACACATAGTTACTGTATGCAAGTACACGTACCGTACGGACTTGCCGGGCGGTCAGGTACTAGTTGTCACACATAGGCTCGAGATCTACCTTCCTTGGCTCTCAAGATGCACTAAGATGAAGAAGATCAGCCTCTAATGCTTTTGGACAGCAGCTACAGGAGGGTGATGGTGGTGTTTGAGCCTCACACTTCTTCTCTACAAGCTTCTTATGAAGTTCCAAGCTCCAAGGTCTCAATCTAAGCTTCTTCAAGGGTTATTAATGGCTTCCAAATGAGATTAGAGGGCTGAAAGGATGTTTATAGCCGAGATTAGGGTTCTGGAACTCGTGAATTTGGTTAATAGGGGTTAGGAAATGATTAGTCTTGGTTAAACCAAAGATCTTGCGTGTTGGACTCGTCGCGTACCGCGACAGGGGTCTCCGAAAGGCTCCGCGTACCGCGATGGATTTCGGGATTCAAATTGCCCGTCCATCCACCGCGTATCGCGATGCCCCTTCTCGTGGGTTGTCGCGTACCGCGACAGGTCTCTGAGAAGCCCAATAAGCCCAATCTTGTTGTTTCGAAGCGAATTTATCGACTACGAACATCGTTTCTCGACACATAAGCATTGTTCTAACTAAATTAGGTTCACCCGAACCTAAGTGTAGTGACATTGTGCTGTGGTTTGATCCGTTCACCAACGTTCGTCATTCAAGACACGTGCGAGTTTCGTGCGATAATTCCTCGAATTATCGATGTGTTTGGTCTGTTGTGTCACGTGTCACACCAAATACAAATATTCTAGTGCCACGTATGAAATAATAATACACATTATTATTAAAGTAAAATAAATGCTGACCTGGAAATTGCGAGGTGTCACACAATCATTAACTAGTACAAACAAATACAAAAGCAGTAACCAAACATAAGCAATATAACTAGTACAAAAACATGGTACGTTTATAAACAACATAGTACTAACCAGTACAATATAGAATATTAAGCAGTACAAACAAATATTAAACAGTAACTAAAGTGCAAATCAGTACAAAGCAGTAACTGAACATATCAAACCATTGGAAACCATCACTAACCAGCGCAAACAAGTGCAAACAAGTAAAAACTAGCAAAATTATACATTACTTAATCATATCTTAAACCTATGATTATATTAAAAATCAGCACAATTATACATTACTTAACTAACATAGTATATTATACAAGTGACATTATCTTAAAAACCTATAATCATACCTTAAACTAGTGCAAACCAGTACAAACCAGTAAAAATCAGCACAATTATACATTACTTAACTAACCTATAATCGTATCTTAAACCAATGCAATCCATAACAAACTAATACAAACATAGGTACAATTCATTACAAACCAGTGCAAACTAGTAAAAACCATCACAATTATACATTACTTAATCATGTCTTAAATCTATGATTATATTAAAAACCAGCACAATTATACATTACTTAACTGACATAGTATATTATTCAAGTGACATTATCTTAAAAACCTATAATCATATCTTAAACCAGTTAAAACCAGCACAATTATACATTACTTAATCATATCTTAAACCATTTTCATATACTAGCAGTTTATATAACTACAAAACAACTAGCAGATTAAAACTATTATAACATTTTAACAAACCAACTACAAAAACAAAAAAAAATGTACAATATTGAATAAAGAACAGTACCATTGTTGCTCGATTTCATCAAAGTATTTCGTTTATTTGCTCTATCAAGTCTTGTTTTTCCTAAAATTATAAAAAATTAGGGCATTAACAATATACATTGCTGGATATACAGTACAAATAGAAATGGAATTGAAGAACTCACGATTTGAATGCATCGATGATTTCGTATCCAAATATCTTCAATATGTTCCTATAAAACTCTAAAATTAGCACTTTATATGTCGGATTCAAGTGAATTTCAATGATACAGAGACGATCGGAATCAAAAATTAAAGAACTCACGAATCGGAAAACAACAAACGATCTTTGAATCAAAATCGTGAGAAAATTTTCGAATCCGCACTCGTTTTGAAATTTGATGCAGGATTGCTTCCTTGAAATCGTGGAATTCGGGGGAAGAACGTTTGCCATTGAAATCGTGGAAAATATGGATTTTGAAATCGTTGAAGCGTCAAACGGTTTTGACCTAGGTGTGTCAAAATGTCGATTCTACCCTGAGTTATAATTTTATCATTATATTTAATGATAGCCATTGATCTTAAAATCAAGGGATATTAATCCTTCTTAGGCTACTTAGGGAAATCCACTTTTTATGGGAACCACTCCCTATATATATATATATATATATATATATAATTTTTTGAAACTTTTTTTTAATAATTTACTATGTCCGAGTACTCTCCGCTTAAGTCGAATACTCGCAACTTCCCAGTCGAGCGGCTTGTCAGCGCCTAACAACTTCTCCAAACATATCAACGAATTTAATTTTTGCATTGTAAATTTTCTTTATTAAGATCACCTCGTTAATTGTTTGTGTTATTTAAATATTTTATTCCTAAGTGCAATGGGATTTTAACACCAAATTTCAACTTAGAGCAACAACGAAGAAGAGATAAGCATTGCAAGTATGTGACATGGATAGTTGTCAACATTATCCATTACAGTTACAAAGTTGATAACAAAAAGATAATCATCAATCATGCATAAATCAAATTAACCTAAATAGCTAGACTAATAATGGTATCGTATCCATAAGAAACATGTGATCCGTATTATACGATTGATTTGATTTTGATTTCCGGTTAAGAATTAAACTAGCGCTAATGTGGGTTTGAGCCCCATGGTGGACATCACTTGTAGAGGTGGGCAAAAAAACGGACCCGGAACTGGCAACCGAACCGGAACCGGTCATACCCGAACCGATGGGTGCAAACGGGTCCGGTTTTTTAGACAACTTAAAACCGAAACTGGAACCGGAACTAGTTCCAAATGTACCGGCCAAAACCCAAACCGGAACCGGCCAAAAACCCGAATCGGAACTAGTCAAAAACCGGTCGAAACCCGGAACCGGAACCTTATACTATATATAGGGATATTTTAAGAAGGCTAAAAACCATGAGAAGTGTAAGAAGCCACGAGAATGTGACACGTGTATTTTAGGGTAAAGGGTATAAACGTCAACACATAAATGGAGGCTGCACATGCAAGTCACATGTTAATTCCACCAAATTTTTTAAACGTATGTAACTATTTTATACGTTAAATTTTTTTAAAAAAATTACACCATAAATCACAAATTTCTTTACCTTTCTAACCAGTATAATATTGTTATATTTAACAACAGAAAAAGAACAAACCTGATTGTTCTTGAAACTTGTGCGTTTTTATGGTGTTTTCATATTGTTTGTGAAACTAGACGTTTTATGGTGTTTTGAACATAAACAAAACACAACGTTTTTTAATTGCGTCATTTACACATGACGTTTTATGGTGTTTCTGTACTGTGTAATTTTCACAGAAATTTTATAGCGTTTTTGAACTGTAATTTTATTTATGGTGTTTTTGAACTGTAATTTTATTTATGGTGTTTTTGAACTGTAATTTTATTCATGGTGTTTTTGGACTGTATAATTTTACACATTGTGTTTTATGGCGTTTTTGAAAACTAAAAAACATGTCGTTCTAAACTTTGTGTTTTTACTCATGGTGTTTTCGAACCACGAAATTTTACACATGGCACTTTTTAATTGTGTAATTTAAGTGTAAAATACCATATGTAAACTACTAAAACACGATGTTCATATTAACAGTAAGACGCATAGTCTAAAAACATCATGTACAAACTTAAAAAAAATGCAAAATTCGAAAATGAATGCCATAAAACATACATATTTATAACCAATGTAAAACACCATGTACAAACTTAACACATTTATGTATAAATTAAAAACACCATGAACATATTTAATACACCATATATTGACATTTAAGTTTAAAACGTCATGTATAAAATGTTTATGAACTAGTTGTTTTTGTTATGGTGTTTTTCAAATGTTTATGAAATATAGCGATTTATGGTGTTTTTAGTATTCAAAAACACCATAAAAATGCCTGGTCTTGGTTTCATGAATATCCGAATGCAAAAACACCATAAAATGTTAACACAATAAACACAATAACATATCTTGAAAAAACGCCATAAACAATAAAATATCTCGAAAAAACATCATAAACTAAGTTAAAAACACCACGTACAAACTTAGGTGTTTATGGTGTTTTTCGTTTTCAAAAATACCAAAAAATGCCCTCTTTTAGTTTTATTAATACGCAAACACCAAAAAATAACATAAAATATTAACATCATAAACACCATAAAATATCTTTGAAAACACCATAAAACATACATATGTGTAAAAAACACCATAAAAGATAAGTTTCGTATATATTGGAAAAACACCATAAACATATGGTTTGTGAAACTCATTTTAGGTTGTTATTTTAATTTTAAAAAATATACTAATATTATACTCATTAGAAAGATAAAAAAATGCTCGATTTTATGGTGTAATTTTTTAAAAAAAATACTAACGTATAAAAAAGTTATGAACGTTTAAAAAAGATGGAGGAAAATGCATGTGACTTGCATGTGCAGATTTTTTGCTAGATCTTCCCATTTTACCCCTACTGATGGTTTTAACTTATAATTAATTACGAAAATACCACCAGATTAATCTCAACCACAAAACAAATTGATCTAATGGTTGAGATCCCTTCTTACACTTCTCATGGTTTCTAGACTTTCTAGCCAAACCTTATAATATATATATATAATTTTTTGAAACTTTTGTTTTAATAATTTACCATGTCCAAGTACTCCCCGCTTAAGTCGAATACTCGCAACTTCCCAGTCGAGCGACTTGTCAGCGCCTAGCAACTTCTCCAAACATATCAACGAATTTAATTTTTGCATTGTAAATTTTCTTTATTAAGATCACCTCGTTAATTGTCTGTGTTATTTAAATATTTTATTCCTAAGTGCAATGGGACTTTAACACCAAATTTCAACTTAGAGCAACAACGAAGAAGAGATAAGCATTGCAAGTATGTGACATGGATAGTTGTCAACATTACCCATTACAGTTACAAAGTTGATAACAAATTACAAAAAGGTAATCATCAATCATGCATAAATCAAATTAACCTAAATAGCTAGACTAATAATGGTATCGTATCTATAAGAAACGTGTGATGAGTATTATATGATTTATTTGATTTTGATTTATGGTCATGAATTAAACTAGAGTTGAAGTAAATTATAATAAAATAAGAAAACAAGAAAACGCACGAAAACACAAGATACGAGATAAGGAAGACATGCTCCCTAGGGGTGTTCATTTTCGGATAGTGATTTTCAGTATCCGAATCCGAATCCGAAATTTCGGATTCGGATATCTGTTCGGATATCCGAAATCAGAAAAAATAAAAATAAAAAATATATATATATATATATATTTTGGATATCCAAATATCCGAAAATTATTCGGATATCCGAAAATTATCCAGATATCCGAAAAAATATCCGAAAATTATCAGGATATCCGAAAAATATCCGAAATATCCGAAAAATATTCGGATATTCGAAAAATTATCCGAAAAAAATATCTGAATATCCGAAAAAATATCCGAAATAAAAAACTATTTCGGATATCGGATATCCGAACTATCCGAAAATTTTCAAAACAGGTATCCGAATCCGAAATTTCGGATACCCGATTTTTTCGGATATTTCGGATTCGGATTTTCGGATTCGGATACGGATTTTTTTGAACACCCCTAATGCTCCCTTCCAGTTTGAACAATTCTCATGAAGCTTATAATTTCGTCTGATTGAATGTTTCATAGACATAATTTGTAAATATTTTATATTAATCAAATAGATTATAATCAACCACATAATTACAAGAATTTATTTTTTTTTTTCAAATTAAATAAAGGTAGTAACAAGAGAACAACCATAGATATTTACCAGATCTTGAATACAACTGACTAGAATTTTTGATACATAAAATGAAATCAGGTTCTGACAATAAAAATAATCAAACCCTTGTTTCGGTTGTCATCGCAAGGATACAAGTAGCCGATTCCAAACCTGTTCCGGTATTTGATCTGTTCAGTTCTGTTTTTATTGGTTCGGTCCTGGCTTCTAATCGATTTCAACAATGGGTTTTCAACCAATTTGGAATCGGTGGTTTTTCTATTTGGGAACCGTTTTGTACTTTAGTCGGGGAGGGACTGAACCGGTTCCAGTTCAGGTTGGTGTAATCGGTTTATTTGTGTACCTCTAGCCAAGATGGCTGACCCTCACCGTGCACCCTTTTGTCAAACCGCAGTCGAATGGAACTCCCTCAGGAACTGCCATGTTGCACTGTTGCGTCTCTTTTAAGTTTTAACTCCATCAGACTTGATTACTCTATAATTCTAGCGGGCTTCGATGATCCTGTTAGTGGGCTGCCAATTAATATAAATAAATGGACTTAACCAGTGGCGGATCCAGGATTTTTTTTCATGGGGGGCGAAAATTTTTTAAGCTCGTTTAAGTATCGCTATATAATATTTTTTTTCTTTTCTGTTCAATTCGACCGGGTCGAGTCGAGTCGGGTCCGGCCATGTTCAAAAAAGACAATCAGACCAAATTTCATATATAAAAACATAATGAAAATACAATTTATCTAAAGTTGTTCTCTACGAGTTTTTATTTTTTGATAGAAAATGTTATCTCATTAAAACGATTCCCAAACTCTTGTATTTGCATACCTAGAACCACATTGAAGCAATCATACTCAAGTAGTGACGATATGTGATATTTGTTTTTTGTCTTGATGACTTTGGGTTAATGTATTCACCATTCATGTTCACCACTTCAAGTTCATGTTTTTCATAGAAAATGTTAACTTTGTCGAAGAACTCATTAAAACCCTCCATTTAAAAGTATATGAATTATATATAATAATTACACCCGACAATTTTAACCCAAGACAAGGGAAATGGGTTGGTTTTGGTGAATAAATATTGTATTTAGGTAGAAATGGGTAGCACCATCACATAGAATGAGTTTAGATGAGTAACACCTTAATACAATGCGGGTCAAGATGGGTCTCTTAGAAACTATGCAAATAAAATGGATTCAAATTATTAATAATATGTTTGATGAAAAAATTATTTGAATATTATTTAAATGGGTTTATGGTTTAGTTATTAAAATTAATATTGGATCTAGTTTTAAATTGTGTTTAAATCATTAATTGGGTCCTTTTCAATTGGTTTTATTAACTAAATGCTTAGAAATAAAAAATGAAAAGGGGCAATTCCAAAGTTTTATGGGGGGTGATTGCAAAATTTCATGGGGGCGGTCGGGATTTTAACATATATATACTACTAAAAAAATTTTTTTCAAGACGGGCAGCTGCCCCCCACCCTTGGCTGTGGGTACGCCACTGGAAGGGGTCTATAAACTGGTTAAAAATATGTATATTACACAATGATTTATTAAGATCATATCTTTTTGTTGAGCTCGAGCACGTTGACTCGTTAATAAATACGATTTAACCATGACATCCATCCATGCGTCAGCATCGGGTGATTATTATTGCCTGATCATTATGTCGTACTCTTTCGAACCCTTTTTTTTTTTTTTTAATCCGAGTAATTTTTTTTTTGTTAGTCAAAAATACACACGTATATGTGTATTACAGTATTAAAAAAAATATTTCACATGTTTTTTTATTTTTAATATTGTCACGATAGGTGTTAATTCTTTTGATTATAAACCAGTTTAATTAGTTATGGAATTTTAATTTAATTTAATCTAGAGTTAGTAGTATGCTATTAATCAAAAAAGAGCAATGAGCAGTCTCATAACAAAGGTGGAAAATCACCCAAACCACACAAAACTCCTGGCTGCTAACAATGTATGTAGTACATATTCCAAGCCAATGGCAAAAACAGTACACAAATTCATGTCATTTTCCGACAATCAAACTTATGTTTAAATCTAACGAGTTAACTCACTAATTAAAAACTTATAACTCGTCCTTAATATCCTCATCTTCTTCTATGGGTGCGGAATCAGTTTCTTCCTTCTGGCTGCTGCTCTCAACTTCAGGGGTTTCTTCTACTTCATCTTCCTCTTCAACTGCTGCATCGGGACTTATGCTCAAACTTGACTTCACAGTATCGTATATACGCGATGCAAAGTCCTTCGGATCGGGTAACATGAATCCGCTCTCCATCAATGCTGTTTGGTACATAAGTTGGGCGGTTTTCTTTACACTTGCATCCTGAAATACATACAATGTTTAGAAAAAATTAGAAATTAAAAGCCCTTCTAAAAATACCATAAGGCTGCATTTTACCTGATTTCATTGGTTATGCATACGGTCACCAAAAATAAGGTTTTTGATAACAGGTTCTCATGGTTACCAAAAAAAATAATATTTGTATATTTATTTGCTTACCTCGGGATCCTTTACAACTAGCTCACGGAGCTCTTTAATGATTGGATGTCTTGCGTTGATCTCAAGGACTCGTTTCCCACGCATGTATGCTTGTTTGTTGGCATCGGATAGAGTTTGGGATTGCATGATTCTTTCCATATTAGCACTCCATCCATACTTGGAGGTTACAACTACACATGGGGTATCGGCCAAACGGTTGCTAATCTTGACATCATCAACGTTCTCGCTCGCAAGGGTTTCCTTCCACCATTTGGTCAATTCTTTGAATGATTCCTTGACTTCTTTGTCTTTAGAATCCTTCCCTAGTTTCAAACCCTCCTTTGATACATTTTGGAATTTCTTGTCTTCATAATCCATCAGGTATTGCATCAGGTACTCATCCACTGGATCTGTGAAAAATATCACCTGCAAATGGAAATAAACACTTTGTATTATTCAAAATTTCTAATGTGCATAAATGTAATATAATTGGATTTTAAGATTTAACAGAAGATGATGTTATACCTCGAGATTTTTCTTTTTAAGCCTCTCGAGGAACGGGGATTTCTCAAGCTGTTCCTTGCTGCTTCCTGTGATGTAGAAGATATCCTTTTGCCCAGATTTCATTCTTGAGATGTATTGATCAAGTGAAGTTAGTTTACCATCTGATGTTGTGCTGCAACATATATTAAGAAGAAAAAATCAGGATATCACACAAGCATATAACGGTAAAAATGGAATATGAAAAAAATTCATACGTCTCAAATCTCAGAAGTTTGGCCAAGCGGTTCCTGTTTGTTGCATCCTCAATGATACCAAGTTTAACAGACTTGCCAAATTCATTCCAGAACTTTGCATACTGCCCTCTCTTCTCATCATTCTCCTTTGATTCTTCCACCTCTGCAACACAAAATAAATTAAATATAAAAATGAATAATAAACAAACCTGGATAAATATATAATAAAAGAAATTTAAGCTTCTGACTTACCTTTCTTGTCTTGATCATGAATTTCATCAGGGTCTTCTTCAGCAAGCTTGCGGATCATGTCAAGTGCCTTCCTGATAAGTTTCTTTTTAATCGTCTTCAAGCTGCCGTGTTGTTGAAGCATTTCACGTGATACATTAAGTGGTAAAGTGTCAGAATCAACCAGACCCTGATGTAACAAATAATGATCAGTTGTTAGAAACCATGTATTAAAAACAGCAATAAAGTAGTAAAATATAAAATATACTACTTAGATAATAACTGTTGATAAAACAAATTACCAGCAAGAAACTTAGATATTTGGGCAAAAGCTCGTCAAATTCATCTGAAATAAACACTCTTCTAACATAAAGCTTGAGGTTTGATTTGTTGGAATTGTAGTAACTCTCATATAAATCAGCAGGAGCCTTGGGTGGCACAAATAGAACCGCCTTGAACTCAACATCACCTTCAGCATTGAAGTGACTCCATGCCATTGGCTTCTCGTCACCAAAATCCTGTCATACAGATGAATAAATTAGAACAAAATAACACAGGGTTTTTAAATTGAAAATTGAAAATAAAAAATATAGCATTTGGATTCACCTTAGCAAGTGAGTGATAGAACTTTGTGTATTCTTCATCCGTTACTTCCTTTGGACTTCTCAACCATATAGCTTTCACATCGTTTAGGCGTTCCCATTCATAAGTTTTTTCTTTGATGGTTTTGGTTTTTGGTTTTTCTTCATCTTCTTCTTTGTCATCTTCATCTTCTTTCTCTTCACCTTCAGTGGATTCTGCTGCTTAAATCATTCAAGAAAATTAAATAAGATAAAATTATAAACACAATTTATATATTAAAAAAAATTGACATCTTAACAGATCTAACAAGCTCAACATGGGTTTCAGACTTACGTTTTTCTTCTTCATCACTGGAATCATCATCTTCAGCCGGAACTTCAACATCAACTTCTTTGGTTGCCCAGAGGTATATGGGGAAGTTGATAAATTCAGAGTACTTTTTGACTAATTCCTTCAATTTTGACTCTTCAAGGTATTCCCCAGCTTCTTCCCTAAGGTGTAATCTTATTTCAGTACCACGACCAAGTGGCTCATTGTATGTATCTTCAGAAATTGCAAACGCGCCATCAGCCTTTGAGTCCCATACATACCTAAAAAAATGTTAATTAGTACTACTGGTACAATTATAATGACTTGTGTAATAACGTTGCAATTATAATGGTCACAAAACACGGAAACATACTGTTTGTCGTCGTTGTGTTTGCTGATTACTTCCACATAGTCGGCAACAAGATACACAGAATAAAATCCAACACCAAACTGACCAATGAGGTTAAGATCACCACCTGTTTGCATCTTCTCCACAAAGGCTACGTACAAGAAAAAAATAAGATTGTTAAACAAATTAACTAACAAAAGTTAATGCTCCTTTGTCTACCCTTTGCTGCTCAGACAAAATACCTGATGTTCCAGATTTGGCAATTGTTCCCAAGTTCTTGATCAAATCCTCCTTCGTCATACCAACACCTCTATCACGAATGGAAAGAATCTTGTTTTCTTTGTCTAACTTAATCTGCATATTATTAAATTGACAATTTGAAGTCAATCAGATTCAGAACTCAAGACAATAATTAAAATCAAAGGGGAGTATATAGAGTGGGATTTTCCTGGGTATGTGTGTGTGTTTGAAAGGGGGAAAATAGCATATAGTCACAACAAACCTGAATTTCAAGCTTGGTATTATCGCCTTCACCAAGTACCTCCTTATCAGTAAGAGAAAGGAATCTAATTTTGTCCAGAGCCTGAAATTTGTAATATGCAAAGAAAGAGTAAGAAGAACGTATAAGCACACTTATTTGGGATGCAAATATCCAGAAAAATTAAATGAAAACTTACATCAGATGCATTGGATATTAATTCCCTCAAGAAAATGTCCTTGTTGCTGTAAAGAGAGTTGATAAGGATGTCCATAAGCCGAGATACTTCAGCCTGGAACTCAAACTTCTCAGCATTGCTGCGAAGATTTTTCCTAGACATTGATTCAGCTTCCCTGAATCACAACAATACAACCCTCTTAAAATTAATTAATTCGTCTTATGAATTTAAATAAAAAGGCAATGCTATATTATATGATTTATCTGCTATCTGTTAAAGTAAATAGTTAGGCAGCATGGTCAGAAACATCACATGAATAATGAATTAATTCATGTATATATTAAATTATGCAAAAAAAGTATAGTAAACCTCTTGGCAACATCAGAATCAGTGGATAAACCATGAGGAACAGCACCAAGCTTTTCTTCAACTTTTGGTGGATCCACCAGTTCATCAGAATCAGACTCTGCATTGGCATGCAACTTTCGACCTATAAAGCATAACCAAGAAGAATATTGGGCCACATTCAGGAGCAAAGTTAAAAAAATTATTGGCATGAAGTTAAACTAATCATCTTGCTCATCTCCTGTCTTCTAAAGATCTTAAAATCAGAGTAAATGAATGATCTTTCTACCATTTTACTAGCTGTTTTTTAGGTAAATTGTGTTTTTTTCTTTAATTTGAAGCTTAGCTGTGAAATCTTTTCTTATAGATTGTTACTAACCCTCACATAACTATGAATAAAACCTAGTTAGTAGCAGAGATTCATAGCCTTGTTCAAAAAAGTACACATTTTTGCATCAATTAAGGCTGGAAACATCCATTTAGCCACAACAAATGCCTAAGCATTAATTAGCTTCTAAGCAAATCATTTAGAAACAAAACATAACGAATAAACAAACAAACACGTGAATATAATTTTCAAACAGAACACGTGATCTAAACAACAAAAATCCAACTAAAAACCATCTGTTTTCTCATCAAAACACATCTAAATCAAACAACACATAAACAAATGAGCTCATTTTAGAATCTGAAAGCTCCTATTAATGTAGTTTACAAATATATATAATCGTGTTTAAAATTTTCAGGAACCAGATAAACACCGACCATCAATTTCAATCAAATCATGAAACTATTGACAGAACACATGATTTAATCGACAACAACAAGTATCCAACTAACTGCTAAAAACCAATATACTTTTTTTTTCTTAATTCTAATCCAAATACATCTAAACGGAACGGCAGAATCTGAAAGCTTCTACGCATGGAATTTACAAACAAACTAACATTTGCATATAATTTTCAGAATTTAGGTAAGCATACATCATCAATTTCCATCAGATCATGGCACTACCAGCAAAACACATTACTGAATCAACAAACGTCAACCTAAAAAATAAATAACGTTCTACTTTCTCAAAACACATCTAAATCGAACAATCACAAAATCAAACAAGCTCATCACAGAATCTAAAAACACATACCATGATCTGGAAGAAGAAAAAGAAGACATAGCAGAAACACGACTGAAGGAACAGTCCACTTCCTCATTGCGATCTCTCTCGATCTGATTTATGCGAGATTTGGTTTTGAATGCTAGTCGTTCGCTTCAGCGTGCTTATATACTGGGGAAGTAGCGAAGGGTGTGAAGGGAGAGAAGGCCACGATGAACGAACGGTGAGATGAAGGTTCGTGATACCAGCGTGGAAGATCTAACGGTTTATTTTGCAGGATGGTGTTACGTGGCAGTTTTTGATTGGTGGGTAGTGCCTCAGGCTACGTGGAGAAGATTAGAGGAGGGTTTACTTTGTTTAAAGTCCCGAAGACTTGACCGACTTGTTGAGTGTGTTCTGGATCTCTGGGCTTGAGGGTCTATTGTTACACACTGGAACATTTTTTATTAAAATTTTCTGAAAAAAAAAATACTAACGAGTAACGGCAGAATATTAGTTACTTAATTTTTTATGAAGAGAGTACGTCCGGTCACATGTGATCACTCTGACAAACAGAACATTTTTCGCCCAAAAAACAGGGCATAGTGACCTAACTCAGTTGTTCAGAATGAAACCTACAACTATAAAAACACACTGACTCAACCCAGAACAATATTTGCTAGAAAGGAGACTCAAACACAATACCTCTCATAAGAGGAATCAAGATCAATCATTAGGGTAAAAGTCATGTGGTCTCTACCATATCTTCTAATTAGGAGCATATATATATTCCCTTTTATTAAGATCATTTATTACATCTAATATATATTTCCCTCATCTCAAAACGCATTTTATCTTTCAAATAAACAAGTCAATTATATATTTTTCCTCATATGTAATTTATTTTAACAGATTGGTACTACGTAATAAAAACTCTTAGTAGGGGTATCTATATGTAAAAATCTCTTCTAATTACCTCTTACACTACTATATTAAATACATTTTCACTACATAATACCAATAAAGTATAGTTTATTTCTCTAAAATTTAGAAACTATAAATTCGATAATAAATAAATAAATGCGACCATATACATAATAATAATTAATTGACATTTAGTATTTGTATCTTTTAATTACCCTACCAATACATAATATAAACACATATTTAATTAATTAAAATAATAAACCAATATCATTCAAAAAGAAATCATAACTCAATTTTTTAAACAAAAAAAACAAAGAAATCAAATTAATAAGTATTAAATCAATTCTGCGTAAACCAATTTTAAAAATTAAAAATTATTTTAAAGTAACATTTATCTTTTTATTAAAAAATCAAAAAAGAAATTTTTAAATTGAATTCTTAATTATATGATAATAATAATAATAATAATAATAATAATAAATTAATCTAAAGGTAATCTTTGTTTAACAAAAAATTATATAACGTGAGGCTTTCAAGAAATAATACTTTCATCCTTCTATTTTTATTTTTTATATCAAATTAAACATTTCTTTTGTTTTAGTCATTGAAAGGTTTTTTTAATATTTTTTTCTAAAATCATTTTTAAATATACTTTAAATATATTTTTTTTTGAATTATTTTTTTATAAAAATATGTTTTTTATTTATATTTTGCTTTGATTTTATATAGATTACAGATGACAATAAATAGTAAAGAACATAATCACCTTGCATCGTATATGACTATTCTTACATATGTGATTTGATTGTCTAGTAATGGAACTCATTTGGTGCAAGATTTAACCATGTATTTATAATGTTTAATTACAAATAACCCAACCACTTAAATCATTATAAAAATTGTATAAACATTGAGGAATTATTGTTAATTTTTAATTAAATTTTTATTTAATATCAATTATATTTATATAAAAGTTAGTGGATAGCAATGTGTTTCATAACTGAGAATAAGCCAAATTTTAATAAGTTTAAAAGAACATGCATGCGCAACGTTTAAAAGACATTAATAGGAAAAATTAAAACTAAAAAAGTTGAAAATAAAATAAAAAGTTTTCCTTATAGATAATATTCATACAGTATAATGTTTAAATAATAATTATAAAACATTATTAATGTTTTATTACTTGTGTAATATTTAATAAATAATCAAATGGTTTTAATAAACTTGGTGTTAATTAATGAAAGAGATAGCTAATTAATGAATAAGTGAATATATATATATATATATATATATATTCTTAGTATCTTAATAAACAAAAATCAATTATTGTCATTTGTCATAATTTTAGATTACTATTGCCACATGGCATTTTATTATCATATCAATTAATTCTCTCCCATATTAAATAATTATATTGTCTCTCATAATAATTAATTTCAATATTATCATATTATTTACTTTTTTCATATTAAAAATTAAAAATAGTTTTAAAAAGATTAAAAAAAATTATTGAAAAACACACAAAAAAAATTTATAAAATATGTTGTACGTTTTCTAAAAATTATATTTTTTTTAAAATCAGAAACATAAATCATTATTTTTAGAAAATTAAATTTTTTTCGTGAAAACAATTTTTCTTAAAAGATGATTTTTTAAGAATGACAGTAACTATAACACTTAGTTTTCAAACTAGTTGATTTTCATAAACAAATGACATTTTTAAAACAAAAGGCTAACAAATTATTTTTTTACAAACCAAAATTATAGAAAGGATAGGGAAAACTATGCTTTTGAAAGAAAAAACTATACAAAGTTTTCAACATAAGTTAATTTAAAAATCTCACTTGTTACAAACTAAGATAGTCATGAACAATTCTTTAGTTATTAAAGTTTTTTTAAGTACTTCTCTATTACTTAAAGTACTTATATATATTTACCTTAATCATTTTATACCAAAATAACGTTTTATATTTCTTAAATTTCTATTAATAATTATTTAAAATTTTATATCCAATCCGTGTAATACACGGGTTAATAATCTAATATATATATATAGGGACCGGTTATTGTACATAGGAAATTAACGTGAGAAGCGTAGGAAGCCACATGATCGCGCCACGTGTAATCTGGGCAAGGGGTATAATGGTCCGTAATAAATAAAAAAATGTTATGTTCACATATATAACTGAATAAAATAAGGACTATAGGCCAAGAATTACGGACTTGAGCATTCAAAATACGGACCATAGGCAAAAAAAATACGTACCGGTCTTTACAGTCTAATTATACAAAATTATACGTTCTAGAGGCAAAAAAAAAACGTTCGGAAGGCAACAAAATGCGTTCCATAGGCAAAAAAATACGTTCTGACATTTCTGATACCTAAATCACGTACCAAGTTAAAAAATTACGGACCGTGGTAAAAAAATGAGAAAAAACCATATCAATATGATACTCAAATTAAAGATTATGAAATTCTCTATTTTATGTGTATTTTTTAAAAAAAATAATAAAGCGTTTAAAAGTTATTGAATTTATAAAAAACTGGTGGAAGTTTCTTTAAATTTAAAAAATGGGTTATTTCCTCTTTTACCCTTTCAGTTACAAATCAACGCATGTTTTATGAAATAATTGGATGAGTGGGAACCACTAGATCTTAACGATTGATTGATTTGATCAATGGCTCATAATTTATCCTACCCTTTTTACATTAATTCCCTATTGTATTTGATATCCCTCCTATATATATATATAATTGACTTGTAGAATAGGATGATATTTTTCATTAAACATCAAATTAATAAATAAAAATAGATTAAATTTAACCAGAAATTAAAAATATCATTAAAAAATTCTAATTAAACGGTTCATGTTTGTGAAAGTGAAAAGTCACCGTACGTGGAATTTGTTAGGACTATTTTGTTTCAGTCAGTTTATTTTTATTGTTTGAGTTGAGAAGGTTAGGGATTAGTGTTTGAATTAGATGGTTTTATTTTTATTTTGTATGCAAGTAAAGAAGTACAAGTTAGAGATACATTTTTTTTTTGAACGGCACAAGTTAGAGATACATAAATAAGGTTGAATCCTTTGTAATTTTTCTAAATTAATGAAATGAAGTCAATTATGTTTGATCAAACACCAACATGTATGTTTTAATTTCTCTTTATTATTGGGAATTCATGCCTCATCATAACCTTCAATTGGTGTATTGATGGTTATTAAATGTCTAATTATAGCAGAACAAGGTAAACATGTCTTTATTTTTTTTTTGAACGGCATTTGATCTCAACGTGTGAACCACTGATTTCCAGACCACGTCACCAATGTCTAGTTACCATGACCTCCGTTGAGACCCAACCACCACCCCAGGAGGAAACCGCACCGGAAAACCCTCTGACCTCCTAAGGATCCCTATTTCGCCTTAGGAGGGATTTGAACTCATGATCTCCCACAGGAAAGCTAAAGGGGTAACTATTAGTATATAAGCCCTTAGTTAAACATGTCTTTATTTAGTTGAACACTTTATTTTTTTTTGAACGGTTAAGCTTACTCCCACCTAAATTACACCTTACACCATAATTACACCCTTGTATGAGATTGAACAATGACCTTCTATTCTAAAAGGCAAGCCTCTACCAAGTGGGCTAGTCCCACATGTTGAACATTTCAATTAATCCAAAAGAAAAAGAAAAATACATACAAAAAAAGAGCAGTGGTCTTATAACTTTTTTTTAACGACGAAGGTCTCAATCGTGTGAACCCACTGTTTTCAGGCTATGTCACCAAAGTCTAGTTGCTTGGACCTCTCATGAGCCACCACAACCATCCCAGGAGGAAACCCTACTGGGAAAACCCCTGACCCCCTCAGGCCCATTTTTCGTTGCGTGAGGGATTTGAACCCAAGACCTTCCATTTAAAAGAATCTTGGGTTCCATTGAGACAAATGCCTCATTGGTAAGTGGCCTTATAACTAACGGTGTCCTGATATGTAAGACACCAGAGTAATTGTCTTAGGCACTCAATTTCTTAAGGTTAATTTTAAGTTTATTTTGTATATTATACGATATGCTTGGATTTATAGTTTAATATGTTAAAAATCGAATAAAGAATGAGAAATCTAGAAAAGAAACAAGGTAATTTACGTAGATCATTTGTCAAAAGAGAAATCAGAAGAGTTTGCTTCTTCATTTGCTTTGCAATTGCTTCTACCCTTAAAAATATTTGAAGTATTAATTACTAATTGATTAGTAATTGCTTAAATCTTGACTTTTCATTCCTATTTCACACTTTTACTTTTAAGTTTGAATATTGATTTTACATTTTTTGTTGATAATTCATGTAGCTTATTTGAATCATCAGACACGTTATTTTTTGTATCAAGAGAATTGATCTAAATTTGATAGGCTCTATTAAAAAATTAGCAAAGCTTAAGGATAAATAAATCTCAACATTGAAGTTAATTTTAATTTCTATATAACTAGATTTATGATTCATCATTATTTTTTATTTTTATTTCATTAGCTTGATTATTTTAAATAAACAAAGCCAAAACTTAACACATCTATAAGTATATGGATGAATTTTACCACTTGAGCTAGTCGTAGCATATTAAAGACTAAAATACTTTTAAAGAGCAAAACATTAGTTAAAATAACATATCAAATAGATTATTTTAGTTATATTTTATCATATTTGAATTAAAAAATAGGATAAACAAATTTATGAAAGACTCAAACTTATAAAATCGATTTAAGCCTCTAAAAAGCTTTACCGGCCTCTTTTTGCAACCATATTTACAATCAAATAGTCTTGGAGAATAAGAAATTTACTTAAATTGTGAAACCCTATTAAACAATTAATAAACTAGATAAACCTATCTATAAAACTTTAACTCCTACTAAGAACATTATTCAAAAGTAATACTCATTGAACTCAATAATAAACCAACTAAAACTCTAATTCAAATTACTTTTTTTTTTTGAACGGCTCTAATTCAAATTACTTATCTTACAATTAATGTAAAGTTAGTTTTATTCACATATGATTTAAATCGAAAATAATCATCACCTAATAACATTCCTATTAAAACCAATCATCTCCTCAACTTCTCCTGAACACCCAACCTCCACCCATGTCATGTCCTTTTCATTGTTTAAGTCCTTTCAATCACCACACATGTTCTCTTTCTCCTCTTTTATTGATGTACCATCTTGAAACTGATTTTGAAAGTTTTGATCATTACACAAATAAATAAATAAATAAATAAATACATGTGTATGTGTTTGTATATACATATGTATATATGTATACATGGGCTTCATGTTAGTGTTTTTGAGAAATCCCTTTGTTTAGCTCTCAAATATTTGAAAAATAGTCCGCTTTAGGATAACTCTTGCTATTATATTAGTATCATAACTCTGAGCAAAGAAACTCTCATCAAACAATTTCTCTATCTTGTTTTAAATAGAAAGGTGTGTCTTCATCTTTTATTCAGACTAATTTAAAATGAATTTAAGTATGTAGGTTTGTTGTTGTATATTAGTATCACAACTAGCTTTTAATGACTATTATTTTTAAAATTTAATTGAATAATTCATGTACTTCTGCAATTGCAATTACACCAAATCTGAATTGATTTCACCAACCTTTTTCTTTTATTTTTTATTTCTACATTAAACCACATGTCTACGTGGTTAATTTAGAAACAATACCATCAGACTTTTTAGCACCAAATTATAAGCTTCCAATTTACTTTTCATACTACCAAATTAGTACAATCCACAGTATTTTCATTTTATCGAATATTTCAAATAAACCCTTTGAATCATTTTTTGATACAAACTTAAACTTTCTCTTGTTCTTCCTTCAAGAGCCTATATCATCCTCCGATCTAAACAATCTCTTGTAAAATACGCATGTTGGGTTAGGTAATGAGTCAGAATGGATGCACGTTAAGATGAGTTTGGAATTTAAGATTTAGGATTTTATGGTTTAGGGAATTTTAAGGAAAATCAGTTTGGGTATAAATGGATCGATTTCATAAAACATCAGTTTAGTTTTAGTTAAAGTTAAAATGAGTTAGAATTAAACAAATATTATATTCAAATATTTTTAATGATTTTATTTTCAAATATACTATTAGTCATTATTATTTGATTGAATACAATATTATATTTTCATAGTTTTTAAGTTACTCATCTTGGCACGCATTGTGTTAAAGTGTCACACATTTTAACTCATTTTATGTCATAATACTATCTGTTTCAACCAAGAGTACAATAATTTTTATCCAAATCTATCAATTTATCTTGTTATAGATCAAGATTGTCAGGTTTAATTGTAAAGCCACCTGAATTTGATGACCAATTGAAATTGAACCATCTACTACATGTTTCACGAGCCAGTTAAGCGAAAAACCCAACCACGTTTTTTTCTCTACTCATACTCCTTTACTTAGATTAATTATGCTAAAAGAACAGGTTTGTTCTCATCCAATCTATGGAAAAATATGTTAGGATTTTTTTTAATGATAAATATGTTTTACTATTAATTTTGGACCATAATAATTATTTGTATATGTTACGAATATGTTTATTACAAGTTACGTTTTTGTTCTACATGAGAGAGCCACAACGAACAAAATCGGGTCCAAAACGGAGCTGATATGAATGATATATCGATACTCAAAATTATGGTATGTTAAATGTTAAAAGAAAAGAGAAAAAAAGGAAAAACCTTCCATCTACAAATTCAATTGTCATGAAACGGTTAGTAACTAGGCCACAAATAAGCTTGTTAATAGACATAGGACTACCTTTGAAATGTCATAAGCTACATGTATATATAGAGACAATTAGTCTCTTGTTTTGAGCTAGAGTTTTAAAATCTCTGCACCATTTAAAGTGCACACACAAGCTTCAAAAGTTCACAACACAAGAAGATATTCTATTGAGTTACCAACAACCTACAACGATCGATGATCAAATTCGAATTGATGCTAGAATACCACCTTTCAACATGTTCGAATGGTTTTAAGAAGAGATCATATCTATGATTTAGATAAAAAATATTCAATATTATTTTCTTACAATTATACCTTGATCTTTGTTTGTACTCTTGAACACCCTAATTAGCAACCTGCTATTTGCAATGATAGCGTTGTAGCCAAAGCTTGCTCTCCCTCTTTGAAAGTCTAACTCTTAAAACCGTCACATCAACCTTAAGCTTTGATACTAATTGTTGGTTATCATATGTTTAATTAATAACAAGAAGAACAAGAAAAACAGGTCTTGATTTATAGCCAAAAAAAGCTAAACACTTTTACTAATCCAAAAGAAAAAATGTGTACAAAATATAGAAGCCTCCATATAACCCTACTTATAATCGAATAACTTTGGAGTATAAAAACAACTTAAAGGGTAAACCCAATAAAAAAATTAATAATATTTTTAAAAGTAATCCTTGTGTGACACCCTAGTCACTTTCATGTCACATCCGAACATTTTACACCAATATTTAATAAATTATGTTAGGTCTAGTAAAAACTTTCGTGTTTTACACCCCCGTAACACATACTATTTACTAACACATGTTAAAACAAAATTTACGTATGTTTACATTCTCCACAAAACATTTATTACACAAAAGTTACACAACTGTTTGGTTATTAAAATATAAAACCATCATACGAGCCTTCACGTTCGATTCCCGATCACCATCACCGCTCACTTAACTCCTTTGTACCTGTAAACACCACATTTAAATTCACCATTAGTTCGTTATTACCCCACTATTTCACCAAGTGTATATCATACCATATGGATACACTAATAAGGTTCCAAATAAAATTTAGTAACAATATTCCATCACATACAAAACGATTTACTAACGGTTCGTTTTCAACCAAAACCTCAATATATATCCCCTTCACGCACAATCATGATAATTTAACATAACACATATATAAGCACACAAAACTCCAGTTGTGCATCATATTTCACAAAAGTCAAAGTTAAACAATTTGACTCTTGAATTTTTTAATGTCTACACGCTTGTAGGTCATCTTTTGTTCACACACCTTGTGAATCTGTTTCATTGGAATTGCAAGTCTTATGTCCACACACCTTGTGAATCAAAGCATGCATATTACCAATTTAATGCCTACACAATTGTAGATCACATTTATGTTCACACACCTTGTGAATCAATTATATTGGAATTGCAAGTTTTATGTTCACACACCTTGTGAATCATAACATGCACATTACCAATCCACCTTCTGTTCACACACTTTGTGAATCAATTACATTGGAATTGCAAGTCTTATGTTCACACACCTTGTGAATCAAAACATGCACATTACCAATTCAACATCTACACATTTGTAGATTATCACTTGTTCACCTAGTGAATCTTTCAACCACAATAACCACAACCATTTATATCAAAGTCAATCAATTCAACGAATCATGTATATATGCTAAGTGCACAAATACTTGTAGTGTGGACTCACCCAGTCCTTCAACTACAAGTTCAATCAAATAGGTAACTTACCTTGAATTGAAGAGTTATCAACAATCTCCAACTCTCTTTCAGGCCTTCTAGAACTAGATTCACCTCCTCTTCCTATTATATATTCACATATAACAAGATTTAACAACATGAACACACAACTTGTGTTATTTATATAATCTAATTCATTCGACATGTTTCACTCTTCGTATTCAATCAATACCTCGTTGAGGCTTTTATCAAACAACTCATGTGTAAAATTTATCTACACATGTTCTTAGTCATATTTAAATTATCAAAACTTCATATTTTGAAATCTGTTGCTTGACTTCCTTTACCAACACCTAGTTGTAAATCACACGTATACAACTAGTTTCAATATGCTCAACACCCATACATACTGATTCAAACTCATTTGAATCTCACTTATTATTGTGTGGCATTTAGAATCAAGTTATCATTTATAATTAGCAGTTTATACTAAAATCATCAAATTTCAAATTTCAACATTTAATCAACATCTGAATTCGATTTATCATTTCAAGGAATGATCCAAAGCCATCACAACCATGATTTAATCATCCCACTAGTTATCATACTCAATAATATGAGTTTCATGACAACCGGACAATATAACGGATTAAAATCAAGATTTCTCCGTTAAAACATCTAGTTCTTCGTTTCTAACCATCCCAAATCATTATATAATGCTCAAAACTCAATTTAATCCATATACTATTAAAATCAGTGAGATAAAACGAATCGTTACCCTTCAAACGGATTTTTGGTTGAAATACAACGATCAGAACTTGCATAAACGATTCCTAGTTTGATCCGGACGTTCTGGTAACTTGAAAGTTGATGTTGGGTGCTGAAAATTCATATATAAGTGTGTTTGTGGTGAAGAAATTCGAAAAAGAGAGAGATATATTTTTTTGGTGAAAATCTGATAAGAATAGGAATATGTCAAACCACCACACCTGTCGCGTACCGCCAAGAGGGGCAAAAGGACTCTTGGTGTACCGTGAAAAAATCCGGAGTCCTCAGATATTTTTGGTCCTTCGCGTACCGCCAAGGAACCCCAGAACTGTCATACCCCGACCGGTGGCGGAATACGTCGAGGCATGATGTGTGAAAGATTGTTCAAAGACTCATGATATAAAATCTAAAGTTCCATAATTCAAAATTACCATAATTTTTAAAGTCAACACAAACATTACAATACAATTTCAAATGTCAAATACAAAATAAAAACATGAGTCTTTTGATAAACTATCTAAGTCCATTCTTCCTAGATTAGCAATATGATTCTTCACTTAACCTGTCACACATGTAAAGTAAAAGTCAACTAAATGAATAGTTGGTGAGTAGTCAGATTTTTGATAGCATAAGTATAAAAGTATGCAAACTCAAATGACTACAAGTATGAAAGTTATGCATGCATATGAAACAAGTATGTATAAAATGGTGTATCGGTCCTTTTTAACACGGAATTCACACGCGAAGAGAGCGCGACTCTCTTAGGAAGCCAAGTACTAGAATACGTTTACGTTACGATTTCAAGTAGCAAATAAGATCAACAAAGCACATAAGCAACAAGTATACAACACAAGCTCATCTCATGATAGCATTTCAACTAGATAGGCATTTCTTTAGTTTGCATAAGTATCAAAAGATATAAGTTTCTAAGTTTTTGAATAAGGACATGTGTGAAAGCCCCAAAGCATAGTAAAACTAAAAAGGGGATATGAAAACTCACATGTTTGCTAAGAAGTCTCAAAAATACAACTTAAACTAGTTGTATAGTAGCAAACTCTTGTCAACCTGTTTTGAATAAGCATATAAGAATATTTCTACAAGTCGCTAAGTATTAAGTCTAGACTTTTATAAAGTTATACAATAATTAGGATATTTATAAGTTCAACAAATAAATTTCAAAATTAAAACAAAGTATTCTAAATGTAATAACTTAAGGTTTTAAGTTAAAACCCCTTATAATATATATTTTATATAAAAAAATTTTCTTTAGAATATAAGTAAAGTTATATAAGGCTTTCATAAATAATATTAGCAATAATATTTATGAAAATAACCCTTAGTTTAAGTTTTATAAAAATAAAGTGATAAAATGATTTTAATATAAACAGAAAGTTTATAAATATATTTTTTAAACCTCTTTACACATTAATATGTTTTTATAAGTTAAAATAATGGTTTAAAACCTTTAATGATAATTAAATAATTAATATAATTAGAATATTATTATGAATATCAAATACAGTTTGAAAAAGAAATATTTAGAATTTTTCTAGATATTTTTCATAGTTTATTATGATTTTTAACTATAAACATGATTATAATAACACTTATAATAACCTAAATAAGGAAATAATAATAAAAATAAAGTTCTGAAATTAAAAAAAAATGACAGAATCTTTAAAATGTTGAAAGATATTTTATAAAAAAATTTTTATAATTTTTCAGAATTTTTAAATGTGTTAAAAGTGAAAAAGAAAGTGGGTTAAGGGCTAAAAACCGGTTTAGTTGCGTGGCCTGGGATTCGAACCTGTGTTCCTCCTCCCCAGCCAGAGTGTCTTAACCACACGGCTAGGGGAGAGTTTTATTGAATGAATTGGATTCACCCTATACTTAAAGTTCTACTCATGTTCATCATTTTTCAATAGAAAACCCTAGTTTTGATCCTAGCCTGAATTCGATCAAACCAGAAAGCATGAGCTCCTATAATCATAGGGCTTTTGTTCTAAGATAGGAGACGAGTTGAATGGGTGTAGTACATACCTGTAATTGATTTAGGACAACCGTTTCGAGTTCGTGCTTAGCCGCGGCTGCCCTCGAGTTCAATCCCAAGTTCTAGTGGTCCTGAGATGCGATTGATGCTTCGGGTAGTTTCAGAGAGTTGTCGTCGGGCTTTAGGTGTGATTAATTCGAATATTTGTGAACCGAAGAGATTGTTAAGATTGTTTTTATGTTCGACCGAGTATAATCGTGATGTTTAACGCGTGAATAGAGTAATTAAGGAATTGATTACGACTGTTGGGGGTTGGTTGGTAGTCGGCCGAGCATGGTGGTTGCATTTACTGCTCGAATTCGCGATTGGGGATGGAGTTCGGTGGGGGCAGTCCCGACGCAGGAAGAGGGGGCGTGGGTGGCTGGGTTGGGATTTGCTGAAAGTTTAGAGAAATGGCAAAACAGGCCCTTGGCCTTACCCACATTGATCCCCTTGTCACACAAACATGTTCCGAAAATGGCAGCAATGGTCCTTGGACTTTTATTACCCTATTATTTTAAGCTATTAAAGCTTTTATAAGATTTATAAAATAAGTTTTATAATTATAAAGTCTTAAAGAATTATTTATAGAACATATTAATTAATAAAGTTTAATAGTTTAAATAAATTTTATAAAGCTTAAATATTAACCTTTAAAAAAAAGTGCTATGTTTATAATAACATAAATAATGCATATAAATATTTGTTTTGTTATCTATTATTATTATTACTATTACTATAAAAAAAAGGTTTATTAATCCATAATGAATAAAATTTTAAAGTTTTAAACACTTAATTAAATAAATAATTTTATAACATACATAAATAATTTCCATAACACATGTAATTAAGTTTAAATATTTTAATTTAAAATTATATATATACATATATGTATACACCCATGTATTAAAATGAAACGGTTTTAAAAAAAAAGATGCTTTCATTAACGAAGTATTTAGGAATTACAAAATTTTAAAAAGCAAAAATTTGCAATTGTTACAAGAACCAGCTCGGCGTACCGCGAAGAATCCCAAAACGCAATATCTTTGTAATTTTCTTCGTTTTGCAATTCCAAAGCATTCATGACTTCGTTTCACGCACGGTTTTCTCCCACGTTCATCATTTCTCGCTTATTTTCAATTTATAATAATCACAATCATCCTAGTTATGATTATTTCAAATGTGTTTGATTTGTTGAAAACCGGTCGTTACACCTTGTCACTAGTACAAGACCATATCTAGTTTTATGTTTACAAAAATAATTCAAACAATCATCAACTTATTTTGAAGTAGATTGGTTATGCTTACCATTGTATAATGTTAGATTATTTTGGAGTGAAAGATGACACAAATTAAAAGAATGCAATGAGTATTATGACAACTATGAAATGTAGAATTGGGGATTCTGATGTTGTATGGAAGAACATTATGATGTTGTAACTAAAAAGAATACCTACCTAAAATAATGCAATATGCTAGGTGTATGGAAGAACATTACTGTGGATCACGTGTTTAAGGATTCTAGATTCTGATGTTGTAACTTTTCAATGATACTAGTCGAAGAGATCGTCTAGTGAGAAATGAATGAAGTGCAATCTTGTATGGAGTTAATCCAACAACACAGATCAACACACTCAAGTAGTGATTCATGGAACTGGTTGGGTGGAAATGCAAATGAGTTCTCATTATGTGAAATGAGAAAGATCCTTAATAAGGTGTTACTAGCTAAAGATAACAAGCTAATAAAGTGGACAAAATGCCTCCAAAAAATGGTTAATTTCTTTGTTTGGAAGGGTCTAACAGGTAGAGTACTAACCAAAGGAGCGTTAGCACTGTCTGTGTCTAATATAACAATTTATTAAAATATAAAAGTTGGTGTAATTTTGTTGTTCTATTGTTATATGTTATAGGTTTTTTCATCTAGCAACTTGCTAACACTTAGACTGCCCGGTATGCCTCGTGAATGGGCGTGGGAGGGGTGTGGGAGGGCGTGGCACACCGCCCCCTAGGGGCGTGATAGGGGCGTGGGAGCATGGGCGTTAGTCGAGCAACGGGCGTGAGGCGTGCGTTTTGGTGGTTTTGACCGTTAGACCCATTAAAAAAAATTTAAATAAAACCTATATATAAAATCATCACACTCTCTAATATTCACATCTCACTCTCTAAAATATTCACATCTCACAAAAAAAATCAAACAAAAAATCAGTATTTTTATAAAAATGGAGTTTATATGGGAAGATGACGATTTTAGCGAAGGAGAAGATTTTTTAATCGAAGCCGCACAACTTGCTCTCGACATCATCAGACAACAAGTTGAAAGACCTGTTCTAATTAGAAGAGCACGAATTAATCGAGATCGTCTTGGAGCTCACGCACGTCTTGTTGAAGATTATTTTTCAGAAAATCCGAAATACCCCGAACATTTATTTCGGCGTCGGTTTCATATGAGTCGGAATCTTTTTTCACGAGTGCGTAATGATTTGGAACAAAACTATGATTTTTCCCAACAACGGTGTGACGGAAGAGGAAAGATCGGGTTTTCCGGTCTTCAGAAATGCACTTCTGCAATACGGAAACTAGCCTATGGCACTTGCAACGATTCGTTTGATGAGTATTTACAGATGTCTGAGAGAATGGGGCGGGAATGCATTTATAAAGTTTGTAAATGCGTAATTAGATTGTACGCGAAGAAATACTTGAGGAAACCAAATTCCCATGACATCCAGCAGATTTATACGTTTCATGAAGAGGTTCATGGTTTCCCCGGTATGTTAAGTAGTCTCGATTGCACCCATTGGGAATGGGACAATTGCCCAACAGCATGGCGAGGTCAATTCCAACAAGGCGACCATCCAAGACCAAGTTTTATGCTAGAAGCTGTTGCGTCTCAAGATCTTTGGATATGGCATGTCTTCTTTGGTGCATCGGGATTGAACAATGATATAAATGTTCTAGATCAATCGCCGATTTACAACGATCTTATTGAAGGCAAGGCACCCGGTCAGCAGTTTATTTGCAACGACACAACATACAAATACGGGTATTATTTGGTCGATGATATTTATCCACTATGAGCTACTTTCGTGAAATCCTTTAAATCACGACAAACTGAAAATGAAAAACGTCTGTATTTCCAAAATCATCAAGAGGGGGCAAGAAAGGATATTGAACCAGCATTCGACGTTCTAAAACAAAAGTGGCACATGATTCAACACCCTGCTAGAGCATGGAAGCCAAGTCGGATCCGAAACGCGTTATACGCATGTGTGATACTACACAACATGATAATTGAAGATAACGGTCGAGCGATATGTGAATTTTATGAAGAAGACGATCCGAATTTGTTGGAGCATGTGGAGATCAACGACAAAGAAAAACAAGCAAACTGTCGAATGCTTCGCAACGAGGATACACATGCGAACCTCAAAGCCGATTTGATTGAATATTTATGGAAAAATCGTTTTTATTAATTTTTTTTATTAGTTTGTAATTTTTTATTAATTTTTTTTATTAGTTTGTAATTTTTTTATTAATTTTTTTTATTAGTTTGTAATTTTTTTATTAATTATTTTTATTAGTTTGTAATTTTTTTATTAATTTTTTTATTAGTTTGTAATTTTTTTTATTAATTATATCTCAATTTAATGTAAAAAGGAATGATGACGTGGAGTGAGTGAGTAATGTGACATTTCCACCAAAATGGTGGGGTGAGTGGTTGTGGTGAGTGCTTATGTGGCGCCTACGTGGCGCATAGGTGGAGTGATTGGGTCACTTGGTTACCTTATAGTCTTATTATAGTTAATAATTTTTATTCGTTCAAAAATATACCCCGATTTTTATTTTTGTTTTTTTTATTAAAATACCTTTATTTTAGGAATTAGTTATGTGACTTGTAATAAAATATACATTAAACTAGATCAAATACTATAGACAAATTCTATTTGGGTCACGAAAGTACTAGATACTAAGTTTATTAAAAAAGCATCTTGCTTCAAATAGCATCACATGTTTTATGTACATTTTGTTGTAAATGGTTTGACTACTTCACAATCAAATATAGTTTTGGGAGCAATTAAAAAATAAGCAACCTCCTGAAAAGTCATAATAATAATTAAAAAAATAAACACAAGGACCTTTTTTATTATTTATTTATTTTATTTATAGTGGTGTGGTAGTGGTGGGAGCAAGAGGAAGGTGGTAACAAACTATAGTTGATAAAATGTTAGATTTTCCACAATGAGAATTGAATTCGTTTAAGTGGAAAAACTAATTTCAAAGTTAACATAAACATTTGATAAGAAATGTAACTAGTGTCTATTGTTATCACCAAAAATGAACGTAAAAAACTGTAGATTTAATTCCTCAAAATTACATATATCACTCTATTGGTTACGCGTATTGTGTCGTGGATCTAGCATTCTTATTTTGTGTCGAAGCGAATCGATTTGTAAAAACCTTTTGCGTTATAGACAAACCAACTTTTAAAAAGCATAAACAACGACCTCCAAAGTTTGTGTTGATAGGAAATCAAATTTCTAAGAATGTTGAACAAATAAACAGTCGTGACCATAAAACAAATATAGTGTATCCAAAGGAAAAACAAAAATAAATAATAAATAAAGGCCACTGTGTTAACTGTACACCACTTTCTATCATACACCAGCTACATATGTCTCATAAAGGGGCTATACAAACCATATATGACTATACAAGTCACATAGTTTTGACCTTTTAGGGAAGTCATATAGTTCGAATATGGATAAGTCTATACATGACATATAACACTACGTGACACGTATAGTACGTATAGTTCAGGAACTATATTATTTGTATAGTTTTATTATGTTCGTATAGATTTTTCTATCAACCAAAGTATCATAATCATAGATATTTTAGGTTTGAAAACTTATACAAGATAAAATTCCTATACAGTTCATATAAAAAACAACGTGATAAAACCAATAAATAAAATGGGTGGTGTTAATCTCACACCCTCTTTTTTTAAACATACACCCCTGAGACGGCCCGTACTGCCCAGTACGGCCCGTCTCAGTACTTGGTCAAACATTCAGTCTGACAACTTGTGCTAATGATTGGGAGCAAGACGGGCCGTACTGGCCAGGACGGCCCGTCTCATTCATCGTACAGACATTCCCTGCAACCTAGTACAATGATTTGACAGCAAGACGGCCCGTAGTGGCCAGTACGGCCCGTCTTGCTTTTTCAATTCTGACTAAAGGACACTGATTTGACCCAGTACGGGCCGTATAGGCCAGTACGGGCCGTATTGAACATTTTCAAATTTGTATATAAGCTTGAATCGTTTCAAACGAACGCGTAACTTTCGAATTCTAATATATTTCAAGCTAATTCATATCTGTAACAATGTCGTTCTGGGACGGGAGATTTTTCAACTATTCCGTGCCAGATTTGAACGAAGAGTCTCCTGTTGAGTATTCATACGGCACGATAAATCTGAATGCTGAACCTAACGCTGATGTCGATTTTGACAGTCAAGCATCGTATGGGTTCGTGTATGACGATAGTAAACAAAGTAACCCGGAGGAGGGTTATGAAGAAAAGCCGGCGGCTTCAAACGTTAACTGGGAAACCAAAGAGGTAACTTAAATGAAACATAAATGCTGATGATTGTATATTATCGCTATCCATTTACGGTATTTATTATTGTTTTTATATGTCAGAAGTTTATGTCTGAGGAAGCGCTGTTGGGTGGGTGAAAAGTATAGCACTAGACAATGGTTACATTGTAGTCAAGAGAAGAACGAAGAAATCAAAGACAACAGGCAGTGTAATCAAAGTCTGGCTCATG
Organism: Mikania micrantha; assembly: GCA_009363875.1. NCBI lineage: Eukaryota > Viridiplantae > Streptophyta > Magnoliopsida > Asterales > Asteraceae > Mikania > Mikania micrantha. Next base: position 14,717,670 of record CM018697.1, read on the forward strand.
TGTGACCGTGGTGGCGAGCACAATAGCATTGCAATCCTTAGACGGTCAGGCAGCAAGAAAATCGGTTGTCCGTTTCAACTGATAGGGTTATACAACGAAGTTCGTGAATCCTGGAAATTACATGTGATTAACGACAATCACAATCACGAACCTGCTCAGAATCTAGAGGGTCATCCATATGTTAGAAGATTCACTCAGGAGGAAGAAGATCTGGTTGAGAATCTGACCGAGCGACACATGGATCCGTCCCTAGGGATGTATACAATTTACAACAGAAGATAAAAAACAAGAAGAAATTCGGTGATACTCCGATGCAGGTCTTGGAAAACGTGCTTCACAGTCAGCAGTACGTTTACTATATTCGGGAGGATCCTGAAACAAACGTCGTGGAAGACATTTTCTTCCTTCATCCAAAATCGTATTGCTGGTGGCATGCATTTTCGCACGTACTAATGATGGACGCGACGTACAAAACGAACCAGTACAGGCTTCCATTTATTCAAATTGTTGGCGTGACTTCCACACACCAGACGTTTAATATTGCTCACGCGTTCGTAAGCAAAGAGCGTGAAGAAAACTACGTCTGGGTCTTGGAAATGGCTAAGAGTATGTTGAATAAATGTATGGAGCCACGTGTGATCATAACAGATTGAGACCTTGCTGTTATGAGTGCGTGCCGTAAGGTGTTTTCAAAAGCTACAAAATATCTCTGCAGATGGCACATAGACGAAAATATAGCCAAACACTGCAAGGCAAGCTTTTCGGATGCAGACTGGAAGAAATTCAAAGGTCGATGGGTGAATTTGTGTTACTCTCCGACAACAGAGTTATACGACTACAACTACAACCGTCTGTACGAAAGACTTATCAAAGACAACAAAAAAAGTAAGCATCATATACCATCATTATTATCATCATATCATCATTGGTTTTTGTTTCATTTCAGGGGTTCTGGAGTATCTGATGCACATCTGGTTAAACAGTTACAGAGATATGTTTGTAACAGCATGGACCAATAGAACGCGCAACTTTGGTCAACGTACAACAAACCGGGTGGAAAGTCAGCACTCGAACCTAAAACGATTCCTCAGATCAACAAACAGCACGCTTGCCTCGCTTGTCGGTTTCGTAAATGAAATCGTGCAAGCACAGAAGGTAAAAATGAAACACGATTTTGAAACGAGCTTGATTAAAACTATGGGTCATCATAAATTACCAATATTTGATAACCTTCGAGGAAAGGTGTCCCATAAAGCTCTTGATTTATTGGTCGAGGAAAAAGACAAAATAAGAGTCATGCACGACAAAAATATGACGTGTGGCCACCAGCTTTGGACGAGTTGTGGATTGCCGTGCGCTTGTAATATATCAAAATATTGCAACACAGGTTCGTAATATTAAATGTAAATCTTAGATGTTTCGCACGTAGTTACCGTTATATTAATTCTAATTATAAATTATACAGATAAGAAGATACCGCTCTCAGATATAGATATTTTTTGGACAAAACTTAACACAGCTAACCCAACAATGTTAGAAGAAAAAGAAATAGATGTTATAGGACAAATGAGTTTGGTTACAGAAGAAAATAAATTTCAAATCTCCTGAAATAAAAAAGAGTCTAATAAAGAAGGTCCTGACGCAGGTATTTCCAAATAAAAGCGACAAAAAGACACCTTCAGTTCAAAAAAATACACATGGTCATCCAACTTTAAAGGCACATAAACAAAAAGAGCAAGACATTGTTAAAGATAATTTAGCGTCCCAATAAAGTACATTTGAACCTTCGAGGCATAGTTCGTTTACAGCTGTGACCGTGAAAAGTCAGAAACCCGTATTTCGGCGCAGTCGTTCCACATCGGTATCAAAAGCAATGCCACCATCAGACTCGCTGAGTCAAAACGAATTCTGTTTCCACGTAACATAAGTCAGAAGGATTAAACAATGTTTATCGCTTCGGTCATCACATCCTTCCTCTGCTTCAACCTTACGTGATAAACATACAAGATGTCGAGCCAGATGGTAACTATGGTTTTCATTCTGTAGCCGTGGGTTTAGGATTCGATGAAAGTCATTGGTCATTTATTCGACAACAACTCTTGCAAGAATTGGATTTCAACGCAGATCTGTACAGATATGTGTTTAACTCATACGATCCAGTATCTTATGATGTACTACGCAACACAATAAGTTGGCAACAGATTGCACCTGCTCCTGTCGAACATTGGATGTTTATGCCTCACACAGGTTTAGTAATTGCTCAAAGATTTGGCGTAATCGTTCAAGTTTTCAGCAGAGGAGGTCCTCGAACCATTTTTCCTTTGTGGACATCTACTAATAGTTTGCCGCGACATAACGTCGTATCAGTAGTTCATCTTGGCGTCCATTTCATTAATGTTACCTTACAAGGATATTATCCAATGCCAACGGTAAATCCTATTTGGAAACGTTACCGAAATGATGCCGCATCCGACTGGGAGTTCGTATATCATGACAGGCTGCAAGAATATCGAAAATTTCTAGATGAAAATAAGTTGGTCGACTACATAAACGTGTAAATATAAAAAACAAATTCTTTAATAAAATGTAATAGAAATGATTTTTTTTTGAATTTAAAAAAAAAATAAAGTTAGAACAGTACGGCCCGTACTGTTCTACATTAAATTCAAAATCCAGACGCCATTTTCACTTTTTTCACACACACATACACCCAAACTCTCTCGTCTTGCCCTATACACCCCGTCTTGGCCTATACACCCCGTAGATCATGAATATGTGTTTAGATTAGGATTTTGATCAAAATAGGACCTGTTTAAACCTCATTTTCGTTTTCGAAATAAGAACAAGACGGGCCGTCTTGGCCTGTACGGGCCGTCTTGGCCTGTACGGCCCGTCTTGGTCCTTCAAATTTTGAATCAGTTAACAAGCAAGACGGGCCGTCTTGACCTGTATGGCCCGTCTTGTTCAGACGGATGAAGAAGGTGACCTTTGGGCTGGTATGTCCAAGACGGGCCGTCTTGGACAGACGGCCTGGTTTTGGCCTAGTGTGGCCAAGACGGGCCGTCTTGGTCCAAGATGGCCTGGTTTTGTTTGAGACGGGCAACAATGGTACGGGCCGTCTTGGTCAAAAAAATTTTTTTTTAACGTTCGCTCGTTTTTCGTTTTTCAGCTTATACCGTTCTGTAGCCAAGATGGATGCCGAGATGCCACACCAGGAGGACGTCGCCCAGCAGCAGGGGCCGCCGTTAGATCCCGCATCGCTCGCGTTATCGCAGAAAGAGTGGCTCCAGTTCGAGCCAGAGTAAGCGACGGCGATGAGGTGCCATGGGATACTTCGGATGAGCGTGCCGACCCCCCGTTGTATAGATTGGGGTGTTCTGGCAGATGCCGGGGAGGCGGTTCGTGCGAGAGCCATCCTCGGCGAGGACACGCCGTGGACTCGCCTGTTCGATCTCGCGGAGCTGCCCACCTACCGGCTGAGCACTGTTGAGTTTCTATCGACATTTAGATATAGAGCTCACCAGGCAGCAGTTAGGGAGGAGGAGGACGAGGAGCTTCCGAATATTGAGTTTTCCTTAGGCGAACAACACTTCGAGACGTCGATCGAGCGGTTCGCCGTGCACTTAGGCATCTACTACAAGCCGGAGACCGTTCGTCAGGACTTCACACAAGGGTTGACGCAGGGGGAGGAGGGGGTTATGAGGGCCTGGTGGGCCCAGATATCTGATACGTCGTTCACCGGCCACCGATTACGAGCGACGGCGATCAAAGATCCTCTGATCCGTTACATCCACCGCTGCATCGTGACGACCATTTCAGGTCGCGGTCAGAGCTAGGAGTGGGTGGCGATGACAGATTTGTTTTATCTGCACTCACTCATTGCTGGCAGGCCGTGCAACCTGGCACGGTGTTTTGCGTTGTACTACGCCTCCTTCTACCACCAACAGGAGCGCGGTACATTGTGGGGTGGCGCCTTTGTCACCCACATCGCCCGCAGCAGAGGCATGGTTGACATGCTTGATGATCTGCCGTCGATCGAGCCTCGTAAGCTCGATCGGCAGACGATCATCAGCATGAAACCTGCCGCCGACATCCCGGGTCTGGGATTGCGGTTTATTGGGCAGGACGGCCGCCCGTTTTAGCCGGCTCAGGTCATTGTATTGTCGGACCAGCAGCAGAAGCAGGACGGTGACCCGATGCCGGAGCCCGAGCCGATTCGGGAGGAGCCGGTCCAGTCACCGTCGCGCGAGGAGGAGCCTCCGCAGCATCCACCGCACGTTTACCGTGCGGAGCGCCTGACCGAGCCACTCGAGGCGTTGTTGCACCAGATTGCCGCCCGGTGCGACGAGACGGCTCAACGGACGGCATGCGTCGAGCGACGGCTCGATCGTTACGAGGATTTGGTCCAGTGGACGGTCGCGTCAGAGCATGCGCGACGGGACGGCACACAATTTCCACCGTTCCCGGAGCCACGCGTCTACGCAGACGACGGATCAGACGCTGGACCATCCGGATCGTAGTTCAGTTTGTATTTTTGTATTTTGTTTCCTTGTATATAAAACCGTACAGTGTATATACGTATGTTTCTTTCTACATTTGTATTGTTTTTGTATGTGTTGTTTAATATTTGCGCGACAAACTTTATATTGTTTAAATTATTTAAATTAACGTAAACAAACTAATTATAAAATGAAATATTTAGTTAAAACGACATTATGACGTTTAATTAACAAAATAACCGTATATCGTTCAAATAATTCACGTATTAAACGTATATCGTTAAAAATTAAATTTAAATACGTAAATTAAGTTTAAATAAAATAAATAACACATATCGTTCAAATAATTCACGTATTAAACATATATCGTTAAAAATTATTTAAATACGTAAATTATGTTTAAATAAAATAAATTAATTCAAGACGGTATATCGTTCAAATAATTCACGTATTAAACATATATCGTTAAAAATTATTTAAATACGTAAATTATGTTTAAATAAAATAAATTAATTCAAGAAGGCCCGTACTGACCAGTACGGGCCGTATCAAGTTATAGCAAAACTGGTTGACACCCAAAATGACTTGGAAAAATAAGCTTGGGCCAAGACAGGCCGTACTGACCTGTACGGCCCGTCCCACAGAATGTTTCACTGATTCCAATGAATTCTTTGGAATGTTTGTTTGTGCTCAATACGGGTCGTACTGCCGTCTGGCCCTAAGGGGTGTTAAAATAAAAAAGTGAGGTGTCCAAATAAAAGAGCCAAATAAAATACAGATGTAAGAAAAAAAATAAAAATAATAAACAATGCTTACATTGATCTATCATTTCACATCATCATTAATAGTGATGTAACAAATTCACTATTGTGTGTGTTGAAAACTTGAAATTTTAAATAAAGAAAAATTATGAAAATAGCTATTTTGACCAAAAATTTACACAATATTGCTATTTGACTTTTTGATCACAGAAATGACTAAGGTTTTATGGGCGCCGGCGCCCATTAATTAGCGGGCGGCGCCTTATTGAGGTCCAATAAAATTTCGTCACGTGGCGTATACAGGCGTCCACGCCCTTTAAATCTGACGAACGACCTCATAAAATTAAGTTATCACGGGCGGACGCCTCTTTTTAAAAGTTTTAAAAAAAAAACCTTACAGGCGGACGCCTATTTGATACAGGCAGGCGCCTGTAAGGTTTTTTTTTTTTTTTTTTTTTTTAAGAGGCGTCCGACCATAAAGGGTGTCAGGGTGGGCCCGACACCCGTGACAACTTAATTTTATGAGGGGCGTTCGTCAGATTTAATGGGCGTGGGCGCCCGTATACGCCACTTGGCTAAATTTTATTGGCTCTCAATCAGGCGGCCGCCCTCAAATTAATGGGAGCCAGCGCCCATAAAACAATGGTCATTTTTGTAATAGAAAAGTCAAATGGTTATATTGTGCAAATTTTTGGTCAAAATGACTGTTTTTTTAATTTCCCTTTAAATAATACGGCAGGGGACAAACATTGAAACACTATATTTCGGTTTTAAATAAGAGGTCTTGGGTTCAAATCCCTCCCGCAGCGAAAAATGGTCTGAAGAGAGTCAGGGGGTTTTCTTAGTGGGGTTTCCTCCTGGGGTGGTTGTGGTAGCTCATGAGAGGTCCATGTAGTTAGACCTTGACGACAGGACCTGGAAACAGTAGGTTCACACGATTAAGACTTTCGCCGTTCAAAAAAAATAAAGTTGTTAGGTTGCCTCATAATCTATGCTCCCTGAATAGTGAATATGAACCCATAATGACAAGAAAATTACCTGAGGGATTTAATTTGCCAAAGAGAGAAACCACAAGACATAATATAAACTTTCAACATAAATCTTACCCAATCCAGAACATTCCATCCTTACAAAACTGTACATCATGCATAAAATGTTGTACCCTATCTTGAAATCAAATATATTGTTCTGGATGACGATTTAACTTCATTGGTGGTAGATAAGAGTGAGGTTCTTGAAACCAAAAAACCCACCATTCCCCCATTTAATACGTTCCAGATATTTGCATTTTTAAATCCCCAATTTTCAATTTAGGGTTTTCAATTTCACCTCTAGAATTCGAATATCTTCGATTGCGATGGCGGTTTCCGATGTGGTGGTTCGGAATTTGATGATGCTGTACCTGGCGGTGATCGCGGCCATCAAGGTGTACGGGCAGCTGAGTGGGCGGATCTACGGCGGAGTAGCGGTGGTTATTCTGTCAACGGCGGCGATCGGAGTTTTGTTGGTTGGAGCGTTGACGTGGGATGTGTCTCGTAAGGCTGCCACGTATGCGGTGGTGACACGTGTCGGAGATAAGATGGAACATGAGATGTGTCGAGGTGGAATTTGTTGGCATGGTGTCGCCGTGAAGTCGCCGGCGTCGCGGGTACGGTTCCGGCTACCGCAACGTCAGCATATCAACGGCCAATGAGAAACATGATGAAATGAAATAATGTAAAATATAAAATGAAAATCTGGTGCTAGTATATATTGTCGACATCTTTCGTATAATGGAAAATAGATTTAATTCTATGTTTTTTTTGTTAAATCTTTGTATACTCGTGTTCATTATATTATTATTTTTACAATGCCAATCGTATCAGCTGACACATTATATATTTTTTCAACGATAAGAGACAGATTGTTGTTATTATTAATAATAATAACATTCTTTCAAGTAACTGGAGCTAAATAACCTGTGACAAAAAATAATAATTATTATTATAATAAATTACATTTTTAACTGTGATAGCTTCTCTTAAGAAACTTTGTGGCAAGGGTCTAGGTAGGGGTGTAGCCAAGCAGAGCCGAGCCGAGCCGATTTCGAGCTCGTTAAGACTCGAGCTCGGCTCGTTTAGATTAATTCGGGCTCGAGCTTGAGTTCGGCTCGTTAAGAGCTTTATTTACCTGGCTCGAACTCGACTCATTAGAAAATTTTTAGGTTCGATCTCGGCTCGGATCGTTTAGATTTTATTTATTTAATTTATTTAATTATATTTATAAGAATTAATTACACGGATGGTTCCTGTGGTTTACCCATATTGCATTGATGGTCTCTAACTATCAGAAATTACATGCTTGGCCAAAAACTTTGCAAGTTTGTAACAGGGATGGTCCCCGGCATGGATGTCCGTCTATTTCTTCCGTTTAATCTGATCACGTGCAACGCACAAGAGGGTATTTTGGTCTTTTCAGGTTCTTGCAAGTATAAATTGAATCATTTATGTTGTTTCCCTTAGTTTCCCTCATTTTTCCCAACCGTCTTCTTCCTATCTCCCTGAAGGTCTTCAATGGCGATGTGCGACTGTGGAAGAATAGCCATCATTCGAACTTCATGGACCAGTCTGAATCTTGGACGTCGGTTCCACTCCTGTCCAAGACCGGTAAGTTCTTTTTTCTTCCTCAGGTTTCAATCTTTCGATCCCAAAAGACGAATACTTATGTTAGCTATGTTTTTTACTTTTACAGGTAGGGCAATGCAGGCGATTTCTGGGTTGGGTTGACCCGTCGATGTGCCCCCGTGCCATTGACGTCATACCAGGCCTGTTGAGGGCAAAGAACAACACTGATGAGGAGGTTGAAAGGTTGAAGTCAAAAATCAAAGCCAAGGACACTACAATCTTTGTTTTAGTCTTAGTTATAGGGTATCTTGTGCTCTTTTAATTTGTCAGTAATGTGTATTTGAAGGATGGGTTTAGTATTTTGAACGATGTTAGCCTTTGTTGGATATGGTTTATTTGGCACATTTTGATGTAATGTGGTTTACCCACTGTTTGGTATGTAATTATATGGAAATGGTAACTGGTTTTGCTATGTTCAGCAGTTAACACTACTATCCAAAATTTGTGTTTTACAATTGTTATGAACAACCATACTATTAATGTTTACACAACCATTACATTAACATAATTAGAAACACCAAAATACCCATTACATTAATAGAATTAATAGAAATGTCTTACTACAATGTACTACTTAAAAAGAAACACCAAAACACCTATTACATAAGCATAAGTTCATAAATAAAAGAGAGTTCAGTAACACTTGTGCACAATTACAAATGAAGATAAATCAACAAGCTGGTTCTTCTTGCCCTCTGCAGCCCTGGAATTATGCCCCCTTTTCTTGCATTTTCCAAAAGTGACAGTCCTCCATTTTCTTGTCAATTTGCCTCTTCTTTCCATGTCATCTTCAAGCTCAATCTGGTTTCTTCTCCTTCGTTTCTTGGGTCTTCCAACAGAGGTATGATGCAATGGTGGTGTGAATGTAGTTGGACATGGAGATTTTGGCCACAAAGTAGGACCATTTAATGGACCTATATGAAAGGAATATACATTTTTCCATGTTTCAAGATAGTAACACTCATTGACCCATGACTCAGGGGTTCCAACCTCATGGCCATTGAGTGTCATATCCCAGTTGACTGCCACAGCATGTATGCATGGGATTCCTGTCAATTCCCATCTCCTACAACTGCAAACTCTAGATAAAACATCAACAACAACTTGTTCCTTTAAAGAAGGACCACTTACCTGCCACTTATTACCACCACTCCAAATTACATTGCATCTTGAAGCATCTCTTTTTGCCACATCAAGAATTTTTGTAGCACCAGGTGTTAGCGGACCATTGCACTTTTCAATTAACTTCATGACATTCACAATCCTCTTCATAAGATACTCTCTAATGAACTCCAAAGCAGATATGATTTGTGACAATCCGACTTTTTACACTAACCTAGTTAACGAGAGTTGGTGATATCACAGGCCCAATAGTGATAATGTAGGCCCATTGAGATATAGGGAGGCCCAATTACAAAATCAAGGCCCAACAAGGCCAATGAAGGCCCAATAAGGCCAATGGAGGCCCAACAAGATCAATTAGGCTCAACGAAGTCTATGTAGGCCCAACAGAGCCAATGTAGGCCCAATAAGCCAAGAGAGGTCCAGTAAGGCCCAATAAGTTCAAGTAAGGCCCAATGTGAACAAAGTAGGCCCAGAGAAGGCCAAGATAGGCCCAGGAAGGCCCAGTGAGGCCCAATTGTAATTGAGAGGCCCAAATGGATTAATTTAACTCAATAGTGTTCAAATTGAAACATTTAGAGGTGATTAGAGATTTTTAAAGTAGCCTTGTAAATCGAAACAATATGTTATTGATCCAGATTATCATATAGGAGTTATGAATTAAGCAAAGTGGGTCTAGAAACACTAAAATATAAGTATTACAATTGTAGTTACATCAAATTGGAGAATTTGACTTTGGAAGTCAAAGTTTCGGCCAAATTGGCTTGTAAAGGATTGAATTCCACATTTATATTAGCTTGTAACTGAAATTTATCAGTGGTATGTATCACTTTAATGATTGGCAACAGTTACTATCGGTTAATTTCACCATAATGGTCGAATTAATGTGATTGAAACCTTTCAATGTTAAAACCGTTCCATTAGCTATCAATTTCACCTTAATCGATCAAATCGTTCACAATTGAACTTTCTAAAACTCCAATCGGTATCTTTAGAGTCATTTCCAAGCAATCAATCGATTCCAGAAGCTCGGGAAGAAGGATTAGGATCAAGGGTTGCCGAAACTAGGGCTTACAATCGAATCTCATAAATCCGACATCAATCAAGGTAAGAAATCGTTTCTTCACACTCTAAAGTAGCCGATTAAACATAAGCCTATGTTAATTTCAGGTTCTAACAACGAATTGATAGAGGTCGATTACTAGGGTTCGTTGTTAGAGCTGTTTTGGGGGTTGTTGATTAAACCGGTTTAAAAATCAAATTAAATGGCATGGGTAGTTTCATAAATCCTCGATAAAACTAAACCACAACTCAATTTCTGTAATCGTGCACGAATTGAACGAGTTCGATTAATAGGGTTCTTGAATAATGATGTTTTGGGGGTTTCTAAGGAACTGAGTTCGAAAATCAAAATTTGATGTTATAGATAGTTCAGAAGAGGCCGATTGAAGTTATGCCTAAGTTAATTTCAAGGATCATCAAGGAATTAAATGATTTTGATTTAGGTTTGGGGTATACACATGCGAGACAAATAATATCACGAATTAGGGTTCTAAATTGATGGTTTGATTGAATAAATTCTGAAATGGGACTCGCTTTGAGGATAGAAATAAAACCCCTGTGGTTCTAGGATCGATGGGAATCGAATTCGTGGTCAAATTGGGGATGTATGGTTCGGCTATAGTATTACAAGGGGAAGCCGACCAATGTAAGCTTAAAACAATTAAATTCCTGATATCAGACGCGATACCCTAGCGGGCGAGATGGTTAGGTGCGTGTGTGTTAGAGTTGAGGGTCGCGGGTTCGAGTCCCGGCCCAACCATTTTTGGAGTTTTAATGTATTTTTAGTATTTTGAACATATTTTATTCGTTTCAACTCCGTTTTAATCCGTTCGAGTTGCGTTGGAACCGTAACGGGAATACGAACGTGTTAGAACAGTAAAATTTATATTTTAATCCGAACACGAAATCGCGTATAATTACGTTTAATTAAATAAAATCGTATAGGATTTTATTTAAACGATTTCAAAGGCACGCGTACTTCCGTATGCACAATTCTCACACTCTAACATACGTATGTTGATACGTATGTGATTTCAAGCACAAAACGACATTCCGAATAACTTTAGGTTATTGTTTAAATCACAGATTCTTCGTAGAGGATTTCTACGCAAGTTCACACGTATTTGATCATTCTGCTATTATCAAAGGTGCGTACACGGCCCCTTTCTTATTTTAAACTGTTTTGGGGGAGAAAACATGTGCAACAAACTATTTTAGATACATATCACTTGCATGAGTTATCTGTTTACATTATGTGACAACATATCAACTTGAAAGTCCTTACACACCTCGAACCGTATAGTTTGCTGTAATGCAAAGCGTGGTAGTTGGAAATAGATCTATTAGGTTTGACAAACCTCACCTGGTAGATGGGATCTACGCAGGTGTTTAACTGACCAAACACATTTTACTATTGTTGTGATAGACAATAGTGGCAAGGCGAAAACATGCTATAGCATGGCAATTAGTCAGCTTCGGTGTCGAACACGTATGTAAATAGTTTATATGACTAGCTATCATGACTGTGCATTTGTGATTATGTTATCTACAAACTTGTTATTCGAACTGATGTTTTGAACACTATGATTACTTAAAACCTGTGTTATGCACCAACCTTTGTGTTGACTTGATTTGCATGTTTTCTCAGGACGCTAAGGCGCGCGTTACAGCTGGCATGGACTAGGAAGATAGAGTCTCATGCATTATAAACACTTTGAAATTGAATTTGAATTTGAACATTTGAATATTTAAGTACTTTGGTTTGTAATGTTTACTTTACAACTGTTTGTGGTTTTTAAACGCTTCCGCAACTTTTTGTAAACTCTGAATGTTATGTTTTAAAGACCAACGTATGTTTTGAAATTCATATAGAGGTCTTTGCTATGTCTAATGATCTGAGATCCTGGTTTGTCACGCTCCCAAACGGTGTGATTCCGTTAGTTGAAATTGGGGGTGTGACATGATTGGTTCCTCCCTACCATCAACTGTTTTTGCATTTAAAACTTCACACATGTTGTTCAGTAAAACATCAGAATGGACCCTTCCTACAAGTATTGATAAATTTGGTATAATTAGTATGTTATTATAACTGACCATGATGTAATAGTTGATATAATGATATTACCAGTGAAGTGGGATCTTGACCAGTGTTTTAGGGTATTTTATCTAACCACTTAAAAGCTTTCAGATTGTACTTCTTTAGTTCTCCCATCTTAGATTTAAATTTAGGTACTGGATGACAAAAAAAACATAAATGTTGTTAATATATATTACATGAATTAAGCTTAGGCATTCTTAAAGTAACATGTCAGTGTTGTGGCACAATTCCATAAGCAATCTTTGTAGGCTTTACCCCTCCAATATTGCTTCATATTCTGGTGAATATGCCTCAGGCAATACCTATGCTCTGCAACTGGAAATACTCTTGTAATTGCTGGTATGATTCCCTATGTAGCATACAATAACAAACCTATGTTAAACAAATATATTATGCTAATTACCTTTGCAATAAGCTACCAAAACCAAATAAGTTACCTTTTGCCTATCAGATATAAATGTGAAATTTGTAGCAGTTGGTAGTTCAAGATCATCTTGAAGACATTGCAAAAACCAGATCCATGAGTCATTGTTCTTTGCCTCTACCACAGCATATGCCAATGGATAAATTCCATTATTAGGATCTAAACCTACAGCTGTCAAAATTTGCCCAGGATAGGGGCCTTTCATAAAAGCTCCATCTAAACCTAACAAATCCCTTTTACATTCCTTGAATCCTTTCTTTAATGGACCTAAACAGATGTAGATTCTTTTGAAAACCCTACTCTCAACATCCGAGTTGTGCTCTGCCTCAATAGCAAACTTTACTGTTGTGTCTAGGATAGTACCTTGAAGCTCCATTATATAATCCCGAAGGCTAGCATATTGTTCATTGTAATTGCCTTGAATTTGATTAGATGCTTTGATCTTTGCCCTAAATGCTTTCATTCTATAAACTGAGAGCTCATACTTCCTAGCAAGCTGCTCCTGAATACTTCTGATAGAGATTTTTGGGTTAGATTCCACCTGATTCACCACCCAATCCTCCTTTGACATAAATTCGGATGTGAAAAAGAGATTTTTTCTTTTTTTTAAGCACTTGTGGGTAGGATTGTAGGTTTTGCATATCCATGTCTCTTCCGATAAGGTGTCTTTGGCTATGTATAGAAGCGAAGGGCACTCCACTTTATCAAGCTTAGTTTTTTGAATTATGTGTTTTTTGTTGGACTGGTTTTGTTGATGTAGGCCCGGCATTTGAAACATTCGTTTTACTAGGCCCAATTGCACCATCAGGCCGATCACCTTTGTAACATCACTGTACTTCAGGTCGTTCGTACATCCGTACGATGGTACTGTTACGACCTGATATAATAATTAATAATGATAATGAATTATTCGATGCAATATTGGATGATTATCACTGTTATTGGTATACATTTTTTAAAACATATTATTATACGCGTAAACCCTGGGAAGTTTAGTCGTAACCCAACTAAACAGAACTAGAGAGTTTATCGCAGATGAATACTCGGATAATGGATTATTGGTTGGAATAGAGAGGAATGGTAAGTTTGTTAATGGTGAGTTGCTAAACATAGTCAAGGACACATGGTCATGGTTTATCGAAATAGCGGTGAGACGGTGGCTGGGCAGTTGCGACTGACCCCTACATATGCCCTATACATATGCATATTTCGGTCTATCACAGATGTGTCAGTGACTTGATTTAGTGGGTTTTGGATGGGTAATTATGATATTAAAGTTAATAAAATAATGGAAGTATAATTGGAATTGATTACGCGATGGTGAGGTTACGAACACAAGTTAAACGCGAATATTAATTCAGAAATACTAACTTAATAAGCGTATTCGCGTGGGTGACGATTCACACGAATATAATTATTAAGAATAATATTCTGAAACGATATTCCATAAATCGTAAATCAAATCGAAATACGATACGAGCGTTGGATTCGCAAAGGTGACGATCTTTACGAATACGTACGTGAGTAACGCGTTTCGACGAGATAATTAAATAATATCTGACGATATTAAATTAATAAAAATAAATAAATAAACAAATGAAAACTGAAAACGTTTATTAGAAATCACGACCTATAACGAAATCGAATAAACCGTTTAATTAAATAAATGAATTATCGTAAATGAAATGGAATCGTTTTACAAAACAATTTCTTTAAAATCATTTTACTTAAAATGAAACTTATTTATTTAAATGTTTTATGCTTGAAAATGTTTTACGTTAAAAACCGAACATTTAATGCGAGTTATCGCGATAAAAACGAGACCGAGCACGCGGGGATAGATCGGGGTATAAAAACCCACCTATTTTCTTCTACTTCATTTGCAAGAATACCTCTCTCTCTAACCAACAAATTTCGCCACTTTCTCTCTCTACATATTCTCTCTAGCTTATCTCATTCGTTACTTGACGGATTCACGTGATTCTTGGCTCTAAACGACCACAAGATCAAGGAGAACAAGAAAGTACAAGAAAATCTCACGTTTGATCGACATCTCGAGGTAAATCTAGAGTATTATTCACGGTTTTGTTGTGTGTCACGAAATTTTTACTTAATGATGTTATAACCGAGCTAAGAACTTGTCAAACCTTAAAAGGAGTAGTAGAAAAGTGTAGGATTGTTGGTGCGAACCCATAACAGGTATGGCCGAGGATGAAGATGAGTGAACGAGTGGTTCGGTTGGAAGCAGCCTTGGGCGAACCTGGGTGGCGGCTTAGCTGATGCATGGTAGCCGAACCCTCTTTCATCCGCCGAACCCTTGTCATCGGACGAACCCCGGTCAGCAGATCTTGTGTCACCGAACCTCCATGGGCGGGAAAGGATGGCGAACCCTAAATGGGCCGAACCATCAAGATGGGTCGCGAACCTTGCCTGGGAGGCGAACCCTACAATTGGCGAACATTGAATGATGACATAGCCGAACCCTAGCTACCAACAGCCGAACCTTCGGATAAGGGCACAACCGAACCCATGCATATGGCGAACCTCCATGGGCCGAACCTTATTCCCTCTTGGCCGAACCTTAGTAGTCAGATTTAATCTACCAAACCAAATCTGTTGGCCGAACCCTACATGGGAGCCGAACCCATTGACATAGAAAACACTAGCCACGAACCGTGGGGGAACCGAACCTAAAGGTTCGTTGGCTATGTGGCTTTTAAACATGGACCCGGTTGGAGTTGGGTGATTGGGAATACACTAAGGGTTATGAACATGCATATAAATATGGGGACTTGACCATGCATGCATGAGGGTTAGAACCACCTTTTTCTTTAATAACTTAAGATTAAATTATGAGAACCTACATAATGAGAGTATTGATGGAATAATGTGAATATAAACTCTTTGAAATTAAATTGGATTTTTATAACCTAAACTAATATGGTGTGTTTAATCAATCATGCATGTATGATATATATGTATATGACTAGGATTACCATCTTAGATCATATATACATATATGGGAAATTACAGTTAAGGTCTCATGATCGGTTATCATTAATAGGTAATTAAATTAACCAGTGGAATTTCATTTTTACGATTATTGATAAAATCACTAGTGTTTTATTTTAACTTATGCAAAATAAACTAAGTGGTGCAATACTTAATAATTTAAAGTAAACACATATGAACATGTAATTGAAAAGAAATGCTTATACTTATGAACACGAACATCTATTAAATTCAGGTTGTTGAGTTGTTTTGATTTCATTTACGCGAGCGCGCATCCTATGGAAATATTAATTCTAAGGACTCAGGTGAGTTCTCATAACCCCCCTTTTTAAACTGTTTTGTTTAAAACTCGGAGGTGAAACATGTATTCCAATTTTAAATATTATTTTGATAACACAAGGATGATACCTGTTTATCAATATGATATTCACATTATGGAATTATCATTATTTATGGATTATCACTTATTATCATATATCCGTGTAACATTGTCATTGACTTCGGTCAATAACAAAGATTACATGTATTGCCACTTGGATTATCACAACTCCATGAATCGTTGCCTTTAACTTCGGTTAATTGCTTTGATCTCATGTATTTTCACGTGGGTTGCTTCAACTCCATGGATCATGTCTTTAACTTATGTTAATCACATTAGTTCCATGTATTGTCACATATACTAATTGAGAATATTGATTGTTGGTGATTGGTTGAATGGATTGTGGTTGATTATCTATGATTGTCTATGATTATATGAGATATGTGACTATGTGTTTGTTTATGTGTTTGACTGTTGTGTTGGGATATGTGTTGGATTTTCACGCATGTACTCTTGTGGATTTTCTCAGAAAGACCATAAGCTTTTATACTCATTTTAATCAAAACTTTTTATAAAACCTTTTTAAACATAAACTTTTATACTCATTTTATAAAATACTTTTAAGTATAAAAACTTATGATTACTCACCAACTACTTCGTAGTTGACACTTGATTTTCTTACATGTTTCAGGTAATGAAGCTAAGTAGGTTGAGGAAGATGAACTCACACTTTTGGACATCATCATATAGGATCTTAGACTTAGCTAATTAACTGAAATTCTGGCGACTTGAATTTAGTTAGATAGCTAATTCTCTTTTGTAATTGATGTAACTAATTCATGATAGACATGATTTTTGTGTATTTAATTTGGTTGATTGAATGATATGTGATGATTTAATTTAGATGCCCACGAGCTTTTGAACAATCTACACATCCCTCGTGGCATCCCGACGTTTCCGCCATCGGTCGGGGTGTTACAACCTTTACTGGGAGTAGGCACACATCCTTAACAAACAACTCTTATTCTATGATTGTCATTTCTAAGGAATGACAACTCCCTTCTTGTCTATATGGAGTGTCTTCTAACCAAATCTCTTATATCTTTGAAATTTCCAAAAGTTTGTCCCACAAAAAAAGTAACATCTTCAATTGAACTTGTTGCCTTCATAAACAATTAAACATCATATTCATTTAACATATAACAAATAAGCATACAAAAAAATAAGAGGATAAAGACTAACCTGTTTTTTCCTCCTTAAAGACCTCAACTTTCTGCTCCTTCTGGTCTCAAAATCATCCATGGAAGAATCAGTTAGGCAATCAAAGGACTCATAGCTCATATTATCTTCATCTAGTAAGTCTTCATTGCCATCACCAAGATGTGTATCTGCGTTCAATTCTTCATCACTTTCAATTCCCTTATAAGAGTCTGCATCAAAGTCTTCTTCACTATCATGCCCATTATATGCTCCTTCAATGTCACTTAAATCATCATCTGACCTACCTGGAATAACATGATCAATGAAGTCTGTCATATCTACATCAACCTCATCCATTTCGTTTTCCTTGTCAACAAATTCACTGCCTTCTGAATCAGATGCATCATTTGGAAATACTTTTGGAGAAGTCTATGTCATCAAAATTATAACCATCTGCAAGAGATGTGTCAATATTACCACATTGATACTCTGCTCCTTCACAATCACCAGAACCACCTCCCTGCTTGTCTGCAATATTCTCCTTGTCCACACTAACATCCCTATCCACACTAACCTCCCTATCCACACTCTCTCATTCAATAAGCAGTGGTTTGGGTACTACATCCAGTATTTCCTTAATAACAACCTTAGATGAATGTGGCAAGTGATCATACGTATCCAAATTAGTCTTCCCAATTTCAATGAACAAATTAATAACTTTGAATTTTTTAACATACTGAGCTAAATTTAAAACATCACTATCGTTTCCTAACGCTACTACTCCAAAATCCAAATCCTTTCCTGGTATTTGAAAATGATAGAAATAATGTACTCCTGGTTTGTAAAGATCTAAATCTTTAACCATCCAATCAATTTCATGTACTGAAAACTCATCTATGTCCAAGTTGTCTATGAACGAAACCCTACCGTTAACATACCTTCTTCTTGGGAATTTTTTGAACACGCCTCCATGGTGAAGTTTGAAAGAGAAGTAATTCGGTTGCCCATTTGTTCAACAACAATAACAACATCATAATAAATAAAAAACTCAACCTAAATATGTATTTTTTCCGTTCATACCATATGCAACGACGGGGCTAAACCACTGTTCGTTGTCCTAATCGACCAATGCATATTCATTCTCCAATTTAATTCGAACTATGTTTCTGCACGATTTGGGGATTTATTGGTTTTGGTTTGCAGCCATGCACCGTCAATCGACAGAGGCTTCGACAATTTTGAGTGGGATTGGGAGCGTCACGAAGATGAAGAAGTATGGGAGGGAAATCAGGGTGATTCAACAGCGTTCATAATGATGTGGATGATGATGTAGCGGTCGTTTATTGTTAAGAACCTGAAAAGACCAAAATATACTCTTGTGCGTTGTACGTGATCAGATAAACGGAAGAAATAGACGGACATCCATGCCGAGGACCATCCCTGTTACAAACTTGCAAAGTTTTTGGCCAAGCATGTAATTTCTGAAAATTAGGGACCATCCATGTAATCTGGGTAAACCACATGGACCATCCGTGTAATTAACTCTATTTATAATTATATTTTCAAAATTTAACATAAAATATTTGATTTAAATATATTTATCATAATTTTATATATAAAAATAATTAATTTTATTAATAAACACTTAATCTAATAAATAAAAATTATATATTTAAAAAGCTCGTTAAGGCTCGCGAGCCAGCTAGAGCTCGATATGTAAAGCTCAGGCTCGGGCTCGATTACTAAACGAGCCACACTTTTGGGCTCGAGCTCGGGCTCGTTAAGGGTCGGCTCATTCGAGCTTTTTACCAATCCGATCCCGAGCATTTCACGAGATGCCTTGATTCGTTTACACCCCTAGGTCTAGGGCATGTAAATGTTTGTGAGACATAAGTTTTTGAGGATTTAACCGTTTAGTTTTTCTTTTGTTTTGTTATGAGTTTAAAAAAACAAATACTTTTCTCATTTTTCTTAAATTTCATTACAATTTTTATAAGTAATCGCACATTCTTTGTTTTGTTTCACATTTTTTTCGTTATTATAACATTTCCAATAGCATAATTATTAAAAGTTTACAATTAAGTGAAAATAAAATTTTGATAGTTATGTTATGAAGGTTACATTTGTTAATGGAAATAAAAATTATGATTAATCAACTGTTATAATGAATTATTAATAGCTAATAAGTAAATTTGTGTAGATAGAGTTAAATTAATATATTTTTATGTTTTAGAACTTAAAGAACCACAATTTTTTTCATAAGCGAAAAATTATTTACAAAAAATATCATTAACTTTTGAATTTATCTTAAATATTTGAAAAGCTTAGGCCAACTCTGATTCTAAATGATTAAGTTTTGTCATATTTTTTATCCAAACCAGCAAGCTCGTTATAATTTCCTCTAAAATTTGCTCCGGCTTCCTTTGAGATTGTTGAACACCCTATATTTTTGCTTTCCATAAAAATTACAAGGTAACTAAGACGATGATTAAGGTCTTTTTATTATTTTAATTTTTGTAATGTCACATGAGACAAGCACATCATAACCAATGATGTTTTGTCCTAGTGGTAAGATGGATGCATGGAGGAAGTGATAGAAGACTCAGGTCTTGGGTTCGATTCTTGATCCCACCCGGTTTTACCGACCTTCCACAGTCGTGCCTTTGGCGGGTGCTTGGGTCGGGTTTTCCCTGGGAATTGGTGGCTGATGGGCTAGGGGCTCCGTCCTTCTGAACTAATGATCAGCTTGAGCATCCTTTAGATATTGAGGGCTGCGTATGAATTACCTAGCGGTTGATTAGTTGGTCGTTAAGAAAAAAGACAAGCACATCATAGTGTGGTTGATAAGGACCCATTTTTTATATGCCAAAAGTTACTTTATTACATAGAAGAAGGTGGAGGATCCCCTTATTAGATGTCCTTTATTACTATTTTTTATTTTTTATTTATGTTTTTTTTTTTGTTTTGTTTTAGGCTAAAGTTTCCTATAATACAAGACAAAACAGGCAGTGGGCCGATCAAGAACGGGTTGCTCCCCATTAGATTGGAATAGAGATGGGCAAAAACACCGGTTCCTAAACCGAACCCGATTTTCAACCCGGAACCGGAACCAGTTCCAACTCGGTCCGTACAAGACCCGGTTCCAACCCGATTGAACCTACCGGTTCCTAACCGGTTCCATATTCAAAATTTTCAGGCGGGTACAACCCGGTTTCAACCCGAACCGGTTCCAATCCGGTCCGACCAAAACCGGTTCCAACCCGGTTTCGACTGTTTGGATCAAAAAAACGAGTTTTAGCCGTTGCAATAGCCGTTTGGACCCATTTCTGGCCGTTTTTTTGATTTTTTTGGTCCAAAACTTAGTATAAATTGTTGTGACTTGGTTTAGTTTGATTCCACACTTGAAAACGAACATTCTAAGCCAAAAACGCTCTCGTTTCGTATACTCGACTGCTTTACTCTCTTTGTTTCGCGATACATTTTTAAGAATTTTTTTAATATTATTTTCTTTTTATTTATGTTATTAAGAATTTTTTTATTTATGTATGCACATTTTTTTAAAAAATTAAAATTTTTTTTTTAACCGAACCCGGTAGGTGTACCCGGTTCTGGACCCGACCGGACCCTACCCGGTTCCACCGGTTACAGATATGGAATATTGAAACCGGTTCCAAACCGGTTCAGGTTCACCTCAAAACCGGTTCCACAGAACCCGATCCATTTTTGAACCCGTTTTGAACCCGGTTCGGGTTCCTTTTTGAACCCGGTTTGCCCATCTCTAAATTGGGATATTGGATTACAATAAGTTTCTAAACGAACCAAACGAATATGAAGAAATGTATATTCATGTTTGCTCATTTAAATTTAAACAAACACGAACATATTAACGACCATGCATTTTTGTTCGTGTTCGTTTTATTTAAAAAATAAATATGTTTGTGTTCGTTTGTTAGAAAATTAAATTAACTGTTCATGAGCATAAATGAACATAAATAAACAAATATAACGAACACAATTGAACAAGCATAAACGAACACAAATGTCATGTCTCTTAAAATTTAATTCCTCAACCATGCATATGGGATATGGGTTTCATACTATCATGGGCTTAAATAGAATATTCACATTTTTATATTATTAATAAAATTAATAA
The DNA here is from genome assembly GCA_009363875.1 of Mikania micrantha. NCBI lineage: Eukaryota > Viridiplantae > Streptophyta > Magnoliopsida > Asterales > Asteraceae > Mikania > Mikania micrantha. The sequence continues at coordinate 14,738,983 of CM018697.1, forward strand.
ATTATATGGTTAAACGGACATAAATAAACGAACACTAGGTGTGTTCATATTCATTCGTTTAATTAAATGAGCAAAAATTTTATGTTTGTGTTCGTTGATTTATTAAATAAACGAAAATAAACAAATTTCTCGCCGAACAGTCCGCAAATAGTTCACAAATTGTTTGGTTCATTTACACGCATAGAATCTAGGTATGGACTACAAAGTACAAAGGTAAAGAGTTATGCTTAACAATTACCGTAATAAAAGTTCAATTAAAATAAATGATACACTTACAACTATAAATATTGTAATACTCTTACGCCATAATCTTTGTATGTATTTAGAAAGTGCAAGTAAGTTTTGTGTGTATAATAAATGTATCAAAAGCTTATAATCTAATGATATCTAAGATATTGTTAACTCTTAAGATTTTGACATTCTTTCTCCTTATGTTTAAGGATTTAAGTTTTGACGTGTACAAATGTACACTTTAAGAATAGTTTATTAGGTTAGTGTATTTATTGTTCAAAAATAAATGTATGAGTACATTTAGTTAAGCTTGAGCAAATGAGAGAGCTAGATCTCATTCTCTCTCATGTCATTTGTCAGAGTTTATATTCTAAGACAACGTAAATACTTTTTCTAACGACATTTAATTTACTTTTTCATGAATACTTACGTTCGAGTCCTCTTGTGATAGGATTTTAATTGTTTCAATTCTTTGACATTCTATGTCAGACTCTAAGACCATCCTAAGAGGAAACATCGTCCTAATTGTTTGACAGCTTATATCAGACTCTCATACCACCCATGAGAAAATTCAAAAGAAAAACTATGTCTTGTTGTAAACACATTGGCAATGTGAATACTTATATTATGTAAGAACATACATGAAAAATTATTATTCAATTCAAATCAGCTTGAAATTATTTTTATTTTTTGAAGCATACAAACAAAAAATAAAAATATAATAAATACAAATGTATTCAAATTTAATAGAATCATTTTCCATCTCATTCTAACGATCTTAAACCAGTAACCGAACCTAAAACAAACTCAAAAACTTGAGGTATCGCAGTGTTGTAAAAATCGGTGTAGGCGGCCGTCTAGGCGCTAGGCGCCCTCTAACCTTGTCGATTTTGCCCTACGATGAGAAAATTCAAAAGAAAAACTATGTCTTGTTGTAAACACATTGGCAATATGAATACTTATATTATGTAAGAACATACATGAAAAATTATTATTCAATTCAAATCAGCTTGAAATTATTTTTATTTTTTGAAGCATTAAAACAAAAAAATAAAAATATAATAAATACAAATGTATTCAAATTTAATAGAATCGTTTTCCATCTCATTCAAATGATCTTAAACCAGTAACCGAATATAAAACAAACTTAAAAACTTGAGGTATCGCAGTGTTTTAAAAATCGGTTTAGGCGCTAGGCGCCCTCTAACCTTGTCGATTTTGCCCTAGGCGGTGCCTAGGCGGCCTACTCGGATTTTTTTTTTGACTTTTTTTGACTTTTTTCGAGTAAAAATAGACAAATTTCATGATTATTTAGATATTTCTCGACCAAAAATTCTTAATATCTCTAAAACATTGAATCCAGCCCCTTAGCATCGAAATCCATTTATAAACTTTGAACTTGGTGTATAAGTTTGAACTTTGAAGTACTTGATTTAGTATATTTAAGTTTATTTTTAAAATTATTTGAGTTATTATATTAAATTATTGATATTGATATGTGTGTATAATATATATTTGTAAAATTACATGTAACATTTCCAATCTGCCTAGCGCCGATTAATCCCGATTAATCCCTAGGCGGTACCTCGCCACCCGACTAGCGCCTAGCGACTTCTACAATCATTGGTATTTGTCTAAGGAATCTTTTTGTTCATCTATTCAACATGTAGTATATATTTTCTATACTCTTTTATAATGATAAAATTCATACTTCAAACTATTGTCTAACAAAAATTTATCACAAATTAGAATTAACTCACACACCAAATTAAAATAAATTCACAAACTCAATTTTTAAAAAAGATAGTTACATATTCAATTATTCTAGCATGATAATTAAAAATTCAATTACTTTAACAAAATAACATATTACCTTAGGATAGATTACTTGTACCTTCACTTCAACAAATAACAATCAATATCTTCATTTAATGAATAAAGTAGTCTTTACAAGATTATTTTAAAGTTTCATACACAATTAATTCATAAACACTAGGTTAATGAAATTACACATGCCACTTATGTTTATCATATTATACTAAGCCTAAATCAAATAAAACACACACACACACACACACACACACACACACACATATATATATATATATATATAAGATGGCCCGAGTCCAAGTGTTGGTTCAAAGTCCTAGTTTCTTTCGAATCGCTCTTAAGTCATCATGTCTCAAACGATGCAGCCCCTTCGACTCGTTGGCTTCCATGGCTTATTGATAAACCAACATCCGGGTGCCAATTCTGCAGACCTACATGCACCCCGACCCAAGTAAGACTAAATTAAAATCATTAAAGTTGCAAATCATGAAATTAATATCATTCATATATATTGTGATGAAAAAGATAAAATCCTTCAAGTTATATCTTCAAACAACACCATCATCCTCATTTATTTTCTCAATAGTCATGATCTAGTTGTTAAGAAGATACATCTTGAGCAATTTTAAAAGAATCACGATGAAACGCCTAGCTAACTTGGTACGGAATTCATTGTAAAATTAAGTTTTTGAAAGAAATATGAAACTTCTTTCGTGTGAGGCATGTCTTAAAGAATATTGATGTATGGTGAACCCCTTAATTAAAATAGTAGTATAGTACTATATAAAAATTAAAAATTAAAACTTACAAATGATATACATAAGTTATACACGTATTTACAATCTATAATTATGTGAAAATTCATTATATAATAGATTATTATATTTAATTTGTTATTTACTGGTTATTATATTTATTTTCATTATATTAAAATGGTAATTATAATTTATACAAAAATATAGTTTATTAAAATTAGTATTATATATGATATATAATTGGTGTAAATTATGGTACTTAACTAAAAAAAATAAGAATAATTACAAGAAAAATGTATCGTTGTGGTTTATCCTTATTTTGAAATTAAAAAAGGTGTAACATGATGCCAAAGTTATATAGAGAAAACTAAATACATATTATACGTAAAGCAATCGAACGTAAAACTATATAATATTGTTTAATAAAAATGTTATCATGTATATCCCATGAAGACAAAAGTGTATAATATTCATACCTAGATTTGGTGTTTGGAGGCATGCATCTATTTTTACTCTTGATGCCTGATGAGCTCCAGGATTTCTTCATACCACAAGAAACCGGATTGAACATCTTGAGCATAAAGACCCCGGTATCCAAGCTAACACTTCGAGAAATCGGTCGATCTCTCTTAATCGTCTTTTTATCCTTTAAACATGTCTTCAAGTCGCTCTTTTGATCAACTATTGATCTTTGTTTATCAAGATCATCTATAACGATATCTTTTAGAGAAAGATCTTGACTCGACTCAGGTAGGTTGTTCATCACTTCCAAGATCTTGTTTTGCGCCTTTGTAGAAGGCAATGAGCAATTATAGCCATAATAACCGCTTTTCGGCCCAAAAGAGGGCGAGAAAGCAAAAGGGTCTTCATCTTTTTTGTTATCATCAATATCTAAGATGTTACAAAATGTAAATTCGGTTAGTTTTGATAGGGAGGAAGAATGAAGAGACATATTGTTGACATGTAAATCTTCAATCTCATTCATTGTTGGTTATAATAAGGAAATATGAGCAAGTTAATTGTTATTTGATTATTTATAGGATTTTAGGATGGCCTTTAATCGTGCGATCTTCGTTTGAAAATTATGGCATGAAGTCGTACATTGTGCCTTAGTAATATAATATGTTGACTTGGGTCAACTTTCCTAAATTTTGGATGGAAATGTGAGTGGAAATTTGAATGGAGTGGATTTTCTTTCTTTGGTACTTCCTTTTGATCAAGTCATCGAGTCAAAAAGTAATACTAATAAATACAAATAAAAAAACTGGACATCTGATATTATTTTATACATGATAAGATTATAACATTGAAAAACTATCAGCAGACATGTATAAAAATAGTTTAATGTGATTCCTAATATAAACATTGGTGGACACAATAAGTTTTCATAGGGGGCGCCGACACTCGTGAAAAAAATTTTACTCATTATATACATTAAATGTTGACGATCATGATGATGCTTAAATTTAAAGCAAAACAAATAAAACTAATACACAAATAACCCAATATGTATTACTCATAATGAAGTCTAATTTCCAACTAATAAATTAACTCGATATCCAATCACTCATTGTCCAATATGTTTTAGATTTTTTTTAGCAATGTTTTTTTATGTCGATCTGTTTCTTGTAGGCTCGAATATCTAAACTAAAGAGTAACAACACTTTAATTCCAACGGTTTGTCATTTACTCTCTACTTGACACTTATTTGTTAGATAACTAAATTTTAATGTGATTTAGTCATATCATCTTAACGAACAAGGTGACAATTTGACATGTTTTTATTGTGTACTTGTGATTTGTTTTAGGTTTGTTGTTTTTGGGTGCCCGAACCAACCCGATTCAAACCAATTAGAAAATTTAAAATATTTATTAATAAACAATAGCTTACAAAAATTTATGACCCTATGAAAAAATTCCTAGGTTCACCTATTAATATAAATATTTTTTTTCATAAAAAAGCTAGTGAAAGTAGGTGGTAACTCGACGTCTAAGACGGGAGAACAATGATTTTGAATAATATTTTGATATTGCTTATAAATGAATAAGTTTTCTCCCATGAAAAAGAGAGATTAATTCGAAGTGATCGAGTCAACTCATTCATGTTTGACTGCTAATGTCAGGAGTAAACTTGCCGTCTAAAACGGGAGAAAATGTTTATAGGTGTTTTGCCCCAATTAACATGATATATTTCGTAGTTGTAGTTTAAAATAATAATAATAATAATAATAATAATAATAATAATAATAATAATATTATTATTATTATTATTATTATTATTATTAAATATGTTTTTAACCTTAATTTCCAAATTAATGTATTTAGATGATAGGTTAGGAAATGGAAGTCTACAAATTGAAAATCCAAGTGCAGTCAAATGAGAAATTAAGTGGATTTGTAGCTTTCTTTCCATAGATTTCAAACTATGTTTTAGATCATCAATTGTTATATGTTATTACTAGGGACCAACGCATCTTAACGAATACAATTAAGTGAATACTATTACCGGTATCAGTATCAAAATAGTACCAATTGATAAAGATTTGATATAATGATACCGGTACCAGCAATCATTTATCTTTTCGGCATTAGTACTTTTTGAGCTGGCGAGAGTTTAATACAAGTAGCAATCTCTCATGCGTACCTCGTACATTCAAAATCCTGGAATGCATGAATTTGGCATTAAGAAGAGCATGTTGTATTATTGTGTGTGGTTGAAACTAATCAATAAAACAAGACCCATTGAAAAAAGTATAACATATGTCCTAGATTAAATGCAAATTTCAATATTATAACAAGGGGATACGCATGATAATGACTAATGAGGGTTGAATGTTGAAAACTCTTGGATAATACACAAACCTTAACAACAATATCATATTTGAAAAATGGGTTGAAACAAAACCTACTTGAAAAAATTAAATCATACGTCTCTAAAGAGAAATTGAGAGCGGAAACTTGATTTTATTTACCACTAGTTTATATTTCTCATATCTATCTTCTATCTATTCTAATAAATAAATGTTTCTAAGAACATATGTCATATTCTTAGAGCACCTTACATTTGGTTTCCCCCCTCTCTCTCTCATATTAAATACATTTAATTATAAATATATTTTTTTACATTCTTAAATTAAAAAAATTAATGCATTTAAAGTATATTTTTTAAAAAAACATGCTTTTTAAAAAAATCAAATTATTATAAAATATAAAATATTTAATTTTTTTAATTGAAATGTTTAAAGAAACAAACATTGTAAAACGTAATGTTTAAAAAATAATATAATAATTACTTAAAGTATTAAATTATACCAAATTTTAATGATATTTCATACTAGAATTTAGATTTTCATTTATTATATTTTTTCTATTCAACCCGTGTAATACACGGGGTCTTAAACTAGTGTTATAATAAATGGAAGTCTTTATGCTATATTTTATGACTATACATGACCTTTTTTGGGCGACATAAACGTTTACGACAAGTACACTTTAGGGTTTTATGACAAAGTGACAACTATTGTGACACATTTTTATATCTGTATTTTGATATACAAGATATTGTATGCGTTTTGGTATTCGTAATCGTAGTAGAATTCATGCCGCAAGGCACCCACTAGTTATTAACTAGTATTATATCAGAGAGGCGGAATATTTTAACGTCAAAATAACATAGATTTTTTAATTAGAATTCTAAATAAAAACATTATTTGTTAACATAGCGAAATAAATAATGTAAAAAAACCATTCGTTTTACTGTTTGCCGGTATAAATCTTTCGTTGCATAAAAACAATAAGACAATTAACAGTAGCATACTGGCATTTGCATAATAAAAGTCAACTATCAAGTATTTTCAACACTCCCGTGGTTAAAGAAAACAGTGTAATGTAATACATGAGGCTATTAAGAGCTTACACAAAACTTCTATTGTCCATCATGTGGATCTAATTATGTGAATAGTTTGTACTACCATATGTTGCAAGTACCCTATATTTGCTTCTTCCATTAAAAGAGGATGAAGTACAATTGTAAAAACAAAAAAAAAGGTAATATATTTATTTATTTAATAATGTAATACATACACATCTAACTAACTATATTAAGCAACTATGACCCATAATATACCATATATTCGCCTTGCTTGTCATTATCTAACATAGAATTCCACCATTACACATCTCATCACCACCAACGACAACCACAAGAGATAGCACAAAAAAACCGGTTAACCAAACCGGTACCGGTTCGTAACCGGTTTTTAAAGTTGTTATTGGAATCGGTTTTAGGTTTTTGAAAAAACCGGTGATTTAGGATCGGTTTGAAATTTCAAGAGACCAAACCGATTATTAAAAGGTTTTTCAAACCGGTTAACCGGCCAAACTTAGGAAAAAATCGGTTATTGTCACACCCCGGGCCGGCGGGCCGGATCGGGGACCCATCGGGCGGAATAGCCCCGTGGCGTGATTGACAATCGGAGTTATCGGATTGATTACACATCACATGATATATATAAACGAAGGATACAACTATCGACCAATACACATATACTAAACATTACATGGTACTTGTTTCAAAATACATAACATTGTTTGAATACATTGTTCATCAAAACATCCCCAAAATTCCATGGTCAACTAGCCAAAGTCAAATAAACTACACTCCTCCAAGCTACCCCTTCCTACCGGCTCCTCTCATGTTAGGCCCTATACCTGTTCGTCCCCTGAGAAGCATGTAAAAATATAGTCAACATAATGTTGGTGAGTCCATAAGTTTATACTTATGAAAATCTGATTAGTCACAATTACAAGTTCCAGGGAAATGAAATAGTACATAAGCAGAGACTTCCGAAGTTTATGTATACTATCCCGAACCAACTAGTTTCATATATGTATAGGGCATACGTAAGGCCCTAAGACCCAGCCACTAGCCCACCACACCCTAGTGGATTCACAACTGTATACCTAATCCTGTATAACAGGAATGCCCTTGCTCTTGCCTTATTCCTTTCCCTTGAACTCATCACATTGCTCATGTGATTCAGTTGACGGGTTTAACACTTTTGAGGAGGGTTGTCAGTCTATTCTATTCCACACATGTTCATTTACCAAACCTGTCATTGTGCTGCCCGTGTTAGCCAGATCCCTTGGACCTAGCCCTACTGATGATGAAGACTACGCTTAGCGTAGGGTGAAGTGATGATCTCGGAGGTGTTCTTCACGCGGGGTAGTCGAAATCGCACGATGATCGGACGAAATTCACGAAATCGCCGTTCGTATGGGTGAGTGAGGTGTTTTTGAGAAATGGGTGGAATTTGCTCTAAGTGCTGCTTATATTGCAGCTCATTCACACGAATGGGTCGTTCGTGCGAAGGCCTTCAGTCGGCCGAATCTGTTGGCCGATTGGATGTTCGTTCCCCCGAGTTGCGTTCGGACGTATGGGTATCTTTTAGACTCCAAAGCGACGTCTTAGACGCCGGTTTTGAACGAAGTCAGTTTTGCAAACAATAAATATTTCTTTTGCATGTAATCGTTTCAAGGTTTTGCAGACCAAGACGTCCTTTTGTTTTTGCAGAGCTGATGAAATTGGTTTGTGCGTATAAGGTAATTGTTATCACTCTTGTGTTATTTACATTTTGTGTTCATGCGTCGATGCTAAAATCGATTAAATCATCCTTTTGCATGTAATCGTAATTTTTTTGCAGACCAAGAAAAATGCATGGGCTTGAGGCACCACATTTAAATTCTTGCCTTCAAAAAGAAAAAGAACTTGGTTCTGCCTCAGACGCATGGAGAGATGGAGACAAGCGATTCACGAAAATAGGGCAACCAGGGAAACCAGGAGACTTGTAGACGCCAATAGATCGCGATTCACGGTATTGCGATTCACGAACCCTAAGGTTTTCAATTGACGCATTTTAAGGGTTTAACGATTGACTTTATCTCTTTTTTTCCTTTTCAATTGATTTCTCATATTCATATGTTCTCACATTCATGAGTCATCATTAACAGGTTTGATCTTTGAACATTTCTGTTGTATTTGTATAAAGAACTTCTAGTGTTTATACTTTTATCTTTTTACTTGATCTAAATTGATTATGTGTGTAAAAATGTTATGGATTTTGATTGTCATCTTACTGATGGCTTGTCTTGAGGGTTTTGTTGATATGAGAATGACTAACCAATTCACTGTTCTATTTTGCTTTAATTGCAAATGCACTCCATGTGTTTGATAAAATGCCTATAAGTTCATTTCATTTTGGCAATCAATTAACTATTTTAGTTAGCTCTTTCACATTCACATTTTTCTTCACTACTTTTGGGGTTGTTATTGATCTCTTGGGTCCTTTATATGTGGCTGTTTGCTCGGGTGTATAGAGGCATGTTGGGGGTGATCGGATTTTCTAGGCCTGATATGGGGTACTATTGGCTTTGGATCATTAGCCTGATTTATGATCTGGGGGGTAGTCGGGAGTTTGGCTGATACGCTGAAGGTGATAAGCTGTTACATCTGGGTTTAGACCTGCTGGTGGGTCTCCATCGCAGGTTGTTGAGGTGTCAAGGCCTGGGGATAGATGTCCTCTTGGTGGTTACTCAGGATAGTTGGTTGTGGCACAGCCCTTGCGGCTGAATGTCTTGGTTTGTTGACAAGGTTGGGGCTGGTTTTAATAGGGGTATGGGCTGCTGTTTGTGATAGCAGTCTGCTTATCAATCTGGATCAAAACCCAAAATATAGAACTAAGCAACACAACGTTAATCTACGGGATACAGCTCCACCACCCAAAAACCACGTTAAGCAAAATTTACCAAATTCAAATCTTTGATACAGTCTCACCACGAAGAGAAATTGAATTGGTGTTCCAAGATCACCATCTAATCTTCTGCCAAAATTAGACTAGCAATGGAAACGAATGCTCTAAAATATAGAAACATTTTTTTTAATAAAATTCAAGTCTGCCATTTCTATCTAGATTTCCCGTACATAATTACAAAGAGAAGCAAAAACTGACAAGCAATACCATCCACGTTCTTTACATGTGGCATTTCTTAACAAACACGAACATTGAACAATTCAAACAAGAGAACTAATTAAAAAAAAGAACTGATATAATGGCATGAAAAAAAGCATGTTGGTCATTAATCTGACGGATGCTGCATGTGGATTAAACTGATCCAATTCTTAATTGAAATTGGGTCCACTGAACTTGGTCTTGGATTGCTCTGTGTAGGGCTATCATATAACGCTTTCCTATCAGTTTGCTATGGGATATAAGATTGCTGGTCTTGCCAAGGTTGGGTATGGGTATCTTGGGATCAATGGGACAGCCGGATGGGCATACCTGTCATACTGTTGGATAGCATTCGAGTGTTTGGGGCTGTGATTTGGTTAAATTGGCTGCTAAGTATGTTAGTGGGGTTTATGTTAGTCCATGCGTGCACTGGCTCTGATTTAGTTAAATTGGCTGCTAAAATTAAAACATTGTTCAAAGGACAATTTTCCAATCGCCACTTGTAACGATTCTTTGTCTTTAAAAAACATACCTAGATGGACTTCATCACCTTTCTTAATATTCTTTGGAATTGACTCAGGAAGAATTTCAAAAAATTGTTGTTTTTTAAAAAAATAAAAACCGTCATGTGCAACAGGAGGAGGATTGTTTAAAACAAAACCAAAGAAATTGTTTTTCCTCAAAACCATAAACATGAATCCCAACTGATAAACTCAAAGATACATGAATTTCATTAGATCTGGTAACATGTTTTAGACCAGACGAACCGACACCTTTTCTTCAATGACATATAGTTTAAACATTTCAAATGGATTATTTTGAGCAACATTAAAGGAAAAAGATAAATCATTATCATCCAAAATATCTATTGGATCAGCAAAAGTTGACATTTTATATGATACGCGTGCTATATTTTTTAAATTACATCGTTCACAAAGTAAATCGATAAATGTACCAAAATGAAAGGACGCGTCGAGCACGCAAACACGTCGAAAACAATCAAAAGGAACATACTCTATAGCACCGTTTACAAACTCCCATTTGCCACCTGAAAAAATAACAACATTAACTGACATTCTTAAAAATAATAAGGAAAAACGAAGCGGGAAAAAAGACAACGGATTTTTGAATAAAAGACAAATGTTAACAGAAAAAATAGACCACATTATCAAATATATAGCGGGAAAAAAACAAAAAAATAAACCATAAAATTTTTTGCCGATTCAAACGAGGTAATAAATATGGTAGGTGGCGATTAATCACGTCAGTCAAATCCATTCGGAAACGGCGCCTAAAACGTCGTTTTGGAGTTTAAAATACACCAATTCTGACAATTTTAAGCCGTCAAATCAGGGAATGTCACATCAATTCAGAACCGACGTCTAAAGACGCATCCGGAACGGGCGTCTAAAGACGCCTCCTTAAGGGCTTTAAGACGCCGCCAAGCTGATCGAGCCGAGCCACATGTGAGATTTAAGCCGACGTTTAAATTGGGCGTCTACATGCGTCTTAAGACGCCGGTAGAAAAGGGTCTTAGACACCCATTTAGACCCCGACAAAGCCGTCGATATGTGGGCACATATGTTTACAAAAAGTACATAAAAATGCGTTTAAAGTGGCGTTTAAGACGCCGGTAGAAAAAGAGTTTTAGACATCCCGACAAAGTCGCCGACATGTGGGCCCGTATGTTTAAAAAAGGGACACAAAAAGAGCATTTAAAGGGATGTCTTAGACGCTGGAATTTGATTGATTATTTTGGTAAAAAGATGGTTAAGTATGATGTCACACCCCGGGCCGGCGGGAACGGATCGGGTTTTCCCGTCGGGCGGAAGGTTCCCGGGGCGCGATATCGTGAGTGATAATCAAATGATCAGATTGTTTACATAACACATGATAAATAAATGAGAAATGCTAACACATCAATGATATATAATTACAAGATTAAATTACAATGTATCGTTCATAATTTAACCAAGTAAATCTATCAAAAGAATCAATGTAACTATATCTTGTATCTGTACAAGATATACAAAAGATGATTCATTGTTCTTGTCACCAAAAGCATGCAACACAAAATAAAGCTAGGTCTTCTAAAAGTCCTCTAGCTTAATCCTTGCATGTAAGTAGCTACACATGTTCATCACCTGAGAAAACATGCATTTAAACAAAGTCAACACTAGGTTGGTGAGTTCATAAGTATGTTAATTGGAAACCTTGATTCATACACATTCACAATGTCAAAACTGTTACTTGTATGTTATTTGTTTCACCTGTTCTCCCAATGGCTCCTCAATAGTTACATTCACAAGTACTGTATCATCCTAGTAATGATGCTTATATATAGGGCATGTGTAAGGGAACTAAGCCCTAGCCAACATCCCACCACATCACTACTATAACTCCACACTACTTGCAATACAACTATTGATTTCCATTCTCATTCCACATGTTTATCTCATACTTGATCACCTGTAATATCATGTATAGAATAATATGATAATGTAAAGTTATCGAACCGAAGTTTAGATAACCATTATATGTGTTAAGGATATTAGATTTATCAAATCTGTTCCTTGTATTATTCTATAATTGTGGGGTTAACTGTTGTTACACTTTTAAATATTAAGAGTGTTAGTTAACCAATTGTCATTTGTTCTCAATGCGAGTGCATAGAGCCTAAAAGGAATCCATTGAAATCCTCACGTAATTAGATTTCAATGCATCCGATTTACCTCTACCACCTTGTGTATCCATAGACCTCATCGAAATAGTTACTAGTATTATGACATGAGAATATAAATTACTCAGTCTACTAGTCAACAAGAAACGATGGATTAATTACTTATCACTGCAGATTAATATCACCATGTGTCGCTTTCCAGAACCTGACTTGAAGTTGCCCTGTCACCGGTCATACGTTACCGACCAATGAATTGATACGATCAACATACTAGCCCTACAAGCTAGAGGTTTGTCAAACCTATGGTACCACTATGCTATCGTCGGTTTAGTCACGTCAAACTAACTGGTCAGCGAATTATAGGAACTTACATGATAAACTTGTATAAATGGCACATGATTGTAGTGATATAATACAACAGGTCAATAGTAACTAATTGTAATTGTGTTCATCTGTGTTATTGTTCTCAATGTCATATGTTCTTTGTGTTATTAACAAAGTTAAATAAGAACTTGTTTTATTACATTATGTTAATTATTTGAGTGAATGATGTTGTTATCATGAAGTTACATTATCATGATTATCATTCTTTGTTCCACGTTCTCCTGTAATATGTGTTGAGTTGTAAAGCTAAGTGTTAAAAGGACTTGTCCTATTACACTTACTTAACCCTTGTGTCGAATGTTATTACAAGATATATAATATCTTTGTAACATTCATTTGTTTGCCTGTGATTGTTCCAACGTTTGTTAATGTAAAAATAACTAAGTGTTATAAGATAAAATCTTACAACTATGTTATTCTAATGTGTTGATGAACTAATAAGATATATTATTTTGTTCATTTGATTATCCCTGTCATATCATGATCATACAAGCATGCATACATTGATAAGCGATAACAAACAATTTATTATTATCTAAAATCAATGTAATAGCAATATGTTAAGCAAAACTTTTAAACAAATAAAAGTAAGCATGTTTCTCAGCCCCGAGAGTTTAAAATCAGTTAAGATTAAAGAAAAGGGGCATATGAACTCACCTTGCGTTAGAAGTGGTTGACTTAGCTTAAAAGAAGAATGCACGCGCTCTTTGTTGTTCTTGTTGTTGTGTTCACGATCCTGTATTGATTTCACGTTGTACTCGACTCATAAGTGTCAATTAGTGTAATTTGGTGTGCGTGTATGTGTTAACCCTAAGGTTGGTCAATACTCGCGTGTCTCGGTCTTTGTTCATCATTCGGCCCGGTGTACTTGTTACTGGTTTTATGTTCATCTTAACTCATTGATTTGTTATTATGTAAAAATTCTAAGTATACCTTGAAAGATTAATAATCTTTAGTGTATTGAGTTTAAATATATGTTATCCTTTCCCAATTGTATCAACACCTTCACTTTATTCCTTTGTAGTAATTATACTATTATAATCACACCTGTTGATTTCATAACGGTTAAAAGGTTTTGTTAACATTGTAATTATGTGGACTCATTCCTTAAATGTTGGGCCGAATAAACCCAAGTGGATGGAACAATCAACCGGGGCGGATCTGCAGTTGGGCCTAATAACGTGTAACTGGGCCGATTACTTGGGCCTGTCTCATGATGAAACATCACAACCCAAGTGGGCCGGAACAAATGTGTATGGGCCTCGTTTAATTGAGGTGGGCCGAAGGCTAACTTCTGGGCCGTAGTCCAAGAAATCTTTGGGCCGAATACTCCACATGGGTTGCATGCATTCAGGCAAGCCCAATCAAGGGATTTTTGAGCCGAGTTTGTGGTCTGTGGGCCGAATCACTGCATATGGGCCAAACTAGAAATGGACTGAGGGTCATTTGGGCCGAATGAACTGGGCCAGTTGGTCATCTCGGCTGAATAGCATGGGGTTGGACCAGCGTGTCTAAGTTGGGCCAATGGCTTTGGGCCTGAAACAGATCTGTTGGGCCAAGAGAAAGATGGCCGCATGAGTAGTCTGCTTAGTCGACTGGTGTAGTTGGAGTTTCAATGAAGGTTCGGCCATGGTGGTTGTGAGTGGGCAGTAGGTTCGTCTAGGGTTTGAGGCAGCAACACACACGGTTCGGCTAAGGTTCGCCTCGACATGAAGGTTCGGTACTTGTGGGTTCGTTCAGGTCTTAGCTGGGGATGATTCATGATGACAAGGTTCGGCTCACTGCTTGGCGACTCCAGGTTCGTCGGTTGAGGGTTCGGGGTAGCGGTACACAGGTTCGGTGGTGATGCGGCCAGAGGGTTCGTGGCTTGATGGTTCGGTGGTAAGGGTTCATGCATGCTGAAAAGGTTCGGCTAACCCAAGTCAACCAGCAGGGTTCGTCCTTGGTTCGGCTCCATCATCAGCTAAGCGAACCTGCACCTCCGTTTTTCCATCATCATCGATCCTCTGTATACATGGTTATTCACATGTCGTGGTGTACCAGATTAGAGTTGTCGAGGGTGTGTGATTACAACAAGAAGGGTGGCTAGCCGTTGGTATGAGGTGATCGAACCAAACACACACAAAACCCTATTTTCGTGACTTTTCTCTTGATCATACCTTGATTTCCAGTGGCTAACTTTCCAGATCAGTTGTACTTTCTTGAAGAAGAGATCAAGAGCTTCGCGTGGGTTCAAGAGAGAGAAAGTGCTGGAAATGATATTTTTAGAGAGAGAGAGTGCAGCAAAATTATGAGAAAACACCCTCATTAGTGGCTTATATACTCCGGGGTGTTCGGGTTTGTTTCGGTTGCTTGGTTCGTGATTTCGTCGCGTATACGGAACGTTACGCGTAATTTAAATGTTTTAAATAAAAAGAAGTTAATTAATTATTTTGATGAGTTTCAAAATTGTAAAAAAATGTTAAATGTTAAATGTTTTATTTTATTAAATTAATTTCGTTCATGTCGTGTTTCGTTTTCGTTTCGTCAGATCGCGTCACCATCGCGCGTATTCGTTTGAATCGTCATTCGAACGAACACGACGATGGTTTTGCTTTCAGACTTTTGTTTTCTACTTTCCAGTCATTATTTCAGAACGTTAAACTCGCAGATATGATTGTATGAATCGTCACCCACGCAAACACACTATCAGTTCGTTATTCTGAAACAACACTGAATTATTGTTTTAACTTGTATTTCCTCACTGTCGGACTCAACTAAACATCCTGTTATTACATTGTTTTCGCACTTATTTGTCGGCTATCTGATTCCTGTCATCTACGGATATCAGATCGCAACCGATTTGTTTCTGTTAATTGTTTGAACACTGTTGTTTCTCATGATCTGTTGTGTTAACTGTAGTTAGGTTTTCACTTAAATACACACAACTAATGTTCCAAATGTATGTTGTACTTACAGTATTTAAGTTTACACAAAAATACGTACAACTGTTTCTTGTATTTGGAATCCTGTTAATACAAGTACTGTTTACACACATGTAATTGCACATAGTTACTGTTGATAGTACACGCATCGTACGGACTTGCCAGCCAGTCAGGTATTAATTGTCACATATGATTAGTTTGGTAATTTTTCCATTTATTTATATATATTATTAAACGCTAAAACGTCATTAAGCATCCGTCGATTCGTATACACAAATTATAAATTCCAGGGATTTGTGTTTCATAGCATTTTCCAAATCATAGCCGTTTGTTTCTTCCTAACACACATTCTTACACAGCAACTTACAGACTTCCATTTGATGGTAAGGATTGCGCAAAACTGGAATTAGGTCGATCGATTTCGTTTTTTGTAAGTTTTTCTTTTTCTTTTTAAATCAATGGGGTTTAATCCATGGATCACTGTAACGTATTTCGAAAACTGCTTTTTTTGTTGATTTTATTTCTTTAGGATTTGATCTGGACATTTTTGAATTGCTGGTAATGTGCAGATCTGGTCAGTGCTTCTTCTCAAATTCTGAATTGTAAAATTGTTAAAAAAATGTCTTAAGAATGAATTCTTGATGTTTTATTTTGATTTGCTATTGAATTATCCAGGGCTTAGTATCAAGAAGGTTCTTATGCTACTTTATTCATCTCACATTTATAATATCGAACTCATTGTCTGCTAAGTAAGTGAATTTGGTTAAGAAATTGTGCCACCAAAGATAAAATTAATACATGTTGCTAAAACTTTGGTATTATTCTTAAATAACACGTTGATGAAGTTATTTATTCTAATGTGTAGGTAGTAGTGTGAAGATATTAGTCAAGATATTTCTGCAGGCGTTACATACATGTTTTGCTAACATACAGGTTTTGATAGGAGACCAAGAACAAACATGCTTAGCAGGAAGAAGACTGTTCCGGCTGCTGTGAGTTTCACAAATATCTTGTCAGTTGTCTCATGTTTTTTTGTTGAAATTTTAATATATTTCATACTAGTTTAATACCCCGTGTATCACACGGGTTGAATAGAAAAAATATATAAATAATAATAAATGAAAATCTAAATTCTAATATGAAATATCATTAAAATTTGGTATAATTTATTACTTTAAGTAATAATTATATTATTTTTTAAACATTAAGTTTTTAAAGTTTGTTTGTTTAAACATTTCAATTTAAAAAAATAAAAATTTTATGATAATTTGATTTTTTTAAAAGTATGTTTTTTAAGAAAATATGTTTTAAATGTATTAAATTTTTTTAATTTAAGAATGTAAAAAAAATTATATTTATAATGACATGTATTTAATATGAAAGAGAGGAGGGAAACCAAATGTAAGGTGCTCTAAGATCATGACACGTGTCCTTAAAAACCTTTATTTATTATAATATATGTTATTAACACGTGTATTACACGAGTTTAACATATATAATTTGTTAAAATTGTTAATTTTTCTCTCATATTATATGGGTTAAATAAATATAAGTTTTGAAGTTTGTATTTATATATTTTATTATTAGTTTACTTTCATTTTATTTTTTTTTAATTTTGATTATTTTTTTATTTTAACTTCAGTTTTTATTTATTTAAATAGACAATTTTATTATTTTAAACATAATTATTCATTATTTAATGAGAGAATAACATTAATTGAAGAGAGAAAGGCGGGAAAATCACATGTTAGACTTCACCCAAAGATGACATGTGGATAAAAAAACCTTTATTTATTATAATACATAGATATGTTATTAACCCGTGTATTACACGAGTTTAACATATATAATTTGTTAAAATTGTTAATTTTTCTCTCATATTATATGGGTTAAATAAATATAAGTTTTGAAGTTTGTATTTATATATTTTATTATTAGTTTACTTTCATTTTATTTTTTTTTAATTTTGATTATTTTTTTATTTTAACTTCAGTTTTTATTTATTTAAATAGACAATTTTATTATTTTAAACATAATTATTCATTATTTAATGAGAGAATAACATTAATTGAAGAGAGAAAGGCGGGAAAATCACATGTTAGACTTCACCCAAAGATGACATGTGGATAAAAAAACATTTATTTATTATAATACATAGATATGTTATTAACCCGTGTATTACACGAGTTTAACATATATAATTTGTTAAAATTGTTAATTTTTCTCTCATATTATATGGGTTAAATAAATATAAGTTTTGAAGTTTGTATTTATATATTTTATTATTAGTTTACTTTCATTTTATTTTTTTTTAATTTTGATTATTTTTTTATTTTAACTTCAGTTTTTATTTATTTAAATAGACAATTTTATTATTTTAAACATAATTATTCATTATTTAATGAGAGAATAACATTAATTGAAGAGAGAGAGGCAGGAAAATCACATGTTGACTTCACCCAAAGATGACATGTGGATAAAAAAACCTTTATTTATTATAATACATAGATATGAATCCCTCTTCTTGGTTTTGTTAACTCATTATAAACGTACATGGTTTTTTTACTTGGGTAATAAGGATTTTTTCTTGTCTAATGCGTTGAGAGTAGTGTGAATTAAGAGAATAAGATAACGTTAGGCAACATCTATTTGCAGGGTTTTGAATTTTGATGGAGATTTTGCTTCAGCAGCAAGCATGCTCAGCAGAAAGAAATCTATACCGGATGGCGGATGCTGTGGGTACTACCGGTTCATGCTTGTTTGTTGAATGTTTGAAATATACTATCTCTTGTTGGTATTGATATTAATTTCTCTTCTCACTATCTAAGCCTGCTGCTAAGAAGGTAAATCATGCAAATACGACTTTGGTAAGTTTGCAGATGGATCAAGTCAAAGCAAAAAATTTGAACATGAAGATGTTGAGGTGAGTTCCTTGTGCCAATAGATACTTAGACACACACTTACACTCTAACATATATAATTTTAGCGCTTAGAAAGTTTTGGACGAAAACATTGTTTTTTAAATCAAAAACCCTGTCTTGATGACGGTTCCCTGAAGCTGGCTAAGATGACCTTAGAAGAGAATGAAGACAGATTAGGATCTCAAATTTAAGTATGCGCTCTATTATCATCTAATAGAAGAGCACCACAGTGAAAGAGCTCATATATATGAATATATATCTTTTCTTTACAATTCTGTGCAAGACAGAACCAGAACATGAAGTTGTGGCTGAGGCTATGGGCTCTGATCCATCTGAAACCTTATGAAGATTCTGCTGCTGAAAGTATGAAAATAATATATATTTTGTTGTATTTCTTCGCTTGCAAATCTCTCATAATTCTTGACATTTTGACCCACAGATGACAAGACAAAAACAACTGTTTTCCTGTATTGTTGATGAAAATGTTGGTTGTGCTTTACACAAGTTTGTGGGTCCTGATATCAAACAGTTCCTGTTAGAGTTAAGCCTGCTTATCTGTGCAGTAGGCGCAGAGTATGAAAAAAAATCCTTTTGTGTTTTTGCAAAGTTTATTTTATATTGTTTATGCATTTCTGGCGTTCAACATTCATGTGTTTTCTCTAGGGTGCAGCTCCAACATTAAAGAAGACTGTAAAGGCAAAAAGATTTGGCAGTCTGGTGGTGGTCTTAAAGGGAACAGATTTTTTTAAATGTGGCGATATGCATTGGTGACAACAAAAAGCACATGAGATGGTCACATTGGAGACTTTGGATTCTTGGGCTGCTGCTACTGACCATGATAAGATGGTCAGCCTTCTATTTTATGTTTTTTGTTATATAGATTATTAATCATATTTATTGAGAAAAAATAAGTGGATACTCCCTTAAATTTATATACAAGCTGAAGCCAACTTTAGTAAAGGAAAATAAATGAAATTAAATTAAATCTCTAATTACCGCTAATCATCCTTTTGTTACCTTTGATTCTTGGTACCATATATTACTACTATATTGAAGATGCTAAACTTGGTTGGGAATGATGCAAATTTTTTTTGTTTGGTTGTTCGGATAGAACTTACAAACAGGATTAGTAGAGGTCCCTTAATGCTATAATTGCTAAGACAAGTTGATGTTGCTATGACAATATTTATCAAATATAAAATACTATCTTCATTCTCTTATTTGTCAACATTAAGTAATTTCTGTTTGTTACCAACATAAGTTAGTAGATGTTCATAATGCAACATATTGATTTTGTGGACCAGAACTGGTGTTCACTTTCATTGTAGGTCATGAAGAATGTAGGAGATATCCAAGAGCACGCGATAGAAATTGTTCTTAAACTCTATAAGTCACAGTGGTGCTTTTCCAGATGTATATGACAACAATAAAGCGTGCTACATTTTGTACATGCCCAATAGAAGGTGAGTTAATTATTTATGCCAAAATAATGTTGGGTTCCCTTTTAAAACACTTTTTGTCTAGAAATTGCAACCTTTTAATATATTTTTCTTTGAAAGGATTAAATTATTTTATTAATAATTCAACTTTTTACATATAAAATAATTTTGGAGGTTTATGATCCAAACATATTATTTTGAGCATAGTTTGATTTGTTGGACATTTGACCTGTTTTCGCTTTAACTTAAGAGTCATTATTATTATTTTTTGTTTGGTATCAAAAGGTAACCTGATTCAACTGAAAGAATATATGTTAGAGATGATTTAGCCCAAGGTTCAATACACTTCTTCCTAAATAAGTTTTTCAAGATATCATCTGATTTTCAAACTGCAAGTCTATTTAATATTTTTTTTTTTTGTGTACAGGATGGAAAAAAATGCTGCTGTAGGTAATGATTTTGTATATTATTTGTTGGACTTGTTTGGAGTTTATTGAAGCTAATAAGCGTACGCATCTTACCGGAAAACATATATTTAATTTTTTTTTCCAGTTTTTTGATCAAGAGAATGATTTCAGCTAAGGGCTCAAAAGCAGAACATATAATGTCCATTCAAGGTATTAACATTCAGTTGGCTTTTTTAAATGTCAGCAGTTTTAACAAGGTATTCTTGGCTACATATACCTTTCTGTTGTCTATTGATTAAGTTAAGCTTAGATACCCTAGGTTTTAGAATTATCATAATTCTTAGATGTAGCTTTGTGGTTCATCCTATAATATTGCCAATCTCTTGGAATTTATGTTATGATTAATTGTATTAACTTGTTTATATAAATGTAATATTGCTGAGCGAATTGGAAAACTTTCATGATCCATGTCTGGAGTTCTTTTTAGCAAGTAGATTTTTTTTTTCTTTTTGAAATTTTCTTTTCTCTTTGCCCTTTTATCTTTTACTATGTTGCCATGCTGAAATGATAAACATGTGTTTTGGTTTTTAAATGGCTTTATTACATTATGAGCTGCATAATTTGGTCTTTTAGTGATATTTACACTCCCCTGTCCCTCAAGTGAAAAAAACATTCACTGACATAGTCATTTGGATGTGTAATTAAGTATTAAGACTAGATCGAAGATTTTTCCGTTAGATGTGGTCCTCTTGAGCAGATCAGGACACCGATCTTTTACTTTGTCTTTTACACAGAGTCTAGACTTTAGATGGGTGTATCTTAAAGGACTTGTAAGTATGTTTTCATTACATCAAGTTCCGGCTGTCTAATTGGAGGGTCTTATGTTGCAATGCTGTTCCTTTTTTGCTGACATTTCAAATTAAACGACTTGCTCATGCTGTCAACCATAGAATATACTGTTGAGATATATCTACAATAACTTGGGATGTAAGACATCAGGAGGAGGTTTGCATTATAATTGTTATTGTAATTGGTAATGTTTTAGCATTGTTGTTTTGTTGTATTACTAATTTTTGATTTTTGCTATTATGAAGCACTTATAGAAGAGTAGATTACAAGCCCTTGCGCGTGGTGAATGTGGTTCTCTACATCGGCTTCTAAAGCTTCATGGGACACAATAAAAGTATTAGTTTAAACTTGTTTTTAGATTAAAGTAGGTATACTTTGATTATTGTTTTAGATAAGTACTAGCTTATTGGCCTGTGTATACACAGGGTTGTATAACATACTTTGTTTATCTAGTCTGAGTTTTTATGTTTATTAGTTAGAGTTAATCTTTTTATTTTGGCTATAAATAGCCTTGGATGTAATCGTTTATTAATTATCAATAAAGAAAGTCTAGAGAGAGTTATTCTCCAAACTACGAATGAATTGTTGATCTGATACTAGCTTCAATTGGTATCAGAGCTCGGTAATCAGATAATAAACGATCGGAAGGAAGGGAAGTACACCGATCAGTTGAAGCCAAGTCAGAAGGAAGCTGCTGAAGAAAAAAATCCGGAGGACAGGAAGGAGGTGCGATTGTTCCAAGCGGAGGAAACAACTCGACTACGCTACAATGCCCGATTCTAACGTCTAACAATTACAACGTGTGGGCGATTAGAAGCAAGGCAATATTTCGGGTTCATGGGATCCTTGAAGCAATCGAACCAAGAGCCAGAACAATAATGGACGCCAAGAAGGACGATACGGCAGTAGCACTTTTATTCCAAGCAATCCTGGTGGAATTAGTGCTTCAGCTTTCATAGCATAACATCGCACAAGAGATGTGGAATGCCCTGAAGACGAGATTCGTAGGGGCTGACCGGTTTTGAGGCAAGGCTGCAGACCTTGCAGTCAGAGTTCTAGGCTTTAAGCATGACTGAAAGGGAATCAATTGATGAGTTTGCTGCGAAACTAAGCAAACTCTGTCCAAATCAAACAGCCTGGGATCTACAATCAGACAAAACGTTGGTAACGAAGTTGTTGAGTTCGGTACCAAACAAGTTCATCGCGACTGTCGCCTCTATTGAACAGTTTGCGGACCTAAGTGCTATGTCATTCCAAGAAGCCATAGGGAGGCTTAAAGCTTTCGAAGAAAGAATTAGACCCAAGGAGACAGGGTCAGGGTCAAAAGGTGATCAGTTGCTGCTTTCTTATGAAGATTGGCAAGCCAAGAATAAACTGGCAAGCCAAGAATAAACAAGAGGGATCCAAGGGTCAAGGACGTGGAACAAACAAGTCCTGTTCCGAGGAAGGGGTCGAGGCAGAGCCGACACTGGTAGGGGCAAGGGACAAGAGACAAACCAAAACTCCTACAAGCAAAAGGGGTTCAAGGAAACGGCAAGCATTAAGTGTTTCAGGAGTGATGCCATGGGACACTATGCGTCGACCCAGACAGGAAGAAAGCAATCAGGCCCAAACGAATGATGACTGACCTGCTCCTTTTGATGGCTCTTGGTATAGAGGGGCAAGGAGACTCAATTCTCTTGAATGAGGAACATATTCTCCCAAAACAATTTGAGGCTGAAGGGGACAACCACTGGTTCCTTGACAACGGAGCCAACAACCACATGACTGGGAACAAAGGGCTGTTCTCCCACCTTGACCAGACAACCATTGGAAAAGTAAGATTCGGGGATGGATCTTGTGTTGAGATCAAAGGAAAGGGGAACATCGTTCTGGGGTGCCAAACCGGGGAACACCAGGTCCTCCGAGATGTATACTTCATCCCCTCCTTAAAGAGCAGCATAATGAGTCTTGGGCAACTAACTGAAACATGATACGAGGTGCAAATGAAGGAAGAATTTCTGTGGATAAGAGATGAGAACAGAACACCATTGATAAAGGTGTCAAGAGCCTCCAACAGACTCTATAAAGTGGTGTTAAAGGTGGTAGCACCAGTGTGCTTGCTGCCCAAGCTGGATGGCATGGCCTGGCTTTGGCATGCTAGGTTGGGTCATCTGAACTTCAGTTCTATGAAGCTAATTGCGGCAAAGAGTAGCAAGAGGAGTCCCTAGCATCATTCACCCTACCCAAGTCTGTGACAGCTGCTCAGTGGGAAAGCAACCTCGAATCCACTTCCCAAATCAATCCGACTACAGAGCAAGCAGCCCCTTAGAACTGATTTATGCAGATGTATGTGGGCCTATTTCTCCAATTACAGAAGGAGGAAATTGACATATCCTGCTGATAGTGAATGACCACAGTCGGTTCATGTGGGAATTCATAATCAAATCAAAGGAAGAGGCGTACAACTGTCTAAAAGGATTCATAACTCAGGTGGAGTTAGAAACAGGCAAGAAAGCAAGGAAACTCATATAGACAATGGTGGAGAATTCATCATTTTGGAGAAAAATAATAAAATTAATCACAATCATTACCAATGATTTTTTTTTTCAAATCTTCTTTTTTATTTCCTTTTATTATAAAATAAGAAATATAAAAAAAGAAAAAAAATTAAAAAAAAATTGTATATTAGGTTATTATATATATGTAACTTTATTATATATAACTTTATAAGTTACATACGAAACTTTTTGAGTTACATATAAGTAACTTCGTTATCTATATATATATTTTTTTAAATTTCTTTTTTATTATAACATTTCTAACCTTATAATAAAAAATATGAATTTTTTTTTTAAAATTTATTGGTTGTTATGAGTTTTCTTGATTTTCTCAAAAATGAGGAGTTTTCTCATTAACCTTCCTCTCTATATATATATGGTAATGTTCAAATAATAACCCACTCTTAAGTTATTAACCCAAATAACCTTGCCAAGATGAAGCTAAATCTAAGATTTTTTGAACATCATTTTAAATCATCTACAACACATTCTTCTTTTACGAGTTTGCGAAAATTCATCACCGTTTAAGTCAGTGGCGGAGCTTGGAAAAAAGTTCGGAGGGGGCCGAAGGATTTTTAGAAAGAAAACGGAGGGGGCCGAAGGATTTTTAGGATGAAAACGGAGGTGACCGAAGGATTTTTAGGAAGAAAATGAAGTGAACCGAAAGATTTTCGGACGAAATACTATTATATCGACACTTCTAAGCGAAAAAACAGGGGGGGCCGGGGCACCCCTGGCCCTTCTAATCCTCCGCCCCTGGTTTAAGTAACATCGTTGTAATTTTTTAGCTTACAGCACTGTAACTGTTTTAAGCCCAAAACTTACAAAGATGTTACGTCTTAAACGGTGATGAATTTTCTCAAACTCATAAGAGAAGAAAGTGTCGTAGATGTGTTACAATGATGCTAAAAAATTCTAAGATTTGACTTCATCTTGACAAAGTTATTTGGGTTAATGCTTTAAGAGTGGATTATTATATGTTCACAATCATATATATATATAGGGTGAGATTATGGTAAAAAAGGTTAAATTAGTGAGAAGGATTATAGGTCATTAGATCTACAATTTAATGGTTAAGATCAAACTTGTATTAAAAAAGTTAGTGGAAGGGTATTTTAGTCATAGACACTTTTGTTGATTTTTTATCATGTTCCCCCCATTTTTTAAAAGGATCATAACTTTTATATACGATATAATATTGTTTAAAACGAGTATAATATTGTTATATAAAAAGTAAAAAAAATTACGTTTTCCTTCACTTTTTATACTTGTAATATGTCATTGTGCCTTTTTGTCCGTTATTGTGTGTTTTTTTTGTGATTGTTTCTTTTTGTTCGTCATTGTGTCTTACTATTTATTTATAAAATGATGAGCTTTAAAAATAATAATGCGAAACAAAACAATTGCGTACTTTTTTTTATGTAAATCATAATGATAAAACAACAAATTCATCTAATACATAAAAAACAATGATAAGATATAATCAAATTGTCAAAAACATAACACAATGATGAATACATATAACACAATGACCTGAACATAAAATACAATGATAAGTATATTACACAATGACCTGAACGTAAAATAAAATAATGAGTATATTACACAATGACCTAAACGTAAAACACAATGATGCGTATATTACACAATCTGAAGATAAAATACAATGATGAATATATTACACAATGACCTGAACGTAAGACATAATGATAAGTATATTACATAATGTTCTAAAGATAAAACAAAATGATAAATATATTACACAATGACCTGAATGTAACACACAATGATGAGTATATTACACAATGTTGAGTATATTACACAATGTTCTGAAGATAAAACACAATGACCTAAATATAAAACACAATGACCAAAATGTATTTTTCAAAAAATAAAGACAATTTATGTTTTTTAAAATTATGAGTTTTAAAAACATAATGATGAAATACCACAATTATGTATTTTTAATACATAAAACATAAAAAATAAATATAAACAATTTATTTAATGCATAAAAACAATAACAAAATATCAAAATATGATGTAAAAAAATTAAACAGAATAATAAAAAATTAAACACAATGACCTGCAACATTAAACACAATGAGCTGAAGCATTAAACACAATAACTTTAAGCTTTAAACACAATGACCAAAATACCCTTTTTATAAAATTAGACAAATGCCACTTGTCAACTTAACAATCCTTCTCACCCTTCTCACCAATCTCGCCCTTTTTACTTGAACCAAATCCTATATATATATATAGGAGAGTGATATCTTGAAAACCTTCTTTAGTTGAGAAAACATTGAAAACAATGAAAAAAACCATCAATTTTTTTTTCATTTTTTTACAGTTTGGTTACATCGTTAGGGTCATTTTTATAAAAAAAAAATACAAAAAGCGCCGACTAGATTTAAAAAAATAATAATAAAAAACCGATTTAACACAGAACTAACAACGCTGTACAAGCCTAGAAGAAGGCATTACGTCAGTGTTACATTGTTGGTTTATTATTTTTTTTAAAAAATTTTGGTCGCACTTTTTTATATTTTTACATAAAAATGACCATAATAATGTTACAAAACTATTAAAAAAACTTTGGGGGGTTTTCCATTTTACGTCAGTGTTACATAGGGTGTTCAAAAACTTTGGGGGGTTTAAAAATGACCCTAGAAGAAGGAATTACGTCAGTGTTACATAGGGTTTTTAAGGATTTTTCAACTCAAGGGGGTTTTTCATTTTATACATCCCCTATATATTTATATATATATATATATATATATATATATATATATATATATATATATATACATACATACAGGCAAAGGATAAAAAATAACTCACTAAATATGCAATAACCCGAAATAACCCGTCAAGATTTAAGCCAAATCTTTGAATTTTTTTTAACATTATTGTAAACACATTTAGAACACTTTCTTATATTATGAGTTTGCGTAAATTATCACCTTTTGAGAATTAACATCGTTGTAAATTTTCAACTTACAACACTGTAAGTGTTTCTTAACCCAAAATTACAACGATGTTAACTCTCAAACGGTGATGAATTTACGCAAACTCATAAAATAAGAAAGTGTTATAGATGCGTTACAATGATGTTAAAAAAATCGAAGATTTGGTTTGATCTTGACGGGTTATTTCAAGTTAACGCAATAAGAGTGTGTTATTTTTACTTCTCATCCCTATATCTTTACTATTATACAAAGCATATATGACAGAGAAAATGAGAAGTTCTTAAATTTAAAAAATGTACAATGAGGATAGCATTAGGTACAACTCTTACGCTCTATTCCCGAGTTCACTTAAGGAGAGAAAAGGAGAGAATTGGAAGGAAATGAGAAACTTGTTTGTGTTCCCGAGTTTTATTTAACGAAGGAAGGGAAAGGAAAATAACAAATGTTGTGTTTCCGAGTTTCATTTAAGGAGAGAAGGGGAAGAAAATGGAAGGAAAACAAGGCCAAAATTTTTAGTGTTTCTTTCCTTCCGATTTGGAAGGAAATGGAAGGAAAGAATTCCCTTCTTTTCTTTTCGAATCATTTATTTTCCTTCCTTTTACTTTCTTTTCTCTCCTATAATAAACTCGAGAACTGAGCATTAATGCAGGGCTCGATTCCTTCAATCCCCTGGTGTAAATTCAAACCGCTCCCTCACCAAAGCAAAAAGAGTTTTCATCTAGGGTTTTCACATCTTCTCTTGCTTTCTATACTCGGTATCAAAATCAATGGGTTCATTGATTCCGAACGAGGACGATAACCAGGTATACGAAAGAGGGAGGCATCAATTCTTGGAATCTTCGCTTCTAGATCACGGATGCAGTATGAGGTATTCATCAATTCTTGGCTCCATATTCAAATTTTGAAATCACCAATATCTTCTTTAAATTAAACTCCCGCACATTTGAAAATGAAGAGATCAATTTGAAATTGCAAACATTCATAACAATACTGCTCCTTAGTCACATAAGCTCCTCAATTTGAAAACGCGACATTGTGCCTCTCCTACGGTGCCTAATTTCTTAACCTAATTTCTTATATGTATGTTTTAAACATATAATTTTACTAGATGTTTGATTTCACTTTATTGGTTATGCTTTTGCAGCTCCATGTTAAAGAGTTTTTAAGGTACATTTACTCAAACATTTGAATGGTTATGTATTTGCAGCTATATGTAAACAATCTTTTTATCTGTTGTTGAATGTACATTTACTCAAACCTTTGTATGGTTAGTGATTGTTAATTTTTTTTCTTGCTGCACATTTTAAACTAATCCATGGTTCAAGAACTTAATAGTATTATCTAAACATTTTAAAATAATCCATTTTAAACGAATTCATTTTTAACTAATCCATTATTCAAGAACTTCATAATCTTTTTTAAACTGTTTTAGCAATTTAAACACCGGAGACAATACAGTTGGTATATATCCATGAATGGTAATTTAGTAATTTAGTAATTTATTTAAAAGAATTGTTTTCATGATCTGTTCATGAAAAGTTCAAGTTAAAAGAATGAGCCTGGTATATATCCATGAGCCTGATGTGCTTAACTTGCTCAACTTGCCACCTTTAGTTTTTACCTACTATACATGTGTGATTTAATGATACACATTAATGAAGTCTTCGTAGTCTGGTTCAACATGTTTCAAATTTTCAATGGCAGGGACTCAAAAGTGTCTTTTCAAAGTCATAATGAGAGAAGTGCAAAGAAAGCCTCATCATCTTTTGATTTTTAGGACCTATTTACCCCCAATTTCTTCACTTCAACTCCCATTATTATGTTAAGTCATGCATCCCAATCAAAAGGCTCTGCTTTTTCTACAATGAGAATGATCTTTTTAGGAATATTTGATGCACTGGTTAATAACATGTCTTTAGCTTTCAAATTGTTTTTTCGGTTTCTATCATGATCATCTCTATGGACAACTTTTTTTTAATCATCTGATACAGTTGTTATGTAATCACAAGGGATGATTATAAATTACAATGATCATTCTCATTGTAGCAAAAGCGGAGCCTTTTGGTTGGGATGCATGACTTAACATAATAATGGGAGCTGCAAAAGGATTGTCATATTTGCATCATAATTGTTCCCCTAGAATCATACACTGACATGTGAAATAAGTAACATTTTACTTGATGTCAATTTTGAGGCTAGGGTTTCTAATTTTGGACTTGCAAAATTGTTAGAGGATGAAGAATCTCACATTACAACTATTTTTGCTGGAACTTTTGGATACCTCGCGCCAGGTAGGAAGATACGTTTCAAAAGCAATACTTTAAGTTTTTGTATGTTACTTATTTTTTGTACATAAATTGATGTAGGTAAATTTTATTGTAGAGTATATGCAGAGTGGTAGAGCAACAGAGAAGACAAATATCTTTAGTTTTTGAGTACTTCAACTTGAAGTTATTAGTGGGAAGAGGCCTACTGATGCATCATTTATTGAGAAGGGCCTTAATATCGTTGGCTGAGTATGTTTTTTTTTTTCTTTCTATGGCAAACAAGTACCTTATGTTCCTGATCTGTTGCAAGATCAAAAATAAAGATGTCTGATATATCAATTATGTTATAGTCACGTGCATCAGAATTTATTAGAAACAATCATAATGAACATATGTTTACATCACAAGTTCTATATGGTTTAAACTTTAAAACGTGTAGTTTTGGTAGAGGTTGGGATAAAAGGCTATGTTTTGTATTGGACCTCAAATTGACATGCATGTAATTTATGTAATTTATATCCATTCTATGAATGACCAAAAGAATATGATAACCTAAGGATAATAAACAAGTGGATGATTTCCAAGGTGATTCTAATGGTCGAAGCCTCCTATTTATTCTTTTTGGTTTACTTATGCAAACATTAGTGTAACAAAATCATACTAGCTACTATGTTAGTAGCACAATTGAAATGTATGTTTGCTCAGATGCAATAACTCTATTGGATTAATCTTAATTCCTAAAAGAGCGGGTTATAGGTCAACATGGTTAACTAGAACGAGTTGTTGCCACTATATATTTTGGCTAATGTTGCAGGTAATAAAGCTACAACTGCCTTCCTTTTTCCCTACTTTGATCCACGCTCTCCAGTAAAGAAAGGAAGGTCTCATTTTATATTTTCTAATGTTGTCACTGATTCATCCCTGCCCATGAACAAGAACATGTAGCCCTGCCCTAGAACAAGAACATGTACAATTTGGTGTATTGTTTAGGAACCAATACTGTTGGAAGATATAGATTAGACTCTTTTTTATTAACACTAACACTTTTTGAACTCTATTATGTTGCAGACCACCATGCATAATTATTTGGTTGCATTTAAAACCTTAACTTGCAATAGCTTTGATAGCCATTGATATTGAAACATTTATGTTTCAAAGTAAAGAATCGCTTTATCAAAATCCCATTTTTCTTACTATATTAGCAAGACTAGGTTATTAACACGTGTATTATACTGGTTTAATATAAAGTATTAAATAATTAGTAATGGAAATTTAGCAATTATAAAACGATATTTTGACATATTAATAAAATTTTAAGTAAAAAGTAAATAATTAAAAACTTTAATCATTATATAAATGATATATGACCTTATGATTTGTAACAATTGATATTTTTAAAATAACCGTCATCAAAAACTTCAGTTTGTATTATATTAAAAACTAACTTTTATAAATCAACAATATAAAATATAATTTTTGTAATTATTAAAGTTAAATAACTCAATTTGAAAATAGCGTTAAACATAACAAACCAAAAGTGTAACTTTCTATATAGATTTTATTATTTTTGTTTTTAAATAAATTAAAAAATGTCATTTTTTATAAAAATTTCATTGTTAAAAAACTCATTTTATAGTATATTTAAAAAAATCATTTTATAAGATAACTTGTTTTTTTACATAAATATTGTTTTTTTGAAAATAAAATATTTCTTTCTTTTAAAAATTTTGATTTTAGAAAATTTTGATGTATTTTATAAGAAAATTTAAGTGTGTTTTATTATAAAAAGATAAATAATATATAAGTTATTAGTATTATAATTATTTAATAAAAGACAGAAATTATTTAATAAGAAAGATAATATATAATTATTTAATATGAGAAAGAATTAAGTAAAATGACAAGCAATTGACAAATGTTAATAGCGGTGTGAGAATGTGACATGTGGCAAATAGTGGTGTGGTAAGGTGACATGTGGCAAAAATTTACTCTTTTATTATAGTGTATAGATATAGATTTACTATATACAATTGCATTTGATTAAAACTCTCATTTACTCTCTCCTTTTTAACTAGAAATCTCACTTGTGAGATCATTTTTGTAATTGCTTAACATTATCACAATTTATAGTACATTTTTAGCGGCATATTGTGTTTATTATAGAGAACTTGTAGAGAATAGGACTCATGAATTACGTTTTACAACACTAAGAGCTTACACATGTATTTTGGGCTCTTTTGTGTTGTCTTTATCATATCATCACTTAACCAAATTGGTGCAGGTAGATGCAAAAACATTGAATCGTAAGAAAATTTAGTTCTACATATTGATGGAATAACTTTGAGCAGACCTTGTTACATATTGAATGGTAAGAAAATGTAGTTCTACATATTGAATGTTTGAACTTTTAATATTTTTTAGATGCTTGAATGAAACCTACATTTGTCATCTGAAGAATCTATAGGTTGGTAAATAGGTTTTTTGATGGGTTTAATTTGAAGATGATTTCTTAGTGCTGATAATTTAACGTTGCTTGCAGTTTCATTTTATTACGACAAAATGCTAAGAGTTATAAAACAATTCGGCAACTTTTATCAATGTCTGGATGTGACTAATGAGATGGTTAAAGATATCTTAATTGCATATCTTTTTAAAAATCATATTTTGTGACCAAGAATCATGCATGCATTCTCTTGAATTTGGCTGAGACATGGTGTCTACGTATCACCCCACTCCACCTCACCCTGATCTTACAAATAGAGATGCAACGAGTGGAACTTATGGAGTATGGTTGTTGTTGTTGTAGTATTTATTTCAATTAGTATGTATCTTAAAGGTATATTAGACTAGATCTTAGTGAATGTATGTTTTAAAGGCTTTGGGAGTGGGTCGTCACCGCCGCATCGCGCAGGTTTCCGGATAGTATACATATATATACATACATATATATATATATATACATACATACATATATATATATATACATACATATATATATATACATACATACATACATATATATATATATACATATATATATATATATATATATATATATATATATATATATATATATATATATATAGGGGAATGATCAAATGTTAACCCTCCCTTATTGCGATAACCCGTTTTAACCCGGCATTTTTTGCCCGAATCTTTGTTTTTTTTTCATGGTTTTTGTTATACATAAATAGGGGGTTTCTTTTTGTGTTTTTGCTAATTCATCACCGTTTAGAAATTATTTACAAGTGTAGTACTTACACTCACTTACTTACACTTGTAAATAATTTTTAAACGGTGATGAATTAGCAAAAACACAAAAAAGAAACCCCCCTATTTATGTATAACAAAAACCATGAAAAAAAAACAAAGATTCGGACAAAAAATGCCGGGTTAAAACTAGTTATCGCAATAAGGGAGGGTTAACAATGGAACCATCCCCTATATATATATATATATAGGGAAGGGATCAAATAATAACCCACTTTTATTATAGAAACCCAAATAACTCCGACAAAATCAACTCAAATACTTGTCGTATTGTCATAACCTTTATTATACATGTACAATATTATGTTCTACTATATGTATTTGCAAATTCTTTTTCATTTAAGATCTTACATTAGTGTAAATTATCATCACGTTAAAAAAATGTTGGCAGTGTAATGTAAACTTACACTAGTAAATCCTAAATGCTTGTGAATTAGCCAATACACATAAAATAATAAATGTCGTGAAAAAAACTTCAAATATTTGAGTTGATTTTGTCAGAGTTATTTGGATTTCCGCAACACACTCACAGTCGCCTGGGCTTGGTAAGTGTGACCCCATTACAATTTTAAAACATTGGATTTTTCGTTATTTAAATCGCGTCTCTCCAAGAGATGTTAGGAATGTCAACTCCTTTACTATTGAAGCTCTTATGTCAAACCCTGATCAATGACTTGTACCCAAGTACACACATTTGTGGGTTCAATGTGAAAATTGTTATGGATTAAATTATAAGAAATTTAACAAAATTACTAAGTCCATTTTTTAGTCAAATCCTATAAAAAATGGTTTCTTTATAAAAAGATTCTATAAAATCAAGATGCCTTGGTGGTGAAATGGTAGACACGCGAGAATCGAAGCTCTTTATTGTTTATTCGGTGACCAGATCCATTCCAAAATGAAGAAAGTAAGGTAGACAAAAAAATCAACAAGTTAATTTTCACAGATCTTTATCCCCTTAGGAGCTACTTTACCATATTCAGAATTCAAGGGTAGAAAATATTCCTATTTTTATCATTTTTTTTGCACACACGCACACACGCGCGCGCGCACAGATGATCCATTTAATTGAGAACCAACAAGTTCTAAAGAACTAAAAAAACTAGTTCTAGTCACATGTTTTAAGGGATATGAGTATAAATTTCTTTTAAAATAAGGGATGTTACTTTTATACCTTTTTAACCTGTGGCTACAAGTGGTTCATTTAGTTATCATGTTACAATAGTTCTTATTTGAACATCAATATATATAAATATATATATAGGATTTGAATCAAATGAAAACCCGATCTTAAAGAGAAAACCCTTAAAACAAATCTCAACCATTAGATCAAACTTTTTTATTTTATGATTTATTTATATAAAAAGGGTATTTTCGTCTTTAACCACTTCCCATATACACACACACACACACACACTTTTACTCTCTCTCTCCCTCATTTGAAAAATCTGTCCTCTCCACTCTCTCACTCTACTCTGTATCTCTCTCTAAATTGAAGACGAAGAAGGTGATGGGTGGTGGTGGTCGTGGGTTTAGATGATGGTGGTGGTGGAGATGGTGAACGACGTCAACAACATCGGTGGTGCTTCTAGACGACGGTGGCTGTGGTGGTGGTTTCAAGAGGTAGTGGTCATGGTGGTTCAACCGATGGTGGTAGTGGGTTTAGGCGGCGGTGGGTTTAGGTGGTGGTGATGGTGGTGGTGGTCGTTCTCTCTCTACTCTTTCTCTAAATCGATGATGGTGGTGGTTGATGGTGGTGTGTTGTTGAACCGGCAGATGGTGGTGGTGACCGGCAGGTGGTGGTGGGGACGGCGGTTTCAAGAGGTGGTAGTCATGGTGGTGGTTCAAACACATGCTTAACCAGGTGTACTTTGTGCTAAAAAACTTGTATAGTTTTTTTGTACACATGTGTAGTTTTCAGATTTTATGGGTATTGCTTGACCAGGTGTACTTAATGTAGTAAAACTTGTACATTTTTAATACTACACATGTGTACTTTTTCAGATTTTATAGGTGTTGCTTGACAAGGTGTACTTTAAGCAGTAAAATTTGTACATTTTTAATACTACACATGTGTAGTTTTCAGATCTTATAGATGTTGCTTTGGCCAAGTGTACTTTACGCATTAAAACTTGTACATTTAAGATCTTATAGGTTTATCGTCTGTTGTAAAATGTGTACATTTTTATTCTACACATGTGTAGTGTGGTTTTGGTAATTTTGATATTCTTGTATAAAATTACACATGTGTAATGTTTGTTTCATATGTAAAATACACATGTGTAATGTTTTTATTATGGTTGAGAATATGGTTGATACACATGTGCATATTTTTTGTTTCTTAAAAAAATATGACTTTTTTATTTTGTATGAAAATTATACATTTTTATTGTAATATTTTAAAACAATATTTTTTTAAACATAAAAATAAAACACTACACATGTGTAGTATTCTAGAAATCAAATATATAAATTATATATATAGAGAGAGACAGATGAAGAGAGAGTATCCGGAGAATTGCTTCAACTGGTAAAGGCTCACCCTTCCAATGTGGAGGTCATGGGTTCAAACCTTGTTGGGAGCAATTTAATGGATATCCAGGTGAAGGAACGAATCAGGGCTTTAATCCCAGGTTCGAACCTAATGGGGGGCGAGGGTTTACGGATTCCATCCGGTTCCCGCGCATCTGGGGGCACACGTGTCTCAGGTCGGAGATCGAGGAATCGATCTTAGCTATCAATCGCCAGGATAACTGAAGGTAGCACGACGAGACAGTTTAACTGCCGTTCAAAAAAAAAAAGATGAAGAGAGAGTGAGGAGAGAGGAAAGAAAAGTCAAGTATACCTCTTAAAGGGTAAAAGAGGAAATTTACTCTTAAAAACCCCAATAAAATATTCAACTTTAATTGTGGACCACGTCTTTTTTCTGTTTAATTAATTAAAATCTAATAAAAGTTTGATCTAACGGTTCACACATGGTTTAAGGGTTTTCTCTTTAAGATCGGGTTTTCAAAGGATTCAAACCCTATATATATATATAGCCCCCGAAAAAACGAGCACAGGATGTATTAGATTTAAACTAAACTTGTTTATTATTATTATTATTATTATTATTATTATTATTATTATTATTATTATTATTATTATTATTATTATTATTATTATTATTAGGGTTAGTGTGTCATTAGTTAAAGTTAGTTTTTTTAAAGTATTGTATTGTAATTAGGAATAGTTATATTTGTAACTAGGTTAAATCCCGTGTGTTACACGGGTTTAATATACAAAATGTTATATACTTTTTAATAAAAAAAGTTATGTCCATAAAAAAAATAAGAATTACACTTGAATTTTTTTTTATAATTATACATATTGTATTTTAACATTCAAATCATCCTATCAAGCTAAATATTTTAAAATAATTAAAAATAATTCATGGAAAATAATAATTTTATTATTATTATTATTATTATTGAATATTTTAATGAACATAATTTGAAGTTAATGATAATAAGAAAACCTATATAGAAGTTTAGATAAGAAAAGAAGTTTAACTAAAAACTTAATAACTAATTGCAAATTAACTTCATTTGCTTAATAATATATTAATTATTTTTCATATCTATAATTCACAAGGCATGATTAAATAATGGATATCAATAATTAAATAATGAGTAAATTACAGAAAATGTCCTTTACGTTTATTTGACATTGCAGGTTTCATCATTT
Source organism: Mikania micrantha (assembly GCA_009363875.1). Lineage (NCBI taxonomy): Eukaryota > Viridiplantae > Streptophyta > Magnoliopsida > Asterales > Asteraceae > Mikania > Mikania micrantha. Next base: position 14,775,188 of record CM018697.1, read on the forward strand.
ATGTTCAAAAAGCGCCATTAGGATCCTTTCTGTTTACATTTTGTTGCATATTACGTCCTTTACACCGACTTTTGTTAAAACCTTTCGTTACTTATTTTAAAATGACAATTATGTCTTTCTATTTAAAGGACCAATTCTGAAACTTTAAGTTAATTTTCTTATTTTACTATATAATTAGCTGAATAAGTAAAAATATTTATATACTAACATTTAATAATATTACTATACATAAAAAGAATTAAGTTTTATGAATTATAATTATACCATAATTTGTAAAATATATAAATAAGTCCTTAGTTTTTGTAACTTACAAGAAAAATAAAAATATTTAAAAGTTTTATATTATTTAATGAAAATAGTAAGTTAAAATATAAAAATATATGAATATACATGAAATAATTTAGGTTTTTAATATTCTTATTATTAATAAAATCATTATTTGTATAGTTTACGATTTGTTTATAATATATCTATTTTATTTTGTTATAAAAATATATGAATATACATGAAATAATTCGAGTTTTTAATATTCACATTTTCAATAAAATCATTATTTGTATAGTTATAATTTGTTTTATAATGCATCTATTTTATTTTGTTTAGTTATTTGCTTTTTTCAATATACTCTAAACATATTATTAAATTTCTATATTGAAAGTGTAAGATATTTATGGCTTAATTATTTATTAGTGTACATAATTTATTAAATATAAGAAAATAAGTTAAAGCAATAATTTGTCAAATTTATTATCACTATTAATAAAGGAGTGTTAATAAATGATTTAATGCTCCAAGTTTTAGGAGGAAAACAAAAAAGAAACATGCACCATTGCATGACATGTGACAAACAAAAATCTTGATTTATTATATAAGATAGATTGAGACGACTGTACGACCCCACTGAGATTAAACGGAAACGGTAACAAAGCAAGACCACAGGCCGGAAATCTGACCATCACCGCTACAATCCCCTCCCCCCACCGACCGGCCTGGAATCTCACTAGCTCACGCTCTTTCTTCTTTCCATCATAGTCGCCGACCGGGTGGGTAAACCAAAGCCCTAGCGTAAAATGCTTACACGCAACACCATAGCCCTAGCCTAAGCCACCACCGCTTCACACCTAACGACCGCACATTGAACCCTAGCACCACAATAGGAACATGTCTAGGGATCGCCACCGTACACCATAACCAACTGCACCCAGCCGACCAAACCCTTTTTCTCTGCTTCCTGCCTTCTTTGGTCCACTGCACTTTCTTCCGATGTGAGGGAAAACAGGTATCTTGTGTTTTTTTGGTGTTTGTGATTACAAGTACACCACGAAGAGTCATACGGAGCAGAGAAACTAAAACAACTTTAACACAACAAGCCATTTTGTCTTGGACAACCCGCTGTGAGATCGTTCTTTGCTTTCTCCTCTATTTTTAACGGGTGTTTGGATTTTGATTCTGATTTTGATTTTCATTCCTACTTTCTTTCCTATTGTTAATAGCATAAGTGAAATTGTTTTTTTGTTTATCATTGTATAATTACCATTGGTTATATGTTGTAAGGTAAGTCGCGTTTACGTAGGTCATAGAGGGGTATTGTGTGCATGGGTATTAGCCTTGTGTGTGTGCCTTTGGTTTGTCTGTTTGTGTTGTCTATTGGTCCTTGTGGAGTTACGTGTGACTGACTTAGCAGTATAGATAGGAGAGCACAATATGATTCATTGAGATCGTGTCTAGGGGGAAAGGTGTGGGTAGAGGGAGACAAAGGGGAGGTATTTTGTGTATAGGGTCTTGGAACATCGAAACACTTACCGGAAGAGCTTTGGAGTTAGTGGATGTGCTCAGGAGACACAAAGTCCAAATAGCATGCCTACAGGAGACAAGATGGAAGGAGAGAAAAGGAGCAGCATATAATGGTTACAAGCTGTGGCACTCAGGTCTAATGGGGCAAAAAATGGAGTGGGATTCCTAGTCGGTAAAGAACTACAAGACCAGGTGACGGAGGTGAGGAGATGTAACGATAGGATTATGATGCTAAGGATGGTGATAGGGGAGGAACTGGTTGCAGTAGTGAGTGTATACGCACCACACGTTGGTCTTGGAGAAAATGAAAAGAGAGAGTTTTGAGAGTGCATAGATGAGGTTATGAGAACCATTCCCACAGATGAGAAACTATGTATAGGTGGAGACTTCAACAGACACATTGGGAAGGAGAATGATGGTTTTTCATTGACTCATGGGGGATTTGGTTTCAGATCCCAAAACGATAATGGAGTGAGACTTCAAGATTTTGCAGTGGCCCATGATCATAAATTCGTTTTTTAGAAAAAGGGATTCACAGTTGATCATGTTCAGTAGTGGAGGGAGGGACGCCCAGATTGACTATTTCTTGATGCGTAGAACCGACCGTGGTAGGTGGTGGGACTGCAAGGTCTTCCCAGGACCAAGAGAGACGCTAGTGTCACCACATAAACTTTTGGTAACAGATATTTCCATAAGAAGGAAGCTGGTGGAGGAGAAGAAGGAAAAACCAAGGATTAGGTGGGGCAGCCTAAAGGGAGATAAGATAATATTATTCAGAGACAAGGTTCTCGAAGGGAGACAGTACGGTTGGTGCGAAGATGCAAATCAGATGTGGGATGAGATGACAGATAAGGTGACAAGAGCAGCAAAGGAGACACTTGGAGTACGGGTGTGTGTGATAACCCCAACAACTGATACCGAGCTTAGGTTCTCGGTATCGAAAAATGTTGCATTTAACATCATGTCTAAAACCACTGCTTGTGGTATGATGTTAGCGTTGTTTAATATGTATTAAAAGACGTCTGCAGCTAACAAAATGTTCCTGATGAGAGAGTTATTTACGATGAGTATGAGAGAAGGAAGCTCAGTTACCGAGCACATTAATAATCTGAATTCTATTCTGAGAGGCCCCGAGCCCCCTCGGTTGGCAAACATCATATCCATAGTCCTTAAACCATATTTACATTATCATAGCAGCGGAATTTAAGGTGATTACATACATAAAATACACATATTAAACACACATTAAAACTTAACCCACTCTTCTAACAGTCATATAATACAACCAGTCTATGCCAGGGGTAGTCTTCAACATATGCCATGAGCTTTCCTGGACTCCTTTCACAAACTATTCAACCTGATATGCATGTAAAACAAGTCAACTTTATGCTGGTGAGTTCTAAGTTCATTTATTAGAAAATCCTTATTCATTCATGTCATCATATAACATAATCCAAATACATAACATACCTGTTCTCATATCATAATTTCATCAAATACATAACATCATAACATAATTACATAACATACATATCATCATAACATCATTTATACAGTGAAGGAACTTCACCGTCAACTGCTGACCCTGAGGTCAAACAGGCTTGTGCAGCACAAGGCTCTTAAACTATCAACCCGAAGTCGAAAACTTACACATGCATAAGATTCCATCAACTGGCGACATACAGTCGGCAGGCCTGTGTTTCCACAGGACTCTTTAAACATCATAAGCAAAAACGGCTCCTTTCACCGTTGTGCTCAAGTTTTGCCCAACCGCAGCTGGCAAAACCACATTTCCTCCTCGACCTCAGTCGAGTGTCTTACATTTCCTCCTCGACATCAGTCGAGTGTCTTACATTTCATCCTCGACATCAGTCGAGTGTCTTACATTCATCCTTGACCTCGGTCGAGTGTCTTATACAAAAATAATCATTTCTTTCTCAACCTTAGTTGAGACTTTAAAAACATTCGTTATATTTTTGCTGAGATTCTAAAAATCATTCACTTCTCAATCATCGTTAAGACTTAATATATTCTTTACATCTCAGCTGAAATTCTTAGAAATCATTTACCTCTCAACCGTAGTTGAGACTTAAAACATTCTTTACTTTAAAACATTCTTTATCTGAAAACATACTTTTCCTGAAAACATGTTTTACCTGACCATAATCAGGTTAAAATCACTTTCATACAATAACTTTATACATGCATACAATCATTTTCATAAAATAACTTTATAACATGCATATCAGCCCAAAATGATAAAACATTCAAAACAGGGCTATTAGAACTCACCTGAGCTTAATAAGACACAATCTGCTAGCTTTCTTCCTTTCCTTACTTTCTCACGTTCAGAATGATATCCTATTAATATGGATATCTTATTATAATTATAACCTTATCATATAATACAAACCCTCTTTTTAGGGTTTCTAAACCGGTAACACAACGACTACGTTGTAGTTATCTCAAATACAAGTGTTTAGCTTGCTATAACGACCCGAAGAGTTTTATAAACTTAATATTATTTATCTCAATTAATAATAACTTGAGATGAATTTATAATACTTATTATGAAGATGCTCAGATTTACGATTACCGCTCGAAACTTCGGCATGTCATAACTTTCATTCGGAGCTTTATTTCAAAATTTCGCTTCCACTCATTTTGACCATTTTTATCTCTAGAATCTTGTTATGCTTAAAAATTACTTATTTGTTCGGCTTAGATAAGCGTATTCTCTTATTTAATTAATTCGTCTTAGTGCGTTGCTAAACTTACTGCATAATACATGAGTTTAAGGCAACCAAAAGAGTATACATATTATACCCTCATAAAACTCATGAAAACCTGATCATTATCTAGATGTAATTGGGCTTCAATCGGATCAAGTTCATGTTCATCATACAAAACCAAAACTCTATCTAAACATGTTGTTGGTATCTTTAATCAATCAAGACTAAACTAACACGAGATGAGAATTATGAACGCATACCTTAACGATGTGTGTAGTTAGTAGTAATCAGTTTTGATCGATTTCTTCTTGATTTCTTTCTCTGGTTTATGAGATCAAAGGTGTAGTTTATTAAACTGTTTGCTCGAATCCTTTTCTGATGTATATATTGATACATATCCTGGGAACCGACTTACCAATTCGATAAGCTTCTGATTACATTTTTGATACATATCCAAGCTTTTGAGAATTAATTAAAATTTTCACTTAAGGCCCTTCAACTTTGAGATGTTATTTTTAAAACCCCCTTCTACTTTGATCACATATTTTTAATATTCACAAGCTTATATCGTGTTCATACTTTATCGTATAACGGTCCCGCTTATATTAATCTGATCATAATCACTTCGGGAACGTTCATAAAAATTTCGAACCCAAACGGTCATAGAAATTTTTACACGTTATTAATAGGCTTTATAACGTGTCCATACCTTATCAGATATTTTTATCGTTTATATCCTTTTTGATCATAATAACTTTACGAACGTTTATATAAAATTTGGACATAAACGATTATTGAAATTTTTCGGTTGTTACAAATCTACCCTCCTTACAATAGGTTTCGTCCTCGAAACCTGTTATGTTTCAAACAAATGTGGGTAGAGTCGTTTCATCTCGTCTTTAGTCTCCCATGTAGCCTCAGATCCTTTTCGGTGTTTCCATTGAACCTTAACGTGTCTAATCGTCTTGTTACGTAACTGTTTTTCTTTCCTGTCAACAATTGCAACTGGTTCTTCTATGTAGTTTTGCTTTTCATCAACTTCAATGTCATTTAATGGCACATATGTTACATCATCTGCTAGACATTTTCTCAGGTGTGAAACGTGAAATGTCCGATGAATTCCACTCAGTTCATCTGGCAGATCTAACCGGTAGGCTACCTACCGACCCGTGCCATTATTTGAAAAGGTCCAATAAATCTCGGGCTCAGCTTTCCTCTTTTCCTAAATCGAATGATTCCTTTCTATGGAGAAACTTTCAACAGTACCTGGTCACCTACTTCAAACTCTATTGGTCTTCTTCTTTTGTCAGCATAGGACTTTTGTCGATCTTGTGCAGCTTTCATTCGCGCTTTAACTAGTTGAAGCTTTTCAGTCAAATCTATTACTGCAGCTTTGCTCCCTACTTCTTTCTGTCCTACTCCTCCCCAACACACAGGTGTTCTACAACGTCGTCCGTACAATGCCTCATATGGTGGCATTCCAATACTAGCATGGTAGCTGTTGTTGTACGAGAATTCTACCAATGGTAAATGATCATCCCAACTACCACCAAAATCAATAATACAGGCTCTGAGCATGTCCTCTAGAGTTTGGATAGTCCTTTCAGACTGTCCATCTATTTGAGGATGATAGGCAGTGCTGATATTAAGCCTTGTACCCATCGATTCATGAAATCGTTTCCAGAATCTTGAAACAAATCGCGTGTCACGATCGGACACTATAGAAACTGGAACTCCATGTCTTGTAATTATTTCTTTCACAAATAATTCAGACAGTTTCTCAGACGTATAAGTCTCACGTATAGGCAAGAAATGAGCACTTTTTGTTAATCGGTCTACAATCACCCAAATAGTATCATGACGTTTCGCCGTGAGAGGCAACTTGGTAATAAAATCCATGGTGACATGTTCCCACTTCCATTCTGGGACTTCTAGAGGTTGCACATAACCATAGGGTTTCTGATGTTCGGCTTTTACTTGCGCACATGTTAAACATTTGTTTACATACTGCATCACATTAAACTTCATACCTGGCCACCAGTAATCCTTTCGAAGATCTTGGTACATTTTCGTTGCACCAGGATGAATAGAGTAACGTGACTTATGTGCTTCGTCTAGAATTCTTGACCTGATGTCCCCATTTCGTGGAACCCACATTCGACCAAATCGGATTTTAACACCAAATTCATTTTCTTCTAGACTTTTAACCTGGCCATAGATTCTTTCTAATCCAACATTTTCTTCCTTTAGTCCTTCCTTCTGTGCATCCTTGAGCTCATTTAGAAAATCAGGTGTTATTACCAAACTGTAAGACTTAACTTGTATAGCAGAGTGTTCTGTCTTACGATTTAGAGCATCAGCCACCACATTGGCCTTGCCCGGGTGATACAAGATCTCACAGTCATAATCTTTGAGTAGCTCAAGCCATCTTCTTTGCCTCATATTCAAGTCTTTCTGTTCAAAGAAATATTTTAAGCTTTTATGATCTGTGTAGATTGTACATTTGACTCCATATAAATAGTGCCTCCAAATTTTTAAAGCAAATACCACAGCAACCAATTCCAAATCATGTGTTGGATAATTAGCCTCGTGGGTTTTCAATTGTCTTGAGCCATACGCTATTACCTTTCCCCTTTGCATAAGTACACAACCCAAACCTAGATAAGACGCATCTGAGTACACAACCATGTCTTCATTACCATCCGGTAATGCTAAGATAGGAGCTTCAGTTAATCTCTTTTTCAATTCATCAAAAGCTTGAACCTGAGTTGGACCCCAGTCATATTTTACTTCTTTCCTAGTCAATTTTGTCAATGGTGTAGCAATCCTGGAGAAATCCTGGATAAATCTTTTGGAATAACCGGCTAATCCGAGAAAGCTACGAACTTCCGTTGGTGTTTTCGGAGGATTCCATTTCATTACTGCTTCTACTTTAGCTGGGTCCACCATTATGCCTTCTGGACTAATAACATGACCTAGGAACTGCACTTCTCGTAACCAAAAGACACATTTGGAGAACTTGGCATAAAGCTTTTCTCTTCTTAGTATTTCAAGTACTTCCCGTATATGACACGCATGATCACCTTCACTCTTTGAGTATATTAAGATATCATTAATGAACACAATCACTGATCGGTCTAGCATGGGTCTGCACACCCGATTCATCAAATCCATAAACGCTGCAGGAGCATTCGTTAACCCAAAAGACATTACAAGGAACTCATAATGTCCATAACGTGTGCGAAATGTTGTCTTCGGAATGTCTTGTTCTCTCACCTTTAGTTGATGATACCCTGATCTAAGATCTATTTTAGAAAACCAACTTGCCCCTTGTAATTGGTCAAATAGATCGTCAATTCTTGGTAACGGATACTTATTCTTTATTGTAAGCTTATTCAATTCCCTATAATCAATACACATTCTCATGCTTCCATCCTTTTTCTTGACAAACAACACTGGTGCACCCCAAGGTGACACACTCGGTCGTATAAAACCTTTGTCTAGAAGGTCTTGTAGTTGGGTCATTAATTCTTTCATCTCTGTTGGAGCCAGACGGAACGGTGCCTTGGCGACAGGTTGAGCTCCTGGCACAACATCAATTTGGAATTCGATTTCCCGATCAGGTGGAATTCCTAGCAAATCCTCAGGAAATACATCAGGAAAGTTACACACCACGGGTACGTCTTCCAATTCTTTTACCTTAATTTCTTTGTCAATAACATAAGCCAGATAAGCCCCACACCCTCATCTCATAAATTCACTCACCTTAATCATTGAAATGACTTTAGGCGCGTTGAACACTTTATCCCCATAAACCGTTACTGAACTCCCATTAAGGGCCGTTAAGAAAATCATATTTCGTCGACAGACAATGTTAGCCTCATGTTTGGCCAACCAATCCATACCCAAAACTACATCGAAACCTCCTAACGTAATCACAAACAACTTAACAGGGAATCTATGACCTTCTATATCAATGTAACAATCATCATCAATAGCCTCCGTTACTCTAGTGGATTTACCAAGAGCAGTTTCTATGTTAAAGGCATTTTCTATTTTTTTAATATTAGCACGCAGTTTATCACAAAAAGTAAAAGCCACAAAGCTCATACTTGCACCAGAATCAAATAGCACTGAAGCAGGGATATCGTTAATCAAGAATGTACCTGTCACCACATCCGGGTCTTTATCTGCCTGATCCTTAGTCATAGTAAAGGCACGAGCTTTTCCCTTTTGCTTATCACCTCCCTTGCTACTTTCAGGTTTGCTGGCTTCAGCAGGCATTATCTTTGGTTTAAAACAATTCCTGCTCACATGACCGATTCCACCACAATTATAACATTTTGGCATACTAGGACAATTATTCGAGAAATGTCCAGTTTTTCCACAACGGTAGCACAGAGTAGTCCCCATCCGACATTCTCCCCCATGTTTCCTTCCACACTTAGGGCATGTTTCAAATCCTTCCATTTTAAACCTTTTCATAGGGGGTCCTGATTTATCATTTCTGTGTCTTTTAAATTTAGGTGACCATTTTTGCTTAGGTTCTTCCTTTAATGGTTCAGCTTCAAACACATCATCCCAGACAATACCGCTAATCTCTACGGCCGATTCAAAAGTTCTGGGAGCATGCGCCTTTACATGTGTTCGAACTCTAGGTGGTAGTCCTTCCACATATAACTTCAACCTGCGTTCCTCCGTGTTTACCAAATGAGGAACCAATCTTGACATTTCATTAAATTTTGACGTATATTGCCGATGATTCATACGTCCAGCTTTCAAAGTCAGAAATTCCCGTTCGATTTTATCAATTTCATTCTTTGGACAGAAGTGTTTCGTAACCAATTCTTTTAAGTCTTCCCATTTCAAGCCTTCCACATCAGCAGTGGTCTTTGACTGCTTGACTGTATTTCACCAATGTAGAGCTTCTTCATTAAACGAATGAGCTGCAAACTTCACAGCTTGGTCTTCCCGGCATTCACTGATATCGATAACCGCCTCCATAGCCGAAACCCAATGGCATGTAGCCACCGCATCTTTCTTACCATCAAAGGGTGGAGGATTGCACCCTTTGAAAGCTTTATAATCACATCCTTTGGGTTCATTTGTACCCGAACCCTTACCTTTAGCATTGATGATCAATACCTCATCTTCATCGTGCTCTATGTTAGAGCTGTTAGCTTTCTCTCCTTCTTCAGTAGCTCCTTCTTTAGTAATTTCCTTTTCGGCTTTGGTTCTATCTGAAGGTAATAGGTCTTTTAAAATTTTACGAACTTCATTAGATATTGCCTTTACCACCACCGGTTCAAGCCTAATTTCTTCCTCTTCATTTTCTTCTTCAGTGTTGACTTCAGTTTCCGCATTATTCACTGGTACTTCCTCAGCTTGCTTCTTGTTTTTAGGTGGTCGGCCTCGACCTCTACCATGTCCACCTTCTTTCTTTTCTCCTGCCATTTTAGTTTTCTATACATAATGCAAACAACCATGTGTCAATCAAGGTAGTAATTCCGGAAATAATAAGCATTGTAAATTGTTAATGACGTTGATCAAGTGTAATTAACTATTTACCTCACTCATAAGTTCTAAACATTTCCAATCATGAACACATTATCATTCGCAACATCATACTACTTTAATCTATATCTTAAACATAACAAAGCTCTAAGGTCATATGCTCATGTCATCAAACTACCCTTGACTGGCATTCATTCTGTCCCATTTTCAGTCTAAGTCCAGCCATTAAGGATGACTGGATCTCTCAAACTATGGCTCTGATACCAACTTGAGAGGCCCCGAGCCCCCTCGGTTGGCAAACATCATATCCATAGTCCTTAAACCATATTTACATTATCATAGCAGCGGAATTTAAGGTGATTACATACATAAAATACACATATTAAACACACATTAAAACTTAACCCACTCTACTAACAGTCATATAATACAGCCAGTCTATGCCAGGGGTAGTCTTCAACATATTCCATGAGCTTTCCTGGTCTCCTTTCACAAACTATTCAATCTGATATGCATGTAAAACAAGTCAGCTTTATGCTGTTGAGTTCTAAGTTCATTTCTTAGAAAATCCTTATTCATTCATGTCATCATATAACATAATCCAAATACATAACATACCTGTTCTCATATCATAATTTCATCACATACATAACATCATAACATAATTACATAACATACCTATCATCATAACATCATTTATACAGTGAAGGAACTTCACCGTCAACTGCTGACCCTGAGGTCAAACAGGCTTGTGCAGCACAAGGCTCTTAAACTATCAACCCGAAGTCGAAAACTTACACATGCATAAGATTCCATCAACTGGCGACACACAGTCGGCAGGCCTGTGTTTCCACAGGACTCTTTAAACATCATAAGCAAAAACGGCTCCTTTCACCGTTGTGCTCAAGTTTTGCCCAACCGCAGCTGGCAAAACCACATTTCCTCCTCGACCTCAGTCGAGTGTCTTACATTTCCTCCTCGACATCAGTCGAGTGTCTTAAATTTCATCCTCGACATCAGTCGAGTGTCTTACATTCATCCTCAACCTCGGTCGAGTGTCTTATACAAAAATAATCATTTCTTTCTCAACCTCAGTTGAGACTTTAAAAACATTCGTTATATTTTTGCTGAGATTCTTAAAATCATTCACTTCTCAATCATCGTTGAGACTTAATATATTCTTTACATCTCAGCTGAAATTCTTAGAAATCATTTACCTCTCAACCGTAGTTGAGACTTAAAACATTCTTTACTTTAAAACATTCTTTATCTGAAAACATACTTTTCCTGAAAACATGTTTTACCTGACCATAATCAGGTTAAAATCACTTTCATACAATAACTTTATACATACATACAATCATTTTCATAAAATAACTTTATAACATGCATATCAGCCCAAAATGATAAAACATTCAAAACAGGGCTATAAGAACTCACCTTAGCTTAATAAGACACAATCTGCTAGCTTTCTTCCTTTCCTTACTTTCTCACGTTCAGAATGATATCCTATTAATATGGATATCTTATTATAATTATAACCTTATCATATAATACAAACCCTCTTTTTAGGGTTTCTAAACCGGTAACACAACGACTACGTTGTAGTTATCTCAAATACAAGTGTTTAGCTTGCTATAACGACCCGAAGAGTTTTATAAACTTAATATTATTTATCTCAATTAATAATAACTTGAGATGAATTTATAATACTTATTATGAAGATGCTCAGATTTACGATTACCGCTCGAAACTTCGGCATGTCATAACTTTCATTCGGAGCTTTATTTCAAAATTTCGCTTCCACTCATTTTGACCATTTTTATCTCTAGAATCTTGTTATGCTTAAAAATTACTTATTTGTTCGGCTTAGATAAGCGTATTCTCTTATTTAATTAATTCGTCTTAGTGCGTTGCTAAACTAACTGCATAATACATGAGTTTAAGGCAACCAAAAGAGTATACATATTATACCCTCATAAAACTCATGAAAACCTGATCATTATCTAGATGTAATTGGGCTTCAATCGGATCAAGTTCATGTTCATCATACAAAACCAAAACTCTATCTAAACATGTTGTTGGTCTCTTTAATCAATCAAGACTAAACTAACACGAGATGAGAATTATGAACGCATACCTTAACGATGTGTGTAGTTAGTAGTAATCAGTTTTGATCGATTTCTTCTTGATTTCCTTCTCTGGTTTATGAGATCAAAGGTGTAGTTTATTAAACTGTTTGCTCGAATCCTTTTCTGATGTATATATTGATACATATCCTGGGAACCGACTTACCAATTCGATAAGCTTCTGATTACATCTTTGATACATATCCAAGCTTTTGAGAATTAATTAAAATTTTCACTTAAGGCCCTTCAACTTTGAGAATTTATTTTTAAAACCCCCTTCTACTTTGATCACATATTTTTAATATTCACAAGCTTATATCGTGTTCATACTTTATCGTATAACGGTCCCGCTTATATTAATCTGATCGTAATCACTTCGGGAACGTTCATAAAAATTTCAAACCCAAACGGTCATAGAAATTTTTACACGTTATTAATAGGCTTTATAAAGTGTCCATACCTTATCAGATATTTTTATCGTTTATATCCTTTTTGATCATAATAACTTTACGAACGTTTATATAAAATTTGGACATAAACGGTTATTGAAATTTTTCGGTTGTTACATATTCTGTCCAGATTATCATCTGTGGGAATGAAATTCTATTGGGAGACTAAAGCTGTACTATTGCTATCTTTACTACCTGATAGTTGGTCCGGAACGGTGACTGTTGTTACTATTGGAGGTCAAACGGTGCCACCGACGATAAGGTTCAAATACCTTGGATTGTTCTTACAAAGCGATGGTGAAATTGACAACGACGTAGCCTATAGGGTCCAGGCAAGATGGAATAAATGGAGTGCCGCAACAAGCATTTTATGTGACAAGAGATTCCCGGAAAAGTTAAAAGGTAAATTCTATAAAGTCGCGGTCAGATGAGCAATGATGTACGAGACATATTGTTGGATGATTAAGAAGACCCGGGAAAGGAAGTTGGAGGTGACATAGATGAGGATGTTGAGATGGATGTGCGGGCACACAAGACTCGGATAAGGAATGCGGTTTTCAGGGACCGATTACAGGTGGCAAACATCTCGGACAACGTAAGGGAAGGAAGATTGAGATGGTTCGGGCATATGAGAAGAAGAAACCAGTTGGCAGTTGTCCGTAGTGTGGAGATACTTGATGTATGGGGTTTGGGATGATGATTATGTGTGTTTAATGCTTAAATTTACACATATTCAAGTGCGTAATTGGTTGAATCTAGATAACTATGCGATTTGGTTGTTTTGTAGGTTAAACGAACGGATTGGAAGCAATTTTGGAAAGATAAAAAATGATTAAGAATGAATGGATTTTGAGCTTTAATGATAGAGGAGTGGAAGACAAGGATTTGGGCGTTTACGGGAAGCGAAACGGACTTGAAACGAGAAAGTTATGAAGAAAACAAGATTTTGGGATTCTGGCCGGCGTAACCTACGGGCTTGGGCGTAACCTACGGCGGCTGGAGTATGTTTTGACAGAACTTGTCTGGCGTAACCTACGGGCTTGGGCGTAGCCTACGCCGGTCGCGAATTCTGCACGTATTTAAGCCTCAAAAATTAGGGTTTTGAGGATCCTAACTCATTCCATTCGACTTGGGACGGCTTCGGAGGATTTTAGAAGCCAAAATTGAAGCTTTTCCATCATTCCAATCCATTCAATCGCTCCATAATCATCCATGATGAAGATCCAATCAAGTTTTGAAGATCGATTCGGTGTCATGTGCGGCTAATTTCTTCGTGGTTTCCTCCGGGTGGAGGATTCTAGTAAGTAGATGATTTGATTTAGTTTTCAATCTTGTTTGGGACATGCAATCTAAGCATTCGATGCTTTTTGCTAGTTGTTTTGATTATTTGATTGTAAACAATTGGATTTGATTTGAACCTTAATCATTGCTTTTCAATTCCTGAGAGTTCTAGTAATTAGGATATATTAAGTTGTGTTTTGGGTTGATTACATTCAATTGATGTTCTTGTGATAATCTTCCATTGTTTTGCAATCGAAGCAAATGGTCCTTGTGTGTCACAATCAAGTAATTCATATGTTCATGTCTATGTGAACTCCCAATTGAAACTAAGTTAAATATCTATCTTTGAATCTAAATCCCGGAGGAATCACCTTTTTAATTATTATTTAAAACCATTTTAGTTAATTGCAATTGATTTTCAAGTTTAACAAACAAACTCTTTAATTCAAGTTTACATTTTTCGTTTTAGTTAAGTTTAGTTCATAAATCAAGTACCAATTACACCATCCACAAATACTCCTCGTGGTTCGAAACCCGACTTACCCTATCTAATAAAGTAGCTGGGACTTGAGTTTTACTCTTATTTTTGACTGACACTTCGACATCGGTCAATACTTATGGTGGAGGGGAAAAGGTGTAGGGGTCGACCAAGGATGACTTGGGAAGAGCTCGGGATATGGCAGAGTTACACCTCTTTGAGGACATGATCAGTGATAGGACTTCATGGAGATGAAGAATAAGGGTGAGTGAGCGCTAATGCTGTAGGATATAAGCCTAGTTCCGGTCCTTTTTAGGTATAGTCATAACTTTGTCTTCCTTAGTATAATGTGTGTGTGATTATGCCTGTATATCCATATGCTTGTATGTTGTATGCGTTTATTTCTCATGTTCTTGTATTTCTTGTCTTTATGCTTGGTCGTGTGGGTTGGGAGCTAGTCGTAGGGGTTTATGTGTTTTGTGTGCTCATTTGATCCTTGCTGGTGTGATTGCTTGATATAATACCATAAATGTTTAGATGTTTATTTGTGCCGATAAAACGTTTGTGTTTCATGTTTGTGCTTTTGGTGGCTTGGTTATATGTTTTGAATTTTCTGGTGGTATGAAGAAAAATAAAACAAAAATCGGAGCTTTTTGAGCTGGAGGACTCCAACAAAGCATGCTCTCTATCTTATTTTTAGATAGGGTTAGGGTGTGTCTTTATCTTTCCCTCCCTACACCCCACTCAAAGTGAGATTTTAACTGGGTATGCTTGTTGTTATTGTAATTAGGAAGGGCCTAAATGTAATTATTGGTAAACATAATTCGGATATATAGGGCAACTATGACTAGAACGAACAGAGTACAAAAAAATAGTTCGTATATACAACTTTTCGGTTTGCGTGTAATTCTTTGATCTTGTTCTTCCAAATTCGTTTTTTTGTTCTTTGATGAACCAAATAATAGCGGATTTGGTTATGGACAACATAAACAAGGCTTAGATGATGAACTCTTTTGTAAAATATGATTAGAACAATCAGACCTTATGGCATAGACTACATGGAAACCTCCTTACAATACATCAAGGGAACTCTAAGACACATTTACATAACATTCAAGAGAAAACTTCCCAGACTATCGGTGTAAGGACCTTACGGCGGTCTTTCATGCTGAACACTTTCTCTCTTTAATTTTTGTGTCTTTTGGCAGTGGGATGTATTGAATGAATTTAGTTTCTTCAGACCTGCTCTTTATAGCCTCTTTCCCTATTTTTTCCCCATTAGTCCATGTACTTGTCCTTTTGGTCTTTGCCTCTTGGGTAAGGACCTTCTGCCATTTCTCCATCTGACTTGATTGCTAGATGGGCTGCATTTAATGTTTGCACATATCTCATGATTATGGTTGACTAATGCCCCATGCTTCTTGGATTACGGTATCTCTATGTACCGTCTTCAAGTGCCCCCAGTTCAGGTGGTGCACCTCTTTAGGGGTCACTTCCTGAACTCGTAAGGTCCTTTCAGCCGTTGCGCGGTTTGCTGGTTTGTTTGTTTTGTGTGTAAACATGGATATTTTGGTTTTTATGCAATGGGACATGCACCTTTTGTGTGGCATTGGAATGCCTTTGATCACTCTAAGGTTTTATGCATTTGATATTTACATTTCTTTGTGTACGTACGTTGCCGGGGACCCTTTTCTAAAGCCGGTTACCCGTTGCCTCTTTTTCTGAGGTATGCATGCTTTTTTTTTTGTTCGCGCGAGTGTTGATGGGATTGATTCTTTCCCTGTTTTGAAATGCATTTATTTGCATTTTTAAGGAGACTATTATTGTCTCTTTCCTTTGTGTATATGCATGCATACATATGCTCTTGTTGCATATATATGTATGTATATATTTCCGGGGAATGGTTTTTTGCAAGTCATTCCATCATACGTATTTTCAAAACAGACGTACAAAAGGGGGTAATACATAGGTATATAGTTTGCTTGGGATGATAATGTCACACAGTGAAATCAAAAGGTGAGATATGGAGTAAGAAACTGCCATGTTTTGTCGGTAAGGACCTTACCTTTCGCCACGTAAGGTCCTCCCCTGGAAGAGGCTTCTTATGCTTCTTTCGGCCTGTATGGACCACTTTTCATCAGGTCCCATTCCCTAGCTTTGGAGCTTGTGTCTTTTCCCTTTACAAAGGCTCTCACTTTGTCCATCAAACCATCGAATGTCTTTGGGAAATCTTCCCCGAGCTTTTCGCATAGATGGGGTTGTCTTACCCCATTGATGAAGCTGCTGATTTTCATGACCTCCGGCACGCCTTGTATTTGCATACTTTCGGTTATGAACCTTTCCATAAATTGTTCCACCTTTTCCTCGTCTCGCCTCCTGATGTGCAGTATTTCATTCGGGTTTTTCAAAGCCTTTTTCTTTTGGTGGAATTGCTTTAGGAACTTGTCTCGCAATTCCTCATAGCTATCGATGCTCCCCGGCGGGAGGCTATCAAACCACAAACGGGCAGCTCCCGTCAAAGTCTGCACAAGCATGTGACACCAAGTGGGAAGGTTCCACCTTCCTATCTTTCCAGCTCCCACAAAGGTATGTAGGTGATCATCTGGATCATTAGTTCCATCATATTTCCCTACATTCGCAGGTAGCTTCAACTTCTCGGGTAGCGGGGCTTCAGCTATACGACGGTTGAACTTCGACAAGTCCGTGTAGTTGGTAGGTTGATAGGGTCCTAACAATGGATCTTCTTCATCCTCCGGTCCTCCTTTATTCTTCTTATGATCGTTATTTTCTTCTACCCGTGTCCGGGTCGTTTTTTGTTCTTTCAACATCTTGAGAATCTTTTCCCACAATTCTTCGTTGTAACGAGGTTTTTTGACTGGTCCTTCTGGCTCCTCTTCGCTGTATGAGAGCTGAGCTTTCAGTTTTTCCAACTTCTCTCTGTGTTCTGGCTCGGCCAGCCTGGCCTTTAATGTTTCTCTGTGGTTCTTAACATAATCTGGAGTGATCGTCACCCCCATTTCCTCTTCACTTGATCCTCCGGTCCTCCTTTATTCTTCTTATGATCGTTATTTTCTTCTACCCGTGTCCGGGTCGTTTTTTGTTCTTCCAACATCTTGAGAATCTTTTCCCACAATTCTTCGTTGTAACGAGGTTTTTTGACTGCTCCTTCTGGCTCCTCTTCGCTGTATGAGAGCAGAGCTTTCAGTTTTTCCAACTTCTCTCTGTGTTCCAGCTCGGCCAGCCTGGCCTTTAATGTTTCTCTGTGGTTCTTAACAAAATCTGGAGTGATCGTCACCCCCATTTCCTCTTCACTTGATCCTCCGGTCCTCCTTTATTCTTCTTATGATCGTTATTTTCTTCTACCCGTGTCCGGGTCGTTTTTTGTTCTTCCAACATCTTGAGAATCTTTTCCCACAATTCTTCGTTGTAACGAGGTTTTTTGACTAGTCCTTCTGGCTCCTCTTCGCTGTATGAGAGCTGAGCTTTCAGTTTTTCCAACTTCTCTCTGTGTTCCAGCTCGGCCAACCTGGCCTTTAATGTTTCTCTGTGGTTCTTAACAAAATCTGGAGTGATCGTCACCCCCATTTCCTCTTCACTTGATCCTTCGGTTATTTCGGGTTGAGAAACCAAAGTGTTCCCGATCGAGGTTGACCTCCTTTTACCAGAGCTTTTAGTAACCAAGTTATGGGGTGTAGAATGAGTGTTATCAACAGCCATGTCGTGTGATCGTGTGTGTCAACTAGTGACCCAAAAGCGGGTCCCACACATGGCGCCAAATGATGAACCAAATAATAGCGGATTTGGTCCTCGACAACACAAACAAGGCTTAGATGATGAACTCTTTTATAAAATATGATTAGAACAATCGGAACTTATGGCACAGAATACATGGAAACCTCCTTACAATACATCAAGGGAACTCTAAGACACATTTACATAACATTCAAGAGAAAACTTCCCAGACTATCGGTGTAAGGACCTTACGGCGGTCTTTCATGCTGAACACTTTATCTCTTTAATTTTTGTGTCTTTTGGCAGTGGGATGTATTGAATGAATTTAGTTTCTTCATACATGCTCTTTATAGCCTCTTTCCCTAGTTTTTCCCCATTAGTCCATGTACTTGTCCTTCTGGTCTTAGCCTTTTGGGTAAGGACCTTCTGCCATTTCTCCATCGGACTTGAATGCTAGATGGGCTGCATTTAATGTTTGCCCATATCTCATGATTATGGTTAATTAATGCCCCATGCTTCTTGAATTACGGTATCTCTATGTACCATCATCATTCTTGATTACCAACAATTGGTATCAGAGCGGTTTACATAGTCGATCAAGGGCGTTTATCATCACCAATTGAAGAAGACGATCTGGATAAGAAAAATAAAAATTGGATCTCAATTCATTCGAAGAAACGAGAGCGCAATACAAAGCAAACTTGTGGATTTCTTATATTCAATTTATATGTTCTCAATTCGCTGCAAAAGATTAAAGGTGTGATCTGGTTCTCGTGCGGCTTGTACGAGATAAAAGAGCAAAAGTAAAGCAATTTGATTGCTTGTCTTGCAGTAGCGAACAAAAGGAAAATAAAACTTCCTTTATTCTTAACAAATCATTGGCTTGGTTGCATCGATTCAAGGAAACATCTATTGTATTTTGTTTGGAATTGCAAGGCAACATATAAGAAAAATGTTTCTTTTTCCTTTGGTGTGCGTTTTCACGACACTAACAAAAGGAATAGAAAGAAAACAAGTTGTTTTCTTACTTGATGGGTTTTGATATCAACAAATTATATTAAAGTGATTGCAAGAATCCTTATAGTTTGAAAACATAAAATGAACAACTTTGAAGAATACTTGTTTTGAAGTTTCAAAATCATTCAAGATTACATACACATTTGACAAATTGAAATTATTATTATATACATAATTCAAGTTTAGAATAATTGGTTTTGATTTTAGGTTAAATGGAATAAATCCGTATACTGTTGTCGGTAAAAAACAGTTGGTTAGCCCGTATGTTAGCCAGCAGATCACCGAATTTTAATCCCAACGTTCACTAGCCGTTAATAGTGGATACGACGGACCGTTCCGGTTGACTAAGTGGATCAGTTTGATTCACATGGATATCCAGGAGGAGTAAGAGAAGCAAAACCAACCCTCGTTCTCATGCATGCACGTCTGCCACGTAGTTCCTATTTTCTGTTTGTTATTTCCAGTATATATTTTGTTTGTTTTAATTGTTTACATTTTAAGTTAGTAGCCTACGATTTAGATAAACGTGGGCCAGGTAGTTATTTGAATTTCCTATGTAATGAGTGCGAATATTAGTAGTTAAACTAAATAAAGATTATTATGTCAAACTATAGCTTAATTGTGTGTAATTATGTATGTGTCGTTGGGTATATCTCATGGGTCAAAAGGGAGTTAAATTACCCACCAATAACTGTCAAATGATGGTTAAATGACTGTCATAACAGTGGGTATAAATACCCTATGTAATCAACATTTGAATGCAATGAAAATATACGTGTTTATGCTATTTCTCTGCAATTAGTGTGTGTTGTTCATCCATTCCACCTAACAATTGGTATCAGAGTGGTAATCACTCTTGGAGAAGAAGGATCAAAGGAATCAGAACCACAAATTTAATCAAAGAAGTCATACCCTGTTTTATACGCAAGCCTGCAACAACTTCAGACAAGAAAAATTGGAAATCAAAACAAGTTTGAATCGATTCTTCCACTTGATAAAATAAAATTGAAACCAAGAACATCGTGTTAATCATTGATTCAAGAAAAAACATCAACTTCAAGGTTCCAATTTGAAGACGAACACGGTATCACAAAATTAATACAGCAACGAAGAAGGAAACAAAAACTTTACCATCTCGTGGTTCGCTAAATGAATAGAGACAGAATCGATTATCTGGAATCACCAATTGCGTTAATTTCAAACTGGGAAGAAATGACATGAGCATGAATTCTGTGTGGATATGCAAAGCATAAAAGGAACAGGGGGCAAAAGCATCCGAAAAACAAAAGGAAAAAAGGAAAGTGAATTTTTTTAATCTTATCTTAAACTTTTGTCGTTTTCTATTTTCAACAAAGTCTAAACATTGTTTTTTGAAGAAATAAAAGTCTGAAAATACAATTGAAGGTCAAAGTTGACTTATTGTAAATCTTAGATTTTTTGTTGTTTTGTTCATAACAAAATCAGATTGTATTTAAGAAACATAGGTTAATCTTTTTAAAAAATATTTATATTAGACAAAAAAGTAATATTAATGATTAGGAAGATTTGTTATAAAAGAAAATTAAAGAATCGTTTAAAAAAATTAAAAAAAATAAATAAGAAAGTTAAGCCGATCAAAGGCTACTCAACAAAGGGAAGGAAAGAATAGAAGGTTCAAATTATTTCGATCAAGGAGTAAATAATCAATAGCAGTTTAGCGGGTTTGATTAAATCCGGAAGTGACCGAAAAACCAGGCTATTCTTTCGCAAGAATCAAGAGTTTAGAAATTCGATCCAGGAATAAATTGATTAAACAGCAGTTTGGCGGGGTTTGATCAAATCCAAGCGACTGAAAAACGGGTTGTTCTTGCAAAGTTTTCATAATTCAAATAAGACAAGGATTAGGAGGAATATCAAATTTGATACAATAGGAAGAAAGAAGAAACAAGCAATGTCTGAAAAAACACCCAAGAACACTGAAAATGTAACAATTAAAGGAGGAACTGCAATGACATTTCAATATCCGATTCTCAATTCTACAAATTATACAATTTGGGCGGTCAAAATTAAAGCAATCTTCAATGTTTATGGGATATGGGGGCACTTGAACCAAAAGGAGAAGTCGATGAAAAGAAAAATTCAATGGCTATCACACATCTTTTTCAATGCTTGAAGAACTTGTTCTTCAAGTTTCTCAATATACAAATGCTAAAGATATTTGGGAAGATTTAAAGGCATGATTTGTGGGCGCTGACAGAGTCAAAGAAGCAAGATTACAAACACTTGAATATGAATTTGAAGCATTAAAGATGAAAGACTCTTAATCTCTTGATGATTTTACTTGGAAAATTAGTCAAATCGTATCAAAAGCTAACAATATTGGATCCATTATTGATAACAAAAGATTGTTTAGGAAACTACTAGGATCCGTACCAGAAAAGTACATTCAAATTCTTGCTTTGATTGAACAATTTGCGGATCTTAATACCATGCAATTTCAAGAAGCCATCGGAATATTAAAGGCCTACGAAAAACGCATCAAGAAGCCAAACAAGGAGGAGGATACACATAATAAACTTCTGTTCACAAAAGAAGATGCAAAGAAGAAAAATAAAGAGCGTAAATATGAGCATTGTGGTCATGGGAGTTCAAACCTTGGAAATTTTGGACGTGGCCGTGGGAGAGGTCGGTGGTCCGGAAAAAGTAATGTTGGTGAACGAATCAATAAGAGCCACGTACGATGCTACAAATGTAACGAGTTTGGACATTTTATAAACGATTGTCCAAAATGGAAGAAAAAGGAAGAATTTAATCTATCCCAATACGAAGACAGTGAACCAACGTTACTATGAATACAAGTCATGAACAATATTGAAGATCTTCCTTAGACTAGATTTAGTTTAAGGGGGAGTATTAGTAGTTAAACTAAATAAAGATTATTATGTCAAACTATAGCTTAATTGTGTGTAATTATGTATGGGTCGTTGGGTATATATCATGGGTGAAAAGGTAGTTAAATTACCCACCAATAACTGTCAAATGATAGTTAAATAACTGTCATAACAGTGGGTATAAATACCCTATATAATCAACATTTGAATGCGATGAAAATATACGTGTTTATGTTATTTCTCTGCAATTAGTTTGTTGTTCATCCATTCCACCTAACAGCGAATTAAGTAATGGGGACGATTTATGAAGCTTAATATATTTGAATATTACTCTTATGAATTTAGAGTGAGAATCATTTTCCATTGCTAATTTGAGGGTTGGCATCCTTGAGTGGTGAACTGTGGAAGACTGAGGTAGTCAAGTCGTGGTTATGTATCTTGACTAACTTAGTTATTAGCTCTGCGTTTTAATCTGAGAGGTGAATCTGTAACTCAGGTTACCGTTGTTAAATTATTCTGATTTACAGTTCAAAATCCATTTCAGTATTAAGAAACCGGCTAATACCGTGTATTGGTAGAAATGGTTGGTTTGCGTGTAAACTGTTAGAAATAGTTGGTAAACGCATGTACAGTTACAATCAGTTGGTTAAACCAGGAACTGTTGAAATTAAAAATAGTTGGTTTGTTTCGTTATTATATATACCGTGTACTTTTGTTGGTTGAAACAAAAAAAGGAAAACCCGTCTATCGTTGTTGAAACAGCTGGTTTTTAAAAGGAAACCCGAGTACAACTTAAGTCAGTTGTTTTTGATAAACCGAGTGCTAACTTGGTGAATTAACAGTTGTTTTTTATAACCCATATACTCTTAAAGTTAGTTGTCTTTGATAAAAGTCGTGTACTAACTTGATTAATAACAATTGTTTTTATAACCTGTGCACAATTATAGAAAGAAAGTTGCAATAATTTGATTAAAAACTAGTGGTAGAGAGTCTCTTAAGAATGGGAAAAAGGAACCATGAAAAATGGTTGAGACTAAAGATAAATAAGTGATAACTTTAAAGAAAGGAGGGGCATTATTGAGTTTTCAATGTCTTATGTTAAATTTCACAAATTATACCTTTTGGGCTATAAAACTTATATCTATCTTTAATGTCCTGGAATATGGGAAGCCATTGAACCAAAACTGGGAATCGAAGTAGATGAAAAGAAAACCAGTACAACAATTGCATTGTTATACCAAGCAGTTTGAGAAAACATGGTTTTGCAAATTGCTAATCTTACTTCAGCCAAAGAAATTTGGGAAGCGTTAAAAGTTCGACATGTAGGAGTTGAAAGGTTAAAGAGGCTTGGTTGAAAACTCGAGTAAGATTTTGAATATCTAAAATTGGGTGTTAACGAGTCACTTGATGCTTATGCTGGAAAATTAGTGAGATTGCATCTCAAGCAAGCAATGTTGGGTATACAATGAATGACAAAAGACTTGTGCGAAAAGTACTTGGCTTGGTACCACGAAAGTTCATTTAGATTATTGTAGTAATCGAATAGTTTGCTGATCTTAATACGATGCCTTCCAAGAAGCCGTTGGAAGACTAAAGGCTTTTGAGGAACGTACGAATAAACAAATCAAGGAAGATGATATGCATGATAAACTGTTATTTACTAAAGGAGATGGAAAGGAGAAAGTCAAGGTGCATAAATGTGAACGGTGCGGTCATGAGAATTCAAATCAATATAACAAAGGACGTGGTCGAGGCAAAAATTGGAAGTCTTGGAGAAACAAAGATGGGAAACACTTCCAACAAAGTAAAATCACATCAAATGCTTCAAATGTAATGGATTTGGACATTTCAAACGTGAGTGTCCAAAATGGGGAAAAAAGGAAGAAGCAAACCTTATTTGAGTGTGTTTTTTAAAGTATTGTATTGTAATTAGGAACGGCCTAAATGCAATTATTGGTAAACACAATTTGTATATATAGGGCAACGATGTCCAGAATGAACAGAGAACAAAAAAAGAATTCGTATATACAAATTTCCAGTTTGTGTGTAATTCTTTGATCTTGTTCTTCCAAAATCGTTTTTTCGTTCTTGATTACCAATAGGATGGAGGGCGGGTTTGCCCCTCTAGCCTTCTCACGTGAACCTATATGTTTTACCGGGCATAAATATTAGGAAACATTTAATTGAATAATGGTTAAAAGCATACTCGTAGTGAGTTTTACTATATAAAATTGTACTATGACTCTGTCCTACTATGGAAGCAAATTAGATCACATTTTGGATTAATGTGGTATCAGTTTTGTAAAAATCGGCCTAAGCGGTCACCTAGGCGGCATCCAGGCGCTAGGCGGTCTTCAAATGTGTCGATTTCGCGCTAGGCGGTGCAGGCTGCGTAGTCAGTTTTTTTTTACTTTTGTCGGGTAAAAATGACCAGATCTATGATTATTTGAGACATTTTTCAACCAAAAATACTTAATATGTTTCTAAAATATCGAATCTAACATATTAAACATCGAATCCAGCCACTTAACATCGAAATCCATCTCTAAATTTTGAACTCAATGTTTAAGTTTGAACTTTGAAGTACTTGACTTAGTATGTTTAAGTTTATTTTTTAAATTAATTGAAATATTATATTAAATTATTGATATTGATGTGTGTATATAATATATATTTGTAAAATTACATATAAAATTCTCAATCCGCCTAGCGTCGATTAATCCCTATGTAGTATCTCGCCGTCCGACTAGCGCCTAACGTCTTTTACAACCATCGTATACATTTTTCCAACATCCTATTTATAAAAACTTTAAATTATAGTAACTTATAGTTTGGTGTTTAGATGTCTATTACATATTACATATATATATAGAGTTAAGTGTCATTTTAGTCCTTGTGGTTTGACTACTTTTGCCATTTTCGTCCCTGTGGTTTGAATTTTGCCATTTTGGTCATTATGGTTTTATTTTATTGCCATTTTCATCCCTATGGTTTTCATTTTATTGCCATTTTAGTCCAATTAAATTTAAAATTTTGGACTAAAATGACAAAATTTATCAAACTATAGGGATGAAAATGGCAATAAAATGAAACCATAGTGACCAAAATGGCAAAATTCAAACCACAGGGACGAAAATGGCAAAAGTTGTCAAACCACAAGGACTAAAATGACACTTAACTCTATATTAAAAGAAGCCTGTTTAATGAATAGTATATTTTGGGTTTTTTGAGTTTTGGCCACTGTGTTAAAAGGCATCACCACCATGTGCTCCCACCGACAACCCAGCCACTGCACTCTCTCTCCCGGCACCATTACACTGCCACCGCTAACAACAACGCCTCCTCCACCGAATAAGAATTCATGCCACACTACCGATCCAAGCTCACCACGTTTCCCAGATCCTACACCCGCCAAGATTGCTTCCACAGTCGGTGAGAAATTAGGGTTTCGTCTTAAGCCTCACATGTAGTCGAGTAAAGGGGGAAGCCCTCACCATCGGTTCATGCTCCTTCGATCTACACCCTCATCACTGCAGCTCCGCATGTAATCGACTAAAGGGGGAAACCCTCACCATCGGCTGATGCTTCCACTGTAATCAATTAATCATTTACGGCCACCCCGATCAAGTTCAAAAGCAACCATTGTTTTATCTTACCCTTCCGTATTGATCGTGATCGCCTCCGGTTTCTCTCGGGTTTTCAAACTAGGGTTTGAAACATTGCAGAGGTATGTTTCTTCGACCACCTTATCGACGCTATTAATATCTCGTAGCTAAAGCTGACAAGAGGTTCTCCAAAATTAGGGGTTTGTTTGGTCTCTCGCAGCTAAAGGCGACTATAAGTTCTCCAAAATTAGAGATTTGCCCTATTACGAGTGCAACAGGTCAAAATTTTTTTTTATCTCTGTTGCATTATAGTTTTTGTGTTCTTGTGACATAGGTCAAGATCTCCGACAATGGTTGCCGATTAATTGAATTTTGGCCAACGATGGATTTCAGGTGGTTTCTACAGTGTTGTTGACTTTGACTACATTCTTATATAAGGATGCCTTTTAATTTTCTTGGATGTATGCTTTATTAATTGTATGCTATGTTTTGAAAAGATTAAGTAGAGGATATAAATTTAAGTTGTATTGTTGTATATAGCAAAAGCAATTAAGAGATATGAAACATGAAAGTTCTTTAAAATCATAAACCAAATCTAAAATCCAACTTTGCGAATGTTTTGTTAGAGTTAATCATGCAAAGTGTTTTTATTAATGTATTTGAATGTTTGGGATAATAAAACAAGTGTTAGTTAAATTGTTTGGCATAATGAAAACAACTGCAAAGTGTTGGAGTTAGTTTGATGCCGAGTGTTTTGTCAACAAAATGCAAAGTGTTGGGTCAATTGTTTGGTCAATTGTTTTGATACGTGTAATTGAATGTTTGGGATTTCGGTTGATTGTTTCAACTGATTTGACCATGGTCTAGGTTGTGAAAGCACAACACTCTACTCAAGAAAAAGGAGATGCAATCATACAACTCAACTCTTTCTATGTGTTAGATTTGTGATTTTTTTCCTTTTCATGGTTTGTTGTGTTAATTTCACTGCATTAATTCTGAACTCATTATTGTTAAAGATATTAAAAACCTGATGTATGTGCATATACTTGACTTTATTTTACTTTATTCTCTTATATATTCTAACTTTCTTGATATTTCAGAAACCTATTGCCATTCTTTTTATGCTAATTTAGATTATCAACAGGTAGAGCTTTGTGATGTTGATAGTGGAAATAAAGGGAATGAAAGGTTTTGCACAGATGAGACCATTGAAAGTATGCTTTTTCACTTTTGGTTATGATTGAAATGAAAAATATATGTAGTGATTTGTGGCCTTTGATGCAGAAATATTTGTTGAAGCCAAGTCTTACGCTTATCTGTACACTGATGAAGAAACTGAAACAATTGTGTTAATAGGTTATTTTCTTCTTATGCTTGCATCTAACTATTTTGATGATTTGGTCGTTGCATCCACAAAGCATCACAGGCTCACAGGTACTTTCATCACCTTTATGTTGATCTGGTATGTTTAGTTTTCGGAGATTGCTTCAGTGCAGGTATCACCAACGATTCTTAATCGCGACTCATTAATTTTGTGTTTTATTAGTGTTTTGGTGCTGCATTATGCTATAGGAAAGATTGTTTCTTTGACTACATATGGTGAAGATTATGTTGTTGGTTCTTCCTAAAACTGTTGTTTGTCCCTTTTCTTTGATAAATGGTTACGTAGCTTATTTTTTTGGCATGCAGGATGCATAAAGGAACTAGAGAAGACAATTTCTTATGGACTCGCTAGGTACGCTTTAAAACGAATGACAACATAAATATGCAGGCATATAATTACATTTCCTTTAAATGCTAGAAAAGAGAGAACAATAAAATGTCACGACTTTACCATATTGACCCACGTTTTCTCCGCCGCAACGCGCAGCGGGATAAACCTAGTTTACTTAATTTACAATTTTTTTGGTCAAGTCGAGTTGGAGTTGAACAAAAATTATCATTGGAACTAAAACCTTTAGTTAGTTAACATTTAAATGTCATAAATTCTCTTAAGGAGCATCCAAAAATCAGGTTATCAAATAAATAATAACATTAAAAGGCTAAACAAACATTAGCTAGATTTTAAAGTCGTCGATTAAAGGTAAAACAAAAATGAACATTAATCCATGCTTCTAATAAAATAAGGTTTATAAGCTAAAATATATACTTTTTTGAAAAAAAAAAAAAAGAAAATAAACCTTGGTCTAATCCTTACTTGGCCTATTGCATATAATCAGTGTTTTAATAAACGGACCAGACCGGCCGGTTAGACCAGTCTGGCCGGGAACCAGACATGCAATCAAACGGTTAGAAATTGAACTCTTAACCGCTAGCTTGCGAACCAGACGGTTCACGTTCCAACCAGGAACCGGATGAAACGGTCAAGCCGTTTTTGAAGGTATGAATTAAACCAAGATCCTATCACTATATAGGGGAAATGGAAAGCAAAAAATGTTTACTGGGGCGATGTGGGATGAGGGAAAAGTGGAGAATGCTGAGAAAAACACATGGACAAGGATGTGGGATAGGGACAAGGCTAATAACTCATGGTCATTAGTAATGGATTTGAACTGCAAGTCTGCACATATACATATACACAATATAATATATATTTATATACATATACATATATATATATATATATATATGTATATGTATGTATATAATAAGGAAGGGTTAACATTTGAATCATCCCCTATATATATGTATATATATAGCTTATATAATAGTTATGATGTTATCCGGTTCTTAAATCCGGTCCGACCGATCCGACCGGTCGGACCTCTGACCGGTAAGGAGACCGGTTCGACGTCTGGTCCGGTTTTGAAAACATTGAGTTAGTATGACACTAAGGCTTTGGGTATAAACTAACAAATAAATTGATTGATTGCTGTTAAAAAAGAAAAATAAATTAATTAGATATACGTAAATTATTAATACTTTAGAAGGTGTATTATGTAATAGTACAAACAAACACAAACATTATTGCTTCAGAAAATTTAACACACACTTACGCGACGCAACCTTACAATTTCTTTTAATTTAATGTTTTTGACAGTAATAATATCATTCTCGTATTACTATTTTTTTTTAACGGCGAATGTCTCAATTGTGTGAACCCACTGTTTCCATGCCATGTCACCAAAGTCTAGTTACCAGGACCTCCCATGAACCACCACAACCACCTCAGGAGGAAACTCCATTGTAAAAAACCCCGAACCCACCTCAGACCCATTTTTCGCTGCGAGAGGGATTTGAACCCAAGACCTTACATTTGGAAAAATCCTGAAATACCATTGAAACAATGACTCTTTGGTTCGTATTACTACTAAACTATCATTTGTTACTCTTTCTTTCTTTAGATTTAATTAAATATTCAAAGTCACGTTTTTTAAGAGCCAATGACTTTAAATAGTATATTATATGTTTACTTCAATTTTTTTTCTTATCATGCATGTTTTAGACTTGAGTCTTTTTTTCTAGGGTTGCGTTACAATATAAATTTTATTAGAAATATCCAAGTTTAAATATGATACTTCTTTTCCTCTTTTTTATAAAAGTTTTTCTCAATCTAGTATATTGATAGTACAATTTTTGTGAATTCAATTGCTTGTTTTTCTCATATCACTTTTAAGTAATTATGAATTTATGATGCTCTAAAAAATTTCAAATGCAACGTTATTATTCTTATTTACGCCTCGATACAAATTTTGTTTCAAAATGACTAAATTATAACTCCTTAAGGCTACTAGTGGTTTAAATTTCGTTATTCCCTTGTAACTTAAAATTTTTAAATTAAATTCTGATGTCTAGATGCGTGTGGTTAAAATTATCTTTAAATTAGCAAAGTACACATGCTACACGATATTAGAGATGCACAAAAAAACGGGTTAACCGAACCGGTACCGGTTATTGCTATTGGTTATTGGTTTATGAAAAAACCAGCGGTTTAGGACCGGTTTGAGGTTTCAAGAGACCAAACCGGTTAATAAACCAGTTAACCGGTCCAACTCACTAAAAAATCGGTTAATTGAAGGTTAACTGGTTTGGTTAATCGGTTTCGGTTATTATATTGTTTCAGTTTTTGAGCTTGAAAAATCGGTTATTAACCGAACCGGTTATTGGAAAAAACCGGTTTCTAGCTTTTGACCGGTTAACCGGTTCGGTTATTCCAAAACCGGTTTTCGACCGGTTAACCGATTTGAGCACCTCTACACGATATTCTATTTAAATGTTAAATTTAAGTAAATTATTCTTTATTAAAAATCAAGCCATGGCCCCTCCAAAGCACGGTCGCTCCCGGCCCCCTAATCCAGTTACCTGCAGGACGTACCCATTGATTCAAACAAGTTTATGCTGCTCTGGGGAAAAAAATCTAATAAATTTCATTTTAATCCGATAGTTTAAAATATGTCATTTCAGTCTTTATGGTTTCCACTTTATTGTTATTTTCGTCCCCGTGGTTTGGTTAATTTTGTTATTTTAGTTCAAAAATTTAAAATTTAATTGGACCAAAATGACAAAAAATGGAAAACATAATGACCCAAAATTAATTTTTAGTCTAAAAATTAATTTTTAGTTTATGTTTTATTTAGTTGGTTTTGATAAAAAGAGCTTTTCGTCTTTTTCATGGAAAACATAATGACCCAAAATTAATTTTTAGTCTAAAAATTAATTTCCTGTTACTGCTTCTCATGTATCAAGTTGATGATTTATGTTGTTGGTTGATGTGGATTGTTTGATGGTGATTGCTTTTCGTTGATTTGTTTAGGTGGGTTCGTACTTTGTTCAACAATATTATCAGGTGCTTCAACAACAGCCAGAATTTGTTCATCAGTTTTATGTGGATTCGAGTACCGTTGTTCGAGTTGATGGGGAATCTACTGAGATTGCTTCCGCTGTATTTGTAATTTTTTTTCCAGCTTTTTGTGTTTTGATTTGAAGTTTGAATGATTGGATTTGTGTTGAATTGAATCTTTTCGTTTAATTTTGTTTCTGAGATTTGTGCTTAAAAATATAAATTGGCTCCCTGTGTTAGGTTTTAATAATGTGATTTTAATTATTCAAGTTGTTCTATTCACTTTATGCTCATCCAAATACCCTCATAATTTTAAATTTGTTTATGATGTATGCTAATTGCAAGAATATGTTAAATTAATCTATTCTTAAGAGTTAAGATCATTTTGGATTGTTAGAGAAAGGATGATGATTTTCTTCTTGAATTTTGCTTATTAGATGCCTATGTGGTTGTACATGCTTGATTCTTTTTGTTAATTATTATCCCAGCTAATTGTAATGGTTGTTTGCAGTTGAGTGGATGTATTCTTTTCTAATTGTATTTGTGATAAGGGGATGTTTGGATGAGTTCCAAAAATGCTTACTCTGATTTGAAGTTGCAACAAGTACTTTTGCAATGTTTGATTTTATGATTTTTTAAGACTGAAATTACAAATTTGGAGGAATGGGCCAAAGGTTTGCAGTTTGCTACAAGAAAATTGGTTTTTAAGATAAACTAGTATATAGTACCCCGCGCGTTGCCGCGGAGTCTGATATATTGACCTAAAAACAACCAACAAAACATGAGGTTAAAATCGTGTACAATAACATGCATGAAGGAGGAAATCTTGCACCTTTTACGTGTCGTTGCCGTGTCTGCAGAATACTCAAACACCAAGTTTACCCCTATCATTGAAAGCAAGCAAGAAAGTTTACATTTTCAAAACCCCTATCATTGAAAGCTAAGTAACTTTACCCACAATGAAAAATTTTACAATATATAGTAAATAAGTAAATGAGGGCACCATTTATCACAATCTGTTAGCTATCATAACTCATGAATAAATAGAATGAAATTGTCACATGTAGTTATAATGTTATCCAGAAGTATGTATCCTGATATATGTGAAGAACTAACTGATTGTAAGGATTTGTAGGCACTGCACGTTATTGAGGGCAAGGGTTTAAACATGAGGGGTGAGAGGGTTTATGGATTTACCCGGTTCCCGCTTATCTGGGGGTACGATCTCACGGCAGTCTAATAATCGACCTTGGCTATATCGCCGAGTTCTCAGTGGCTAGCACGTGAAGACCTTCTGCCGTTTAAACACATGAAGGAAGAACCTTTAGTATGATGAAATCTTTTCCCGATCTCTGCAACGACTTCCTGGTCAAGAAGAAAACATCAAATAATTCTATATCAAACCATATATTTCTTCAAATTGGAAAGGGTTGTGATCAGAAAAATGAATTTGGTGCTTTTACAATTTTACCTAGTTTTCCAATTGTCCCATGAGCCTTCCACGGCCACTTCTTTTCCATCATAACTCCTTGTAATCATCGTTGCGATACCTGGAGCGTGGGTGTTGTTCAGATTTAGGGTTTGATTTTAGGAGTGAGGTTATTTTTCTTGTACTTTACCGACGACATCCACGACGTGCGCGGAGCAAGAGAGACGACAATCGGTCTCCCCCACAACGTTGCAACGGCATAGATGCATCATTGGATGCTCAGGCGCAGACGGAAATAGCTGGAAAGAGAGCGGTGAAGCGTATGAGAGCTCTTAATTAGTGACGACCAGAAGCTGAAATGGTGGAGAGAAACCCTAACCGGCTGCATCTGGGACGTGCGCGGAGCAAGGGAGAAGGCAATCGGTCTCCCCCTCAACGTTGCACCAGCAGAGACGCATCGGATGCTTTGTACGTACAGGAGAGAGAGTGGTGAAGCGTATGAGAGCTCTTAAACAACTGCATATGGACGACTTGTACGTAGAGCATCTGAAGTTGCACCGAGATGAATAGTAAAATATGTGAGAGCCATCGTTTTTGGTTTTTAATATATATATTAATGTGAAGTTACATGATTGTCATTTTGATTAATTGATCATCTGAATTTGATATATTAATATCACAATAATCATTGTACAAGCTCACTGCTCACCTCCAAACTTTAAAGTGTACTTCTTGATTTGGACGCTTAAAATAAAAGATGTGATGAAATAGACAGGCTTGATTATATGGAAGTGGATCCAACGATCCATCATGTTTCTTTGGTCATTAGTTACAAAATGCATTTGGGATAATTAAAAAGGGTTTTGCTTTTAAAGTTTTTTTTTTTTTTTACTTCTAATTTTTATGTTGGCTGTTTGTGAGCATCAAAATATTATACTGTCTTCTTGCAGCAAATCCATACACTCATTCAATTACTGCATTTTAGTGGGATTGAGATCAAGACAATAAATTCTCTTGAATCATGGAGCCAAGGCATTGTTGTAGTGGTTTCTGGTTCTGTGAGATCCAAACTCTTCAATGGCTGGAGGAAGTTTGTTCAGACATTTTTCCTTACACCACAAGAAAAAGGCTACTTTGTGATGAATGATATCTTCCCCTTTGTGAGTGATGAGGTTACACATCATCATCCCCCATTATCCGTGGCCCTAGAGACCAAAGTTGATTCTCAACCAATTAGTTCTACTCCTCCCGAGTTGCTAGGTATTTATTTTTTTACTTCTTTTCACTTTACGTTGCGTGCGTTCGTATCGTATGTTAAATTATGTAGCATTGTTCACAATGTCTTTTTTTAGAAGTTGACACCTTTTGAAAGTTTTTAACTTTCTATATGAGGTGGTAAGCGGGTTGGTCAGACAGTTATGGGTTACATATCATAACATTAAGGTATAAAATTTGATTGCAGTAATATAAAAATAATATCACCAAACAATAATCTATAGGTCATGAGCATTTGATAACTCTTTGGGCTACATTGACTGGTTTCATTTTAAGATTAGATTAAAATTGTCAGCTGTCCAAAACCTTGTGGACTGATCTGGAGCACCATTTGTGGCAATCTGCTGTTTTTTCAGCAGCAAACGGCAGCAATGTCTGCTGTTTGACTTATTTGATCGGTCAATGTTGACTAGGGTTGACCAGCAAGGTCAAATTGCACTCTAGATGACTCCAACCTGTTTGACTTGCTCCCTACCCATTTGAGATAGAACATAACCCAAATGGGTTGAAATTGTCATCCGTATCCAATACAACAACCATACCCAGTATATTCCCACTTTTCAGTAGGGTCCGGGGGGGAAGGATAGATACAAACCTTACCCCTATCCCAATTGGGATAGAGAGGCTGCTCCGAAAGAGTCCCCGGCTCAAAGTTATCATCTGAAGTAGATAATCCCAATGATTTTAACGTTATTTTCACAAAATAATTGAAATAACGTTAAAATTAGTGCACTTTACTTTTACCCCTTAAGGGCCCACACATATATACATTATATGTGTGCACCACAAATGGGGCGTGTCATCCGTATCTAATATGGAAACAAATTATCTTAGTACAATTCTGATATACTTACATAAAAACGTGCCAATATGTTACCATTTGCGGGTAACGGTAGTGCTGGTTTTTCAACCCGCAAAGGAAGGTGGCGGTGGTGCAAAAGTGGTGACAGATAATGGATCTCTTGAGAATGTGAAAGCTCTATTTGGTTTTCATGTTTCTCCAGAAACAAAATTCTAGCATGAAGAAGAAGAAAGCATGTAAGAATAATCATTATACATAACCAACTTTTAAGATTGAAAATAGTCATGATGGAAAAATAACCATGACACGAAGAACTCATGTTTGCAGACTCATAATTGTTGTACACACTTGTACAGTTCAAAATGCAACCAATAATTGCAATAAAGCTCATTTTGTTATCCTCTTTTTCAGAGAGGAAGAACAAGTGTAGACCGTTGTTACATGACATCATGAGGCCTCAATGTTCACATGGAGACAAAAAACATGATCAAATTATCCAAAAACATCATGAGAACTGTTAAAGGACACATGGAGAGAGACAAGAATGTTAGTGAATTTATTAGTGATTTTTTTTTCATTTTTCTGTTCAGATTTTCATAACATATGGAGTTGGCTTGCAATATGCTTCATTTTGACATTAGTCATTGCATGTTTTTCTACAAAAAAAATGTTCATTGTTTTCTATCTTATTTGCAGATTAATAACTGGCATTTGATCTGAATACAAGTTCTTTTTTGTGCCAACATAAAATGAACCTTTCTGAGAGAGACGTGTGCTCTATCAAGAAATACAGAACAAGTAGAAAGGTACAATTTCATACCAAAATAAGCATTTACTCTGTGTTTGCAATTGGTGGGTATATGGATGTGCATGAGTTACTTAAAGGCATCCCATTTCATCTTCCCCATTAGACTAATATAGTTTACATTAACTATTCAATGACATAAATTTAGGCTGCAACACTCAGGATATCCCAATTGTGCTCTCTCTCTGATTTGACTCTCTATTTCGATTTTTTCAAACCAAA
The DNA here is from genome assembly GCA_009363875.1 of Mikania micrantha. Taxonomy (NCBI): domain Eukaryota; kingdom Viridiplantae; phylum Streptophyta; class Magnoliopsida; order Asterales; family Asteraceae; genus Mikania; species Mikania micrantha. Next base: position 14,810,102 of record CM018697.1, read on the forward strand.
ATGCAGAAATACTGCGTCTTTCTTCCCCTACTTATAACATAACATTCTATATAATTTATGTGCATTCTAGAACAACACCAGACAAGACATGCAGACAAGAAAATTCCTTACAAATTTAAGAGAAGACAATTTCCACTAGCCGTTTGTTTCGCCATGACAATAAACAAGAGTCAAGGACAATCATTATCTAAAGTTGGTTTATATTTGAAACATCCGGTGTTTACCCATGGTCAGTTGAATGTTGCATTATCAAGGGTAAAAAGCAGAGAAGGTTTAAAAGTATTAATTCTTGACAAAGATGGAAAAATTACAAACAAAACAACAAATGTTTTATACAAAGAAATATTTTGTAACTTATGAAATATTGTTCTAACTTTTCATATAATGTGTTGCACTTTTAATGTATGTGACTATTATATGTGTATCTATTTTTTTATCCCGTGTAATACACGGGTTTTAATCTAGTATATTATAAATGTTTATTTACTTGTTTAATTAGAGTTTAATTAATGTTTGAATTGGTCTATATGTTGACCGAGTAAATTGGAGAATACGTGGGAATTATGTGGATGATAGAGTTCATGGAGCAGAAGATCATCATGTTTGTTTTTCATTATATATAGAACAGGACTTGTTTGTATTTAAATTAAGGGTCAGACTAAATATACCCTCATTTTAACTTGTTATACTCCCCTCCTTCCAAATATTAAATACAAATTTGTCAAAATCAACCCTTTAATATTATAACACAACCAAAATGCACCAAAAATTATTTCCACCTAAAATTCTACAAAACATATCCCCTTCTTACTTATCATACCCCCCTCTACAATATAAAATATAAATTCATCAAAAATCCGATTTAATCGTATGAACCCTAATTCATCTTTGTTCAAATTCGATTGAACTGAGGTCTGATCGTTGTTACAAACATATGACTTTAATTGATCGTTCTTGAAATCCATGTGGAGTTGACAATCGAAATTATTGTGGAATGATAGTATGCGAGAAATGAGGAACATGGGTGAAAACCGCGTACAAAACGGAGTTACGGATCGTCCGGAATCGCAAAACGAAGTTTCTGTCGAAAAATGGAAAAAAATGGTCTTCGCGGTACGCGATGTAGAAGTTTAGGGTTCTCCACGGTACGCGATGCTTGAAAATATCTTAGACATCTCCGGATTTCTTCGCGGTACGCGAAGCCCACTTTTCTTCTCGTCGCGGTACGCGAAGGATGAGGCGGTGGAAAAAGTTGACAACATGGTTAAAATATCAAATTTTCATCCTCATCCTCATTTCCTATCTTCTATCCGACGCCACCAGCATCACCTTCGAAATTTTCTTCATCCAACCCACAAAAACTACATTTTGAAGGCCTCCCGACGTTTAGATCGCATCCAGAAGCGTTAAAACAAGTTCTGATCATCATTTCATCCGTTGGAATCCTTCAGAATAGGTACTGGTTCATTTTAACCATCTAGTTTGATTATAAATGATTAAATCTTGATTTTGAACGTAATGATATAGTTAGGGTTGTTGATTATTGCCTAGATGATGGCTAGGATTGATTATAAATGACAAACTCGAACTGTTAACGGGTGAATCCTTGTTTTGAGCCGTTGTAATGCCCGATTTGCATGAAATCATAACAATGGTTATAATGATTTAAACCATTTGATTGTGACAATGTAGGTGATTAATTTGATTAATCTCTGACATGCAACGTGAAAGTTGGGTGTTTCAAACTAATCACAATCATTAACATACTCATTGGAATGATTATCTGATGTTCATGATAACAGTCAGATTAGTATGTTAAACATGGTTATTAAACCTAATCTACTACGACATTGTGATATTTCATGATATTTGGATAATCAATAACAAGGATTGATCATTTCGAAGCCATTAACCTGTCTGGGAACTGCTTTAGCATAATAATCAATAACATTAACTATTTGACTAATCTGAGAATATTCTGATTAATCAAGTTTGTCATCAACATAATATTAGGAACCTGGAGCAGTGTAGGTTCCTACATTATCATACATTGTATGATATGCTATTAAGATAATCATTAAAAATCTTATATTGGTTTGATGACTATTAAGGCAATGTCTTTGACATTGGACGTTCAAGAAGATTTAATCAGTAAGTTAAAACATTAATAACTCATTAAATAAAAATAAATGCAGAATCATCATATTATTACCAGTTTGTGTGATATTCTGCTACCACTGAATCATCAGGTGAGTTTCGTACAACCCCTTTTCTTTTTACTGTCTTATAAACTTCGGGGAACTCTGCAAACTGTTTTCTAAACATATGATATGCATCACTGATATCTGTGTGATTTCATGTGACTTTTGTGTGATTTCATGGGATTTTGCCGTTAGTATCTCTATCACAGTATCAAAAGTCCTCATCTCTTGAACTGTATCTAGTGAACCCATGTGGGGCCGAACAGGAATCATTGATAGTACTATTGGCTGACAACCCATTTGCTGGGAGGATTGCATCTCCCCTGGTGCGAATGTTTGATACCTGGTTACGAAACGCTTTCTTAATGTTAGTGATAGACATTAAGATTATGAGGCATTAAGATATTTACCGACGGGTAGTATCTTCGTGAACGAACAACTGTCCGAAAGGAACTAGATACGGGTCCCATGGTTATCCAGAACTGAACTTTTTGTGAACATACTTATCATATCATATTGTTCTAACTGAACTGTCGAACTCACCAGCTTTGTGCTGACGTTTCAAACTTAATATTTTTTCAGGGAAACAGTGACGACATGGTGAGGATGCACATCACACTTTTGCAACTATGGGATAATAGATTGTGTAATAAACTAAGCGTTAATGTTGATGTATTTACGAAACCCCTGTATTATATTTATTTTAAGTGAATCTGTGTGCTGTAATATCGGTTCAAGTAAGTCACACCTCATCTCTGAGACATCACCACTATGCTTCCGCAACCAAAAAGAATGAGACTTATGACATCATCTCAGGTGACGTGAGGTGGGGGTGTGACATATTTAAAAAGCTTAAGAAGGGGGTATGACAAGTAAAAAAATTACAAAAGAGGGTATATTTAGCATAACCCTTAAATTAATCTTTTCAATTATTTGATAACACAGTTGGTGCGAGTGAGGGTATTTCGTGTGTTTTTTCTTGTAAACCAAGGGCCTGAACCATCAGTTTTATAACTGAAATAACCTGTTCATGATAAACTAGATAACCAATATTTTAATGTATTAGCATGAATATATTTTTAATTATTATGTCCTTTAAAAATGTTACAACTTGCTAATTTATTCAAAAATAGCTAGGGATGTCTCTGTTTTGAAATGTTTGCTCTGGTTATGTCTTTTGTCATTAACAATGTTAAGTTGTTCCGTTATAAATCTCATGTCGTATTGAGGAATGCAGCCTCATTGAAGAACACAGAGTAAACCCTCTTAACACCCATTAAAAACTTAAACCCTCTTGAGCATCGCATAGGGCTTTTGCAACATCACATAATCTTGAAATCTCACTAATGGTGGATTCCTGAGATTTAACCTGCAAAATAATCAAATTACCCCAAATCACCATCAAAACCCTTAAAAAAGACATTGAATTTCAAATACAGCACCCTAAGAAACCCAAAAAAATCCCTCAAATGCTGAATATGGGTATTGCGGTGGGTACTTGTAAACGTCAAACTGATGCCGGTCGTACCTCCGCCGGAGGCCGGTAATTTGTGTTCAAAACTTAACAGTGAGCAACTTAAACCTAGCGCTTCACTTCACAATCAACTTAAACCCAGGTGCACCACCTGCAACTGCGACCACATTGACCACCCTGCGATGTTTAACCTCGCCACCAAGCTGTCAACACGAACCAGGGGGTATTCCCGCTCACCGTCTGCTATCCGATTATGCGCCACCAAGCTTCATCACCAATTTTGTAAGCAAATACACCCAAGAATTAAAGAGAAGAATTCTCAACTACTATATGATATTATGATACTTCTGAATGTATTTGTCAATTGACAGATTACAATGAATGAACAAAGAGATTACAAAGAAAACATGATTAAAGAAAAGATTAACAGACGTTAACAACCTTTAAACTAATTGCTAACAACTTTCAAACAATTACAAAACAACCCCTACACTTCACATATGTTGTCAGTAAACACCTCAGACTTTAACATGAACTAATAAGCAAGCATCAAATGATTAATTCTAACACCAACATTCAACAATCTCCACCTTTAGAATTAACATTCATCCAACACCAAAACCAGTAATACAAAATTCAAACTTTGAACCAGGCAAACCCTTAGTAAACACATCTGCCAGATTATCATTATTATCTACATACCGAACTTCCACCACTTTATCATGAATAACATCTCTAATAAAATGCATTCGAACATGAATATGTTTAGTTCTCTCATGAAAAACACTATTCTTCGTTAATTGAATAGCCCCTTGATTATCACAGTAAATAACTACATCAGACAAAGGAACTTCCAACTCAAACACCAGCCTTTTTAGCCACAAAGCTTCTTTCACAGCTTCTCCTAAAGCAATATACTCTGCTTTTGTTGTAGACAAAGCTACAATATGCTGAAGTTGTGCCTTCCAACTAACTACTGTCACACCCCCACCTCTCGTCACCTGTTGATGATGTCACTGAAACGGTCGTGGAAGCATAGTGGTGATGTCTCAGAGATGAGGGATGACTTACTTGATCCGATATTACAAGCACACAGATTAACTTAGGATAATTACATTACATGGTTCGTTATTACAATTCACATTACAACATTAACTTATTCAGTTACAAGTTTGTGAAGTACAGTCTCACCGGAATCACTGTCTACCTGCAAAAATGTTTGATTTGAAAACGTCAGCACAAAGCTGGTGAGTTCGTAAAGTTTAGTAATTAAACAATATGATATACAAAATTTCAAGATATACAGTTCAGATAACCATGGGACCCGTATCTAGTTCCTTTCGGACAGTTTTACATTTTACGAATATACTACCCGTCGGTAAATATTTTAATGCCTCATTATCTTAATGTCTATCACTAACATTAAGAAAGTGTTTCGGAAACAGGCAACAAACATTCACACCAGGGGAGATGCAATCCTCCCAGCAAATGGGTTGTCAGCCAATAGTACTATCAATGCTTCCTGTTCGGCCGCACATGGGTTCACTAGATACAGTTTCAAAGAATGAGGGCTTTTGATACTGTGATAGAGATACTAACGGCAAAATCACATGAAATCACACAAAAGTCACATGAAATCACAAAGATAACAGTGATACATATCATATGTTCAGAAATCGATTTACAGAAATTCCCCGATATTTGTAAAACACTAAAATGAAAAGGGGTTGTACGAAACTCACTTGAAGTCACAAAAGTAGTGAAATCACACGCAAATTGATGCTAATAGTGTAAATCTGCATTAGTTTATGTTTGATTAGTTATTTATATTCTAACTTGCTAATTAGATCTGTCTGAACGTCACAGACATTGCAATGAAAAGTCATCAACCGATATTAGGTGTTTAATGAGTTGTTTTAACCTAATATCATACAATGTATGATAATGTAGGTACCTATACTGATTTGGGTTCCTACTAAAAGGTTGATGACACATTTGTTTAATCAAATTAATCTCCGATTAACCAGTTAGGTAATGTTGTTGATTATATAACTGAAACAGTTTCTAGACAGATTAATGGCTTAGGAATGATCAATCCTTGTTATTGATTACCCAAATATCATGAAATATCACAATGTAGCATTAGAATAGGTTTAATAACCATGTTTAACATACTAATCTAACTGTTATCATAAACATCAGATAATCGTTCCAATGAGTATGTTAATGATCGTGATTAGTTTGAAACACTTGGATTTAACCTTGTATTTCAAGGATTAACCTGACTAATCACCTACATTGTCATAATCAAATGGTTTAAACCATTATAATCATGGGTATGATTTCATGCAAACCGGGCATTACAACGGATCAAAACAAGGATTTAACCGTTAAAACATCGTGTTCTTCATTTATAATCAATCCTAGCCATCATCTAGGCAATAATCAACAACCCTAACTATCTCATTACGTTCAAAAACAAGATCTAATCAATCAAAATCAAACTAGAAGGTTAAAACGAATCATTACCTAATCCGACGGATTTCTGCAGTTAAAACAACGATCGGGACTTGAAAACACGTTCCCTGGTGCGATCCACACAATCTGATGGTCTTAAAATGAAGAGTGGAGGTCCAAAATGGCTGTTCTTCGTCTGTAAGGTGAAGAGAGTTCGAGAGAGTTAAAGAAAATGAGTTCTGCATGTAATCTGATGAAGAAAACCAACTTGTTCCACCGCCTCATCCGTCGCGTACCGCGACAAGAAGCAAATCAAGGCTTCGCGTACCGCGAAGGAATCCGAAGAAATCAGATATTTTTCGACCATCGCGTACCGCCGAGAACCCTCAACCCATCCTTAGCGTACCACGACGAGTCCAGAAGCTCAATACTTAGAAATTTTTCTTCGTTTTTCGATTCCAGACAATTCGTAACTCCATTTTGTACACGGTTTTCGCCCACGTTCATCATTTCTCGTGTGCTATCAACCTGTAGTAATTTCAATTGTCAAATCAACGTGGATTTCAAGCACAACCAAATGTGCTCATGTCATTAATGACGTAATTCGCAACTACAATTGTCACAACTACATTACCAACAACCTTGAACAAATATCCAGTAACTAACCTTGTGGAGATAGCCTAGTGGTAAAAGTGTTGAGGTGTTAACCTTGAGGTCATGGGTTCTACTCATGGGGGTGACAATTTCTCCACAAGGCCACCGACTTGGGTGCTTGCGCTCGCGGTTTACCTGTTCCCCCCGGTTAATCAGGTATTGGGGGGGCCCGGGGTTTACCACGCAAGTGGGTTCCCTGGTCATCAAAAAAAATATATATATATATATATCCAGTAACCGATCTTCCTTTGTCAAGATCCTTAGCATAATCAGCATCTACATAGCCTTCTATAAGATCATGACTATTATCCATAGATAATCCAAAATTCAAACCCCAACTTTTAGTACCCTGCAGATACCTTAGCACCCATTTAGCAGCTTCCCAATGACTTCCCAGGAGTTGCTATGAACCGGCTAATCGAACTTACTGCATAAGCAAGATCTGGCCTAGTGCACACCATTAAGTACATCATGTGACCAACAACATTTGCATATGGCACCTTTTCCATATACCTCAACTCTGCATCAGTTCTAGGAGCATCTTGCAAAGACAGTTTTAAATGAGTAGCAACCGGAGTCTTAACAGTTTTACAATTACTCATTGAATAATTGCGTAAAACCTTTTCTGTGTAAGAAGTTTGAGTCAACTTTAATCTTCTTAGACTTCTATCTCTTTGAATTTCCATTCCTATAATCTTTCGCGCCTCTCCCAACTCCTTCATCTCAAACTCCATCATGAGCAACTTCTTAGCAACAACAATTTCTTGTTTATCTTTACATGCAAGTAACATATCATCTACATATAGCAGTAGATAAAGTATATCACCATTATTACACCTTCTAAAATAAACACAACTATCATAAGAACTTCTAGAAAACCCACGAGATACAAGAAACTCATCAAATATTTTATACCATTGTCTAGGAGATTGAATAAGTCCATACAACGATTTTTTCAGTAAATACACCTTATCTTAACAACCCTTTACCACAAAACCACAAGGCTGCTTCATATAAATTCTTTCATCAAGAAATCCATGCAGGAAAGCAGTTTTAACATCTAACCGCTCAAGTACCAAATCATAAGTAGCAGTAATTGATAACATTACCCTTATAGATGTGTGTTTAAAATCTACTCCGGCTCTTTGAGTAAAACCCTTAGCTACTAGTCTTGCTTTAAATCTAGGTTTTTAGCACCAGGTATACCTTCCTTTACCTTGAAAATTCACTTACAATAAACCAGCTTCTGACCTTCAGGCTTATCCACCAACTCCCAAGTTTCATTCTTTTCTAATGATTTCATCTCTTCAACTATAGCTGAATACCATAAGTCACTATTAACTGAAGCCATAGCATCATCATATGACAATGGTTCATATAAACATTCCTCTTCAGCCACTGAAAACGCAACAGCAGAGATAGTAGTACCATCTTTGTATCTTATAGGAACAACCACATTTCTTCTTGGCCTATCTTTTGCAATACTATGAGTAACCTCCTGAATTTCATCTCCTTGATTTAAATTGGGATCAACATCAACATCACCAGAAAGTTCATCACATGACTCCACCTCAATTAAAACTTTCTCTGGTCCTTTATTCATTTCAACCGAAGTTATACCAACTACATGTTTATACATAACAACCTCTTGAAATTCAACATCTTTACTCATTATAATCCTTGAACCCTCTCCATCCAGCCTCCACAGCCAATATCCCTTAACCCATTATGGATATCCCAATAGAATACACTTTTGCATCAATCTTATCTTGAATAACATGTGAATACACCACAAACCCAATCACCCTGAAATGACTACAATCTGGTTTAAAACCGGTCCACATTTCCATTGAAGTTTTCATGTTCAAGGCTGTTGAAGGAGATCTATTAATCAAGTAAGCTACAGTTGTAACTAACTCACCCCAAAATCCCTTTGGTAATCTTGCATTCAATCGCATACACCTTAGCCGTTCAAGCAAGGTTCTATTCATTCTCTCTACTAACCCATTTTGTTGAGGAGTTTCAAGAACTGTCAAATGCCTTGCAACACCTTGAGTTCTACAAAACTGATTAAACTCAGAATTACAAAACTCTAAGCCATTGTCATTTCTCAGCTTCTTGACTTTCCTCTCTATTTGAGTTTCCACCAGAGTCTTCCATTCTACAAATTTCCCGAATGCATCATTTTTCCTTTTGATCACATACACCCGTACTCTTCTAGAAAAGTCATCAATTATGGACAAAAAATAACTAGCTCCACCTAGAGTAGACACCCTTGCAAGCCCCAAAAATCATAATGAACATAATCCATAATTCCCTTGGATATATGTTTTCCTGACTTGAACTGAACTTTTCTTTTCTTTCCCAACACACAAGTCTCACAGAATCCAACATCATTTACTTTAAAATCACTTATGATATCCTGTTTCTTCAATTCTGCAAGTCCTTGTTCACTTAAGTGACCAAATCTTTTATGCCAAATTAAAGAACTATCAGCCTTAGTCGTTACAACAAAAGATGAGCCAGATAACACTTCGCCATCTAACTTATAAATATTATTTCCTTTTCTAGTACCAGTTAGCATGACTAATGACCCTTTCACCACCTTAGCTTTACCATCTTTTAATCCAACATAATGACCAGACCTTTCAAATGTTCCTAATGACAAAAGACTTCTCTTAAGAGTAGGGATGTACCTGACATCAGTTACTTCTACTTTAGATCCATTGTTAAGTTTAAAAACCACAGTTCCAATTCCAAGAATCCTGCATGGCCTGTCATCACCTAACTTGACTTCTCCAATATCTTCAAGCTGTAACTTTGTAAAGAATTCCTTGACAGGCGTCATATGAAAAGAGCATCCTGAATCAAGAATCCAAACTTTCTCTTCCTGATCTGTAACACACATCACATCAGCACTGTCATACCCATCAGATGATACTTCCGAAACATGACCATTATGCATTTTTGAAGAACTTGCTTCTTGACCCTTTTTCCTTCTTTCAGGGCAGTCCTTCTTCAGGTGTTTCTCAGAATTACAGACATAACATCTCCTCTTGAACCGCGACTTAGACCGTGACTGATTCTTTCCTTTTGAAGATCTGATTTTAGGTCTTCCCCTAACATAAAGACCATCACTTGAATCTTCCTGAACATCACTTCTTTTCTTTAATTCCTTTGAATTCATAGCCGCCAACACCTCTTCCATTGACAATGTCTCTCTGCCATACATGAGCGTATCAACAAAATGCTCATAAGACTTTGGTAATGAGGTTAAGAAGATGATAGCCCTGTCTTCATCATCCAAAGAAATTTCAATGTTCTCAAGATCCAGGATGAGTTTATTAAACTCATCTATATGGTCCTCTACTGTCTTATTTGAAGCCATATGAAAAGTATACAGTCTCTTCTTTAGATATAGACAATTCTCCAGAGATTTGGTCATGTACAAACTTTCGAGTTTAGACCAGATGCATGCAGCTGTATCTTCTTTGGATACTTCTCTTAATACACGATCACCCTGAGAAAGAATTATAGCGTTGTGCGCCTTTTCCATCACTTCATGCTTCTCTTTCTCTGACATATCTTCGGGTAACCTAGCTTCTCTTGCACGCGCTCCTACCAGAGCTTGATGGACTAACAGTGCTCGCATCTTTACACGCCACAACCCAAAATCGTTCTTGCCATCAAATTTCTCCAGATCGAACTTTGTAGACACCATTGTCGCCTTCAATTTTGCCTTCCAATCGTCTTCAAATTCTATGAATTGAGCCTATCAACCAGGCTCTGAAACCAATTGTAAGCAAATACACCAAAGAATTAAAGAGAAGAATTCTCAACTACTATATGATATTATGATACTTCTGAATATATTTGTCAATTGACAGATTACAATGAATGAACAAAGAGATTACAAAGAAAACATGATTAAAGAAAAGATTAACTGACATTAACAACCTTTAAACTAATTGCTAACAACTTTCAAACAATTACAAAACAACCCCTACACTTCACATATGTTGTTAGTAAACAACTCAGACTTTAACATGAACTAATAAGCAAGCATCAAATGATTAATTCTAACACCAACATTCACCAAATTTAACCTTAATCCAGTTTCTCTTCAAATGATCGATTATGCTTTTTCCCTTTCTAGGTCCCAGAAATCAGGTTCTTTTTGCGCTTCATTTGAATAATCCCTTTACTCGTTATTCCTGTTGTTCATTCATCATGTTTCATTTGAGGGTGTGTAGATGAATCATACAGGCAAGGTTTATTGGTGCTAGAACAATGTGAATCGAATCAGCATGATGATAACTCGAAAGGATTGGTTCTTCTTGCAATTTCGACCCTTTTGTCTGAAAGGTTAGATTTCCTTCCTTTTTTATTCTAATTTCTAGTAGATAAATTGAATGTGTTGCTGTTTTCATATTTTTTAGAAGACATTTTGTTGGAGCTATCGAGAAATTGAATACAATTAACGAGTAATCATCTGTGGAGATTTTTGAGTTTGGATGGAACATGAGTTTGTTGAAAGAAGGGAATGATTTGACGATATTACTCATCATATGACTAGGGCATGAGATTTTTAACGAAACCATTTAATAAGGTTAGTGACAAAGGACATAACAAGTGCAACAATTTCAAAATAGAGACATCACTAATAATTTATGAATTTAAAAGACAAAACCAACAAATCATTACATTTTTAAAGGACAATATGTAATTTGTTATATATTTTTTAAAAAAAGTCTTGAAGTAATTTTTTCAAGAATGTATCAGTCTTTCATTTAATTTTGTGTACGTTATTACCAGGACGATGTCTGAAGCCTGTTAAAAAAATTTAATAATTATAAAAAAAGTTAAAAATAGTTGTTAAAATGATGATTTGTTTGCCCACTCAGGACCTGTCAAAAACTTTGATGTGATCTGAAAAGAGAAAAAGTAAAAGTTGGAAAGCATTAGGAACATTAATGCCTGGAATTGCTAGTATGAAAGCATTATATAATATACAGAGAGGTGTTCACGACAACTTCTTAACTAATTCAAATATTAAAATAGTGGTGTTAAAAAAATTTAAAACCGCTTAATATAAAATACTGAACTCTTTTCATAACTGAAAAAAATTAAACCGACTTCTGAATTCTGTTTTTGGTTTGGTTCATACTGTATCTAAATTTGGTTTTAGGTTCGATTTCTAACCATATCTGAATTTCAATTTTCAATTCTAATATTTTTTGAATTAGGTTTATTCGGTTGAATTTGATTTATTGGGAACGGTTTATTCGGATGTTAACCGGTTTATTTGGTTTTTAATCAATTTATTTGATTGAATTCGTTTATTAGGATTGGTTTATTCGGTTTTTAACCGGTTTATTTGGTTTTTAATCGGTTTATTTGGTTTTTAATCGTTGATTCGGCTTTAACCGAAACCGAATCGAATCTCTTCTTGAATTCGGTTTGGTTTTGTATAAGGGAAAAAAATTGCAAACCGATTAAACTGAATAAACTATTTACTGAATTGATTAACACCATAGTTTAAAGGGCATTAAAGTAACTTTCTATACATTAAATGAAACTAATTTTAGTATACCTTAAATCATTTGTTTATAAACGGTTATTTTTAGTTCTTTACAACTTGTTCGTTTCTCATTTAATTGAATCTTTATATCTCTCTATTCTGTTTCTACGGACATATGGCTTGTTCGTATAGTACCTCAAGTTTTATTTATCATCTCTCCCATTTAATACATATTATAATAAATAATAATAATAAATATTAAACATACTTTTTATACATTTTAAATAATTTTTTTATAATACACTAAAATATATTAATGTTAAAAAACACACTTTTTTAAAAACAAATTATATAAAATATAAAATTTTAAAAACAATTATTTAAATTGTAATGTTAAAAGAAAAAAACATTAAAAAATTTAGCATTTAAAAAAATAATAATATTATAATTTCAATACTTAAAGTATTAAATTATACCAAATGATAAACATATTTTATATTAAAAATATATTTTATATTGTCTACGCTTTCATTAATAACTATTTATTATAATTATTTATACAACCCGTGTAATACACTGGATACTAACATACTATATACATATAACAAAAATTTTGGCCCCCCTGAACAATGGGCCCGAGATGAAGGTCGGGTTTGCCTCTCCCCCGGGTTGCCCATGATGATATATCATATTGTTAAAAATATTCATGGATTAGGAAGCAATGAAATGCGTACATCTATTTATTAAACACGATATATATACAGAGTAAAGTGTTATTTTCGTTCGTATGGTTTACTTAAAACTCCAATTTAATCCAAAATAAAAAGTTACTATCTTTTTTTTGTTCATGTGGTTCTAAAAAAAACTCTATTTCAATTCCTCTGTTAAGAAACCGTTACTTTCGTTGTTTTGTCTAGGGGTAAGCTGGACCTTTCCCTATCATCTTTTGGGGGTAAAATAATCTGTCGCACAAGATTTTGACCTGCTTTGAAATCGTCCCTGGTAAGATTCTTGAATCGCAAAAGCATCCTTGATCAAAACCCACCACCTCCGATCAGTTCCCCCCAACAATCTGGTTGCTCTTTTGGCAACGATCATGCCATTCAGAGCTAACGTGAACTTCGTCTGGCTTACCTCCTTCTTCACTCGTATTCAATTTTGCCTCAATTGCTCATTGCAGCCATGTTTACATGATCGAACTAACCATTAACCAATGCTCAAGGATGTGTTTAAATTTTTAAGATTTATGCCTTAATTTTGCTAATCTGCTTTAATTTAGACCTAATTTTTATTTTTGTATGCTAATTTGATTTAATTTTTAGGAAATACGTTGTTGAGCATTGGTTTATTGTTGTGTGGTATATATGCATGATGTAGTTATGTGCAGAGTGCATATAGATCTTACCATAAAAATTAATTAAAACTTAACAACTCACAAGTATATTTCAATTATATAATATCTTAAAATATAATTTTATAATTCTTAAATTTCATTATTTGTAATTTGTTGTTTTTGAACCTTCATTAGTTATAAATTTATCAACAATTAATAATATTAAACACACAAATCTTTATAAAAGATGTTGTTTACAACATGTTAGATTTATTAATCCCATTTATCTTTTTTTTTGAACGGCGAAGGTCTCAATCGTGTGAACTCACTGTTTCCAGACCATGTCACCAAGATCTAGTTACCTGGACCTCCTATGAGCCACTACAACCACCCCAGGAGGAAACCCCACTGGGAAAACCCCCTGACCTCCCTCAAACCCCTTTTTCGTTGCAGGAGGGATTTGAACCCAAGACCTCACATTTGGAAGAATCTTGGGGTACCATTGAGGCAATGCGTCATTGGTATTAATCCCATTTATCTAACCTAGTAAAATACATAACATAACACTTATTGACTACTTAGAAAATTATTTTTACTATTGCTTTGTTGACTTTAAATTTTAGTGGGAAGACTTCCGGTCAGCCATGAGTTTTCATGACCCAATGTCCAGTAGGAATATAGCACAATGTAATGCTAGTGTTCCATGGCCTGCAAGTTACTTTTCATGTAGCAATTTATAAATGAACTAGTTTGTTCATCATAAGATAACTAATCCTTCCATTTCATCACTTTTTTTTCTTTACAAAATCTTCTAGTGATTTTGGGTTGAAACATGGGGAATGCTCATTGGGGTTTGGGAATTCGTCTCGTTTACATATGTATCTGTTTAGTGAGAATGACACATAAATGCGTGGGTGGTGGAAATCTCACAAAAGCTTCTTGTTTTGAGCAAGAGCAGCAAGCTCTTCTCAAGTTCAAACACAGCATCAAAGATGACCATGGAGTTCTTTCGTCATGGGATCTTGGGAATGACTGTTGCACATGGGAAGGAGTTGGTTGTGACGATGCCACTGGAACCGTTGTTAGCCTTCACCTTAGAAACACTGGCAGGGAACTCTACTACTTTGATGATCAAGAGCATGCTATAGCTAGTGCCTATGAGGAATACTTCTTAGTTGGTGATGAGGTGAATTATTGTTTGACAGAGTTGGTGAATCTAAAACATCTTGACTTGAGTGGGATTTTTTTCCAAAGAAGTCTAATGCCAGAATTCATAGGATCCTTTAAACAACTAAGGTATCTCAATCTCTCTAATACAGGTTTTAGAGGAAATATTCCTCATCAAATTGGAAATCTTTCCAATTTGAAGGTTCTTGATCTCAGTTCATCATCAGATTACTCAAATGATATCTCATGGATTTTTGGCCTTTCAAAACTTGAGCATCTTGACTTGAGCGGAGTGGATCTAAGTAGAACACAACATCTTGATAGCTTACGTTACAAAATTCATTCATTATTGAAACTTAGTTTGTCTGGATGTGAACTTTCTGTGGCTAATTTTGGTTCCCATCATTTTAATTCTAGTAGAGAAATTGCTAGCATCAAACACCTTGATCTTAGTAAAAATAGTTTCAAAGGTCAACTCCCAAACTTATTTCTGAACATGACATCTCTAACATTACTTGATCTTTCATGGAATGAAGTTACTACGATGTGGAGCTTTAAAAACTTGCTAGGCATGATACCTTCTGTATCAGAGTTGCGCTTGTCACTTTGTAATATTCAAAACATCAATCTTTCTCCCACTAATCTTAATTCCAGCGTACATTCCAACATCCAACAACTGGATCTAAGCTACAATCAAATTGAAGGCATATTTCCATATGTTTTAGCAAACTTGAGTTCGTTGTTATCCCTTGACCTATCTTCAAATTCTTTGAATTCATCTATTCCTGTCATGCCTAGCCTTCTTAAGCTTGATATATCATATAATTATTTTTGGAAGATTGAGGATGTCGGAATATGGAGACAATGTCATATCAAAGAATTGATTGCTTCTTACAATATTATTGAAGGGGAAATGATTGGCCCATCAACTAATGTATCCAAATGCTTTCAACATTCTATGGAGATTTTGATTCTGAAAAACAATAGATTGAACTGTTCAATTCCAGAATCTTTTGAAAGATTGATCAACTTAAGAGTCTTAGATATGTCATCTAATAAACTGACACATCCAATCCCTAAAGCTATAGGGGAACTAATATCATTACAAGAATTGTATCTTTCTCAAAACAACTTGATCGGTCCAATCCCAAAGTTCCATGGCCAACTTATCATCCTTCACCTTGATCATAATCAATTGAGCGGATGTATTCCAGAATCATTAGGAAAATTAACAACTTTAAGAGAAATATTTCTGGATTCAAACAAGTTTACTTCTCTCCCGGTATCTATAGGAAGACTCACTTCTTTAGAAGTGCTTTCTGTGTATTCAAATTTGTTAAACGGTACTATTCCAAATTCAATTGGGCAACTCACCAATCTCTATCTTTTAGATGTCTCTAATAACTCTTTACAAGGAGTTGTTTCGGAAGATCATTTTGCTAACTTATCAACGTTGAAGTACTTGATTGCAACTTCAAATAATAATTTGGTTTTTAATATTTCACAAGAGTGGATACCTCCATTCCAGCTGAAGATAGTTCGACTTGGTTCTTGCAAGATAGATGGTGGATTTCCACAATGGCTTCGAACTCAAAGGGAACTTGATGAGTTAAAGTTGCCAAATGCTAGCATTTTTGGACCTCTTCCCACATGGTTGCGCCACATGCCCATCATAAGTTTCTTTGATCTTTCTCACAACAAAATCACAGGTCCTTTGAAGAACCTTCCATCTATTTATAACTCTGGGATTTTACTTTTGCAAGATAACATTATCAGAGGATTGCTTCCAATGTGGTTGTGCAAAATGAAAGACTTGGCTGTCCTTGATCTTTCGAGAAATAGGTTGAGTGGGAAAATTCCCAAGTGCCTATGGAATCTACCCTTAACAATGTTGAAACTTGGTTCAAATAGTCTTTCGGGTGTCATACCGAGTTCTTTAGGCCATATGAATGAATCTTTGATATGGTTACAATTGAATGATAATAACTTTAATGGAGAGCTTCCTCAAGAATCTGGGTATTTCGTGAATTTGGCAATGTTGGATTTGGGTGAGAACAAATTCTCCGGAAATATTCCTGAGTGGATTGGGGAAAATATGACAACATTGAGTGCTCTTAGATTGCACAAGAATAATTTCACCGGAATAATTCCTCACTCTTTGTGCAAATGCTCATACCTTCAAATTTTAGATCTGGCACACAACAACTTAACTGGATCCATCCCTCGTTGTTTTGGAGAGTTGGATGCCATGAAAAATGACAGTCATCGTATTCTTAATTTTGTTTCTGATTATGAAGAAATGATGCAGGTCCTTAAAGGTGTTTCACAAAAGTTTACAAAAACCTTGGAATTCGTTAAAAACATGGATCTTTCATGCAATGAACTTGTTGGAGAAATACCTGAAGCACTAACGGCACTTGATGCATTGGTGGGTCTGAATTTGTCTTATAACCATTTTAGTGGGGGCATTTCAAAAAATATTGGGAACATGAAATCTTTATTTTCCCTCGATTTGTCAGCAAACGAGTTGAATGGGACAATTCCTTCAAGCATGTCAGTTTTATATTTCTTGAGTTACTTGAATCTATCACACAACAACTTGTCTGGACAAATACCGAGAGGAAATCAATTGCAAACGCTTACAGATCCGTTGATATATGCAGACAACCCATATCTTTGTGGTGCACCACTGCTGAAGCATTGTTCTTGTTTTGAAAATGAAAAAACACCAAGCAAGAAAAATTATGAAGAAAACGCTAAGAAGCCAAACAATGGATGGTTTGTATTGGAAGTAATGTGTGGTTTTGCAACAGGATTTTGGGGAATTATTGGAGCTTTGGTGTTAAAGAAGCAATGGAGACATAAGCTTTTCATGTTTAGTGAGGAAACCATAGACAAGATATATGTTATAGTGATGGTTGGTGTTTGGAGGATGAAAAGGTATCCTTTAGGATTCAAGTAATTGTGGCATATCTTATTTTCTACTACAAATAATTGCTCAATGTTTGTAATGCCTTTGAAGATGTGTGTTTTACATATCAATACAATAAACTCTGGTTTTTGAATGTTTTGACATTATGTTTGTATTGAGATAATTTATTATTATCATTGTCCTTATTTTTATATCTTGGATAGTTATCGATAATTAAAAATTTTAATGGAATTCTAATAGTTTCAATAATTAATATCATTTAATCTGATAACTAATATCTCAATTTTACTGTTTGGAATATATCGAACTGTCTAAATTTAGAGTTCATACATAATTAGTGCTTAATTATATCATATCATCTTAGCTTTCTTTTGTTACTCGAATGCTTTATTTAATTTTAGACATTATATTTTGCTAAAATCTTTTTAACAAAGCATTCTAGTTACCAGAATTCTAATTGTAACATTTACGATATTGTAATAAATATTTACATTTAATGAAAGAATTATGACGTCATTGGAAATTTTTCTTTTTACACAAACGCACTTAAATAGGTGTATGTATATGTATATATTATAAATAAAGTAATTAGAAATTTTACAAACTTCAAACATAAATGGTTAAACTTTAAATAAATAAAACAAATAAATATGTTTTAATTTTTATTAAGACATTAAAATGATGTTTAATAAAAATATGATTAATCTACATTAATTATAAAGTTTAAATAAAATTTTATGTAAATTATAGTAAAACAAGAGATTATAAAAGTTGGGGGTTAAAAGTGTAAAAACCGGAAGTTTTAATTAAAAGAAAACATGGGAGGGGCTGAAACTGCCAAGTTTCCAAACATGCTTTTCCCCCCTACCCGTTTTTGTTCTTGCAGCCGACCCACAACCCATTTCCAATTTCGTTTAACCCGCTTCTGATCCAATCCATTCCAGCATGATGCCAGCAAATCAAGACTAATTTTAGGAAGTATACGATGCGCGTAAATGATTCCAAGCATTAATTTGATAAATCAATCGGTATTAACTCGTGAACCATTACCAAAATTATCAAAGAAAAACGCGTTAGTCGAGCTTGATCAAATCGTGTATAAAACCCGAATCAAATCGACCTAGACATTCCTTTGAACACCACGAAACTCTCTGTGAAACGAAAACATTCTCACAAGCGTTCTAAGTCGAGGAATCAAGACCCTGAAGGTTCGGTTCGTTCGTTTGCTTCCTCTCAGTCGAAATCAATCAAAAATCAAGTAAAGGTTGGTTTTTCTTACATCCTTCTAATCGTTTTTACATCTAGAACATTAACCCCAAGATTTTCGAATCTATCGGATCTTTAATCGAACGAATTTAGATCGAGAAAGGATTAGGGTTTCGTTTGATTAAGGTTCAGATTTGGGGATTCATATGCGTGTTATGATAAAACATTTAAATTCGGAGATCTGTCACAAGCAGACGCTCCAGATCAACCGGTAGCACCGGGTTATCCCATCGACTAGGTCGCGGGTTCGAATCTCATCCGGGTTAAACCGGTTTTTGTTCATTTCTTTTATTTAAAACACGTTTTAAACATCTAATTTCATAGAAAATATTTTTTTTATATAAAAAAAATATATTATTCTGTAAAATATATATATATATATATATATTCTGTATAAAAAAAAGAGTTATGTAATTAATTTTTGATTAGTAATTATAACTCTTTATTTCATTTATGTATATATTTAATTATTTATTTATTCATTACATAAATAGTAATAGTAAAATAACTTAATAAGTTTTTATAAATTCACACGAATAAATAAATAAGTTTATAAAATAATTTATTTACAACACTTTATCTCATTTATTTATTTATTCTTACTTATTTATTTATTCTTATAAATATAATATTTACATGTGACTAAAATTTTTATAAACTTATCATAAATGTTATAAAATATAAATTGGCATTCAAACAAGTTTAAAGATGTTTTGTTTTAAGTTTTAATAAAACTTACATTCATAAGAACAATTATTGATAAAATATTTGATGTACTTATTTCATATTAAATATGTAAAACAAGAACTTTAATAACTTTTCGTTAATTATATAATAATTAAATTCTAAGCTTTTAAATACTTTAAAATCAACATTTGTGATTTAAACATTATATAATATCATCGTTGTTTTCATTTACATAAATCATAATAAATTGTATGTTCAAAACATATCGAACCCGTTGATCCAATTAGCCTTAGAGAATCCATAGAAAGCCATAGTTATTTTAACATATGACAATTGAATTATTTAGGTGAACTTTGAATTTGTTGGACATATTTTAAGCTATATTTGACAATCATTGCAAAAGCTAACTCACACACTAAGGTGAGTCTTCATAGCCCCTCTTTTACTATTTTTGTTTTAGGGGTGAAACATACAACTTATTTATTTCATTTACTTGTGAACTTAGCTAATGGCCTTATAGTTAGTGAACTTTAGCTAAGCATAGGCATTGATCACATTCATTTTAGTGACTATGATATATCTATTGGACCGACCATCCCACCGTTGTTTGATTTACCCTTCGGGGGAGGCCCGCTGTGATAGTTTACTATTTGAGCATTTTAGTAATGCTAATCATAGGTCAAACATCATTTGTTATCATTTGTTGATCTGCTTTACTTGTTAGTTCATTTTGACTATGATCATTATGCTTAGAGTTCACATATAACATTATCTATATCATTTTTATTAAACCTTTTGGTTTGAGTGTCAAAACCTATGAAACTCACCAACTCTTTGAGTTGACACTTGATTTTAACATGTTTCAGGTGGAAATGGAAATTAGCAATCATTCGGACTTGGATTTTGTTTTATTTAATTTGAATTATGTACTTGGATTTGAATTTAAATTTGAATGATGTAATAGTTAGTTTGAATTTATTTGACTTTGTATTGAATGATGGATTTGATTGCATTGAATGTTTAGTTATGATTATTTACATCTTTATACCCTAAGCTATGAACAATCTACACTTCGTGTCACCCCGATGTTTCCGCCATCGGTCGGGGTGTTACAGATTGGTATCAGAGCCTGGGTTATAGAGAATTAGGTTATTTGAACTAGATGACCTAGACTATAACCATAGGATGCCTTAGTTTGAACTCTTAAGCCATGAACTCTTATTTGGACTCTCTAGTTGCCATACTAGGCCATGAACTGTTATTTGAACTCTTAGTTGCCATGATAGGTCATACTTGCTTATGTGACTATTTGTTTGATAGGTCAAATAATTGAACCTAGTTTAGGATACCGTAGTATGCACACACTAGACATTAAGGTTCAAAACTTCTCGACCCCTTTCTTACGACTTGAACGAGGATCGTCATTACGAGGAATGATCTTAGACTTCTAAGTCTAATCTTGAATCCCGTCAATAGTCTTTAGGTTCATTCTAATGATTAAGAAACACATACAATATGGAAGAGGGAATACCTGTACTTTGGGGAGTTCTGTCTAGGAAAGCATTTCGTATAAATCCAAATCAACCGATGGACCTGTTATGCTTTCCTGGGAACCCTTGGAGTGAGTATGAACCTATAGGCTAAATGATCACGTGGTAAATAACCGTTTTAATCAATGTGTAAATACGTGATATTAGTAAATTTTGGCCCGAAACACGTTTACTTTGAGTATGTTTGTGAATTTCAGGTGTGAAGAGTTTAAAGACGTGTTCGGGAGCAAATTGGAGGGTTAGAAGAGGCGTCGAGTGCTAAAGAGAACAAGAACATGGTTTTCGGGAAGCCAAAACTTCGGGGGCGCATAACTGGAGCTAGGAGAAGAGTTACGAGGCCCATAATATATGAAAACTGAGTTTCTCGACGAGACGAAGCCATAGGTGACAACTCTTTGGGCGTATGATACGCCCAACCCGGCGTATCATACGGCCAGCGTACCATACGCCCAGTTTTGAGCGTTGGCAGAATCTGGGCAACGTAGGGAAGCAGTTTGGGCGTACCATACACACAGGCCCGGCGTATGATACGCCCAAAGCCGGAAAACTTGATTTTTCAGCAAATCTTTCCCATATTTAAGGCATTATCCTAGGGTTTCGAAAACAACGTTTTTCTGGACGAATTGGGGGCGAAAAAGTGACGATTTTGGGCATCTAAACTCTTCCGAATCCATCCGTAATCGTGGAATCATCACCCGGATCAAGAATCAACAAGTGCTAATGACGATGCGTGGCTAGTTTTCTTTTGTAATTGCTTCCGGGCAATTAGGTTAGTGAATGAACTTTGATTGAATGTTTAAACTTAGGTTTTTGGATTGTTTTCGGTTTGATAACTTGAATTCAATTGTGGTTTGATTGATGTAAACGATTTATTTGTGTTTAAGCATTTACGTTTTGCCATCAGTGATTCGGTTTCCTTGCATCGTTTACTCATTGGTATTTGTGTGTTGCTTTACATATCTAAATTGACAATTGTGTGAATGAGCAACTCTTAAACGTTTGTTCCATTGTTGTCACTTTGATCAAACCAATTAACAAGATCATGTCTATGTTATTTCCAACTAAGTTTAACCTAAAATCATTGTGAATCTACTAACCTAAACCCGGAAGTGATTACTTTTTTCTCAATTGTTTTCAAACTTATTAATCATAATTGTTGATTTGAACATTTCGTTAATTCAATTTAAATTCAAGTTTACATTTTTATTTGTTTAATCAAGTAATAACTTAAAGCTTAGTACTTTCCACTGATTCCCTGTGGAGACGACCTTACTTACCCTTGCTATAGTCATAGGTAGCTAAGTCCCTAGTTTTACATTGTTTTTGATTGACCTACGACACCTCGATCACTAAAGTATGTCTTTCTGAAAGTTAAGATGAAGTTAAACACTTTGATCTGTCAAAAGTGTTCCTTTAGGAATACAATCCAAATATTGCTTTGTGATTGAACTTTCATTTGAATTATCTATTTCTTATTTGAACTCTTTGAGTTATATAAATTCTAAATCTCTTCAATTGAACTCTTGTAGAATCATGCCTATTCGTCGTACTCGCAGAAATACCAACAATACCAATGACACCAACACCAACACAAATAACACCAACAACCCGAACCCTACTATCCAAGAGTTGGCCCAGATCATTTTGCAACAAGTGGCTGTTGTGTTACCCACTTTGGTGACCCAACTCAATCAAGCTGCTAATGTGAACCCAACTCAAAACAATGGTAATGGTGGGGGTGCAAATCCAACTTGCACTTTCAAGCATTTCAATTCATGTAACCCCACTAAGTTCCTTGGCAGTAAGGAGCAACTGGACTTCTTCAATGGTTCGAAAGTATAGAGAGCACATTTATCCATTCGGACTGTCCTGAGAACCTTAAGGTTCGATATGCCACTAGTGTCTTTCAAAAAAGGGCACTGACTTGGTGGAATAGTGAGAAACGAACTAGGGGTTCGGATGTTGCACTTGCTTTGACTTGGACTGAGGTCAAGCAACTTATGACTAATGAATTCTGTCCTCGCAACGAAATGAGGAACCTTGAAGCTGAATTTTGGGATCTAAAGCAAGACAGTGGGGAGAACCTTGCTTATACGACCCGTTATCATGAACTTAGTCTACTAGTGCCACACTTGGTCACTCCTTTATCTCGGGCCATTGAAAAGTACATTGGTGGCCTTCCTATGCAAATTCAAGATACTGTCTATGGTAGCAATCCTACCACTCTTGAAGAGGCAATCAGACTTGCTGCAACCTTAACTGATAATCATGTTAAGGATGGTACTTTGACAAGGAAGTGTGCCAAGAAGGTTGAATCCAAGTCAACCACTAATGAACTCTCAAAGGAGGTCAAAGCTGAAACCTCAAACTCTTCAAAGTTCAACCATCGAAAGCGAAAGGCCAAGAACTTTGCGGTGGTGACCCCTGCTGCACCACTAAACCAACAAGCCCCAAAGCCAAATACAAAACAATATGTGGGGCCAAATCCACTCTGCAACACTTGTAGATATCATCACCCCACTACTCAACCTTGCAGAATTTGCACGAACTGTGGAATGTATGGTCACCTTGCAAACTATTGTCGACATGGGCCACTTGGCCAGCAAGGGCAATAGGTTCAACCATTGAACCAACAACAACTTGCACCCGCCAATCCTGCACAAGCTAATAGAAGGGTTTGCTATGAATGTGGCAACCCTAATCATCTTAGAAACCAATGCCCAAGGCTTGCGGGCAATAATCAAAGGGTTGGACGAGCTAGGACCTTTCAACTCAATGCTCAAGCAGCTCAAGCTAATCAAGACGTTGTGAATGGTACGTTTCTGGTCAATAATTGTTATGCTTCTGTGTTATTTGATTCTGGTGCTGATAGGAGCTTTGTGTCATATGAATTTGAACCATTACTTGGTAGACTAAGAACTAAATTAGTGTCACACCCCCAAATTCCCACTCGTGGTGTTAGTCCACGTGGGTGTGACGTGGCCAGGATCACAGCTCATGGTCATATAGAACGACTCTATATGAGTTACACAAACAAACAGTTTTGTAAAAAAAACAACACAGGTTTAATATATAAACAGCGGAAATGCAAATGTTAATCAGCAAGAGTATAAATTGTTGCAGCGGATAATAAAGTGTATCAGACACTACATTGTTTTAAATTGTTTCAAAACAATCAATGCAAACAAAAGCCTAGGACAAGAGTCTATATGCAAGTCAGACTCCTTAATGTATCCTTGTGCGCATCCTAGCTTGCAGTCCACTAGTTACCTGAGAATACATGCGAAAAAGTGTCAACTATAAAGTTGGTGAGTTCACAGGTTTAAGTATTTGAAAGCAGTAAAACAGTCATATATACTGAGTATGTTAAATAGTTTTGTTGGATCTACGATCCGTAGAGTGTGTCATGTCATCTTACCGAAACTCGACTGTTCCCATTTGCCTCTGCGGGTCATCGCTGAACCCGACATCAACATCGATATTACACTCGTTATGACCGCCAGTCAACGTTGTTGCCGAGTGGGGCTAGTCAAACCCAGTAGTACTACGTAATAACGACTCGTTTGTACACAACTAACGGTAAGGGTAGAGAGGACTTGATGCGATAATAGTACACTCAAAATAGTTTTGTGACATACCAGTCATATATCTAAAGCAGTTGCATAGCATTCTCACCCCAAAGATTAGTAAAGCAGTTAATGAGTAAAAGTGGGGCTGTAAACTCACCTGAGTTTGAGTAGCTTGTGTTCTTACGAGAACAGTGTAGCTCACCGGCTAGTAGTTACCTATATCACATAGGCGTTATAAGTTTGCGATCATATTTGTGTTGGTCTCACAGGACCGTATTCGTGTCTTAACAACTCCTGGTTGTTATGTGGGTCGCGTTGACCGTTGTTGACCGTGTTGGTCGTGTTGACCGTGTTTGACCTAACGACCCGTTGGTGACGGTTTGGATCAAGTGCTCGTGTATTGTGCGGTTTAGTGTCGTGTGAAGTGTACGGATACCAAAATCATTCCTTTATAGTAAGTTCCTTTTTTTAGGAAAGTTTCCACATTAGGCAAGTCATGCATTAAATCACATCCCGATTATTCTAGCATGCATATTTATCCTAAATGAGCATGTTATCACATAACACATAGTTACACATAGTCGGTTTAACGTAGTTTGCGCGTAAAAGTTTCCATAATTAGAAAGTGTGCGCAAACAAGCATATTTCATCAATTTAACAACTAATATCATTTAACATTGCTATCCTAGTCATATTTAGCCATTTAGTCATACACATCTTGACTAGCATGCTCCTATTTACAATTTTGTAACATAAAGTTTTTATTTATAGAAACCTTTGACAAATGTATCCATCTCAAACATTTAGGTTATAAAGTCATCTATAATCATCATGGCAAGTTTAACTTAAGCATATAAAACACCCAACATTTAGCAATTTCATCCTTTCTAGCAATCTTATAGCAAAAAGTTACTATTTTTAGTAACATTCCTAAATATCACACTTTGACAATTCTAACCATTACAATGTATCAAATAACCATTATATTAACACTTAAACATCATTTCAAGCATATTTTATAGATCTAAACATACCAATGTGGTCATTTTATCAAGAATACCCACTTTGTAACATAAAAGTTACTATTTTTAGTAATAACCACATCTATGACATTCTTGACCATAATCAAACATTCTAATCACATGGAACATCCTCAATAACACTTTCAATAACATTTCAATACTGAAAATTACTCAAATCATTGTAGATCATACATGCATGTTGATTAAAGTAGCCATTTCATCACAAAATTACCAAGTCAACATCAAAATCAATCAAGATCATCATGGATCGTTATAGAATCGTCAAATCAGTAAATAAATCACCCAATAGCATATACAAAACATCAAAATTTCGTGACAATGGTGGTGATGGTGATGCATGTGCTTGATTCACATTGCATGTGTGTGTACAAGTGCTAAAACCTCGAAATAGTGTTAGAACTACCTCAATAGAGTTCAAGCAAGTTGAAATGAAGCTGGAACAGAGATGTAGCAGCTTGAAATCCTCCTGAGAACAGCTCCTGGGTCGTTCCAAGTGATGGTGGTGTTTCCTTCTTGAACCTTCTACCTTCAACTCCTCTCCAAGGACCTTGGACACCTTCAAAGTTGCTCTAAACTGATAGCAATGGCTTCCACAGAGTGCTTGGGGTCGAGATGAAGTGTTTCAGTCGGGAGAGGTAGAGGAGGATCGACAGAAATGATTATTCTTGGTTAAATAAAGATTTATGCGCAATTGGGCCCGTCGCGTACCGCGACACCTGACAAAAGTTGTCCCTCGCGTAGCGCGATGATTAAAATAATCATTCTGTTCCCGAAACACGCCGCGTACCGCGGTGGTGGAAGATGATCGGTCGTCGCGTACCGCGACGTTTTTCGGAGAATTCAAATTTCCCCCGCCTAGTCTTCGCGTACCGCGAAGGCACAATTGGGTGCCCATCGCGTACCGCGATGGGTCTCGGTTGAGCCCAATAGGCCCAATTTCATTGTTTTGAACCGAATCTTTCGTAGTTCTCGAATACGATCATCGTTTCTCGATACAAGGGCCTTGTTCTAACTAATTTAGGTTCACCGAACCTAAGTGCAGTGTTTTCGTGTTACAGTTTGATCCGTTCACCAACGTTCGTCATTCAAGACACGTGCAAGTTTCGTGCGATAATTCATCGAATTATCGGTGTGTTCAGACGGTTGTGCCACGTGTCACACTAAATGCATTTATTCTAGTGCCACGTATGAAATAATAATAAACATTATTATTAAAAATAATAGAGTTGCTGACCTGGAAATTACGGGGTGTCACATCATCCCCTAGTTATTGGGAATTTCGTCCCGAAATTCAGTTCACGTGCCGGTGTTGGTTTGTTCGGCGAATAGATGAGGGTATTTATTCTTCATCTGATCCTCACGTTCCCAGGTGTATTCCGGTCCTCGTCGTGAGTTCCATCGAACCTTTACAATTGGTATCTTACTATGTTTCAACTTCTGGAGTTCCCGGTCCATAATTTCCACCGGTTCCTCAACGGAACGAAGTTGTTCGTCGATTTGGATTTCCTCTAGAGGAATTGTGAGAGTTTCGTCTGACAAACACTTCTTGAGGTTTGAAACGTGAAATACGTTGTGTATGCCACTTAGTTCTCGTGGTAGCTGTAGTTCGTAGGCCACGGGGCCTATTCGTTTAGTGATCTCGAATGGTCCTATATAACGAGGGTTTAGCTTTCCCCGTTTCCCAAATCTAATCACTCCCTTCCAAGGCGAGACTTTAAGAAGTACTCGGTCCCCTACTTGGAATTCCAAAGGTTTGCGCCTCTTGTCGGCATAGCTCTTTTGTCGATCTCGAGCTGCTGCCATTCTGTTGCGTATCTGTACGATCTTTTCAGTTGCTTCATGCATGAGTTCGGGTCCGGTCAGTTGGCTTTCACCAACATCCGCCCAACAAAGTGGCGATCTGCACTTGCGTCCGTAAAGTGCTTCAAACGGTGCAGCTCCAATGCTGGTGTGGTAGCTGTTATTACATGAGAACTCTACCAAAGGTAAGTGAGTCTCCCAGCTGTTACCAAAGTCAATCACACATGCTCGAAGCATGTCTTCCAAGGTCTGGATGGTTCGTTTACTCTGACCATCCGTTTGTGGGTGATAAGCAGTACTCATATCCAGTCTCGTTCCGAGTGCCTTGTGTAAGGACTTCCAGAAGTGTGCCGTGAAACGGCTGTCTCGGTCAGATATAATAGATTGGGACTCCGTGTCTGGACACGATTTCCTTCAAGTAGATTCGGGTTAACTTTTCCAGTTTATCAGTTTCTTTGATTGGCAGGAAGTGTGCCGATTTCGTAAGTCGGTCTACGATAACCCAGATGGTATCGCAGCCACTTGTTGTCTTCGGCAACTTGGTGATAAAATCCATGGAGATCTGTTCCCACTTCCATACTGGAATTTCTGGCTGTTGGAGTAATCCCGAAGACTTCTGGCATTCTACCTTGACCTTTGAGCAAGTCAGACACTTACTCACATACGTTGCGATTTCCGACTTTATGTTCGGCCACCAGTAAGTTGTCTTTAGGTCATGATACATTTTGTCAGAGCCCGGATGTAGAGAATGTCGGCTCCTTTGGGCTTCATTCATCGCTACGCCTCTCAGTCCTCCGTAGTGTGGGATCCAGTTTCGGTCCATAAGATAGTAGGTTACATCGGCCTTTCCGTCTGTTTATCTGTGCCACGCAGGGATAAATGAGTGAGGTCCTCGACCTTCAGAGATTCCTGTTGTGCAGTTTGGATTCTGATTGGGTAGTCCCGAGTGAATCGTAAGTTGTGGTGCACGTACGCTCTTGGTCGTTCCTTTTCGGCTCGTCGTGTCAGCTACTACGTTAGTTTTACTAGCGTGGTACTTGCTAGTACAATCATAATTGCCTATCCGTTAGTCCCATCTGAGTTGTCTCATGTTCAGTCCCTTCTGATCGAAGGTGTGTTGCAGTCTCTTGTGATTTGCGAATATCGTGCATTTCGTGTCGGATAGGTAATATCACTAAACCTTCTGTGCGAATGCCTTGGCTCCCTTACCAAATCAGGGGTTGTATAATTCTTCTTGAGCACCTTTAATTGTCGTGGCATGTTAGCTAAAATCTTTTTGTGTCGTATCAATCATGCAGCCGAGTCCTTGTTCGGGAGTGCCATAATACTCCATGAAGTTATCGCATCCTTTTGGTAGGGGTAAGATTGGTGCACTACACAACTTTTGCTTTAAAAGGGTCGAAGGCAGATCTTTGTTTTCCCTTTTTCATTCGAATTTCTTGTCTTTATGCGTCAAGAAGTTAATGATTGTGCGATCTTCGAAAGTCCTTCGATAAACCGCCTGTCGTAAAAAATGGCTGCAATTCGGTTGGAGTCTTGAGTGTTTCTCCGTTCTTAATGGTTTCCGTCTTGGCTAAGTCTACATGTATTCCTTTCTTGTTAACCACGTGTCCAAGGAGGTTGACTTCGCGAATCCAAAAATCGCATTTAGAGAACTTCGCGATTAGTTGCTCGGTCTTTAGTGATTCCAAGACAAGCCTCAATTGCTCAGCTGTTTCTCCAGGTTCATGGAGTAAATCAGGTTATCGGCAATAAGTACTACTAAGAATTTATCGAGACATGATTTGCACACTTGATTCATAAGGTCCATGAATATTGCCGGTGCGTTGGTCAGTCCGAAAGGCATAACCAGAAACTCGTAATGTCCGTGTAGTGTCTTGAAAGTTGTCTTCGGTATATCGCTCTCCTGTATTCTTAGTTGATGGTAATCGGGTCTTAAATCGACTTTCGAATAGTAGCTTGACCCTTGCGATTGGTCAAACAGGTCGTCTATTCGAGGTAGAGGGTATCGATTCTTGATTGTTACCTTGTTCAGTTCCCGGTAGTCTATACATATACGGAACGATCCGTCCTTTCTCTTCACAAGCTAGACCGGTGCTCTCCACGGTGAGAATCTTGGTCGGATAAATCCTTTATCTAACAACTCTTGCAGTTGACTAGACAGTTCCTGCATTTCTGTAGGAGACATTTGGTATGGCACCTTGGCTGTTGGTGCGGCTCCTGGATTGGATCTATCCGAAACTCCACTTGCCGTGTTGGTGGTAGTCCCGATAGATCGTCTAGAAAGACTTCTGGAAAAATCGCGAACGACAGCGATGTCTTTGATCTTTCGTTCCTTCTTTGGTTGTTCAGTGATAAGTGCCAGGATAGCTGTGTATCCTTTCTTGTAGGTACTTGCTATCCTTCATACATAACGTGATGTTTAGCGTTATTCTCTGTCGTTCTCCTTGAATTGGGACCTGGTTTCCATTTGGCAACGTAACATTGATCTATATTTACATTGTACACAAGTTCTGCTTGGTTTGTAGGTACTAGTGTGTCCCCACCGCTGCATCAAAGTTCCCAAGAGTTACTAGAATTAGGTCGATCTTAAGTTCGTGACTCGTCAATATCAAGACGCATCCTTTGAGAATGTGTTGCGTCTTCAATCAGCTTACAGTTGCTAACTCTACGGTATACTTATAGTCTAGTGGTGTCGGGGAAATGTTAAGCATTTTACTAAATTCGCTAGGTATCAGGCTACTATTAGCACCGATATCACATTACATACTAGCATAGGCATTATGTAAAAGAAACGTACCAGTCAAGATGATAGAATCATCTTTAGCTTCTTTGGAGTCAATTGCAAATGCATTGCCCATCGTCGCGCTTCCTTCCACTTTCTTCAGCTGTGGGCAATCCCTACGCCAATGCCCAGGCTTGCCACACTTATAACACCCTTTAACGACCTTCTGGTTGTCTTTGCAACCAGCTGGCTTGCTTCTACACTCCTTGGCCATGTGACCGTTTCTTCCGCATTTCCGACATCGATAGCGTTCACACTGGCCGTTGTGATGATATGGGCATCTTTTGCACTTAGGGTATTTCCCTTGGTAGACATTCTTGCCCTTGGTACTGGATGGTGTAGCAGTAGAGTCGCTAGTTGTTGCTGACTGGTTATGGAGTTGCATTTGTTGGGAAGAGGGAGTTTGGTTCTGACTAGGCTCCCACTTGCGCTTGCGATCTTGAGGCTTCAGGTGTCCACCCTTCTTGGGTAGCTTACCCTGTGCTACCGCTTGGTCAGTCAAATGGTGAGCCAGGCAAATGGTGGGTTGAAGGAGAGTGGGGTCTATCATGTTAACCAAGCTTTGGATCTGTTCGGGTAATCCACTGACGTACGGCTCAATCTTTTTGTATTCCGGGGTCACCATTTCTGGGTGTTGTTTACACCATTCGTGAAATCGAGTGGTGTACTGTTCGATTTCAGATCCTTCCATTTTGTGATTCCAGAACCCCTCCAGTTTCTTGATTTCGTTCTGTGGACAATATTCTTCCTTCAACATTTTGACGAAATTTTCCCAGGGAATGGAGTTAGCAGTCTCCAGACTCAGTGTCTGGACATGCGAATTCCACCAAGTGAGGGCTTGTCCTTCTAGAGTCCCGGTAGCAAATTTCACTTTGTCTTCTTCAGAACACTTGCACATGTGGAAGATTGATTCGGCCCTCTTAACCCATTGGAGCAGCCCTACTGCTCCTTCTGATCCCGTGTATGGTTGAGGATGGTAGCTGAGGAAAGTTTTGAAGGTGCATCCTCTTGAGCTGTTGTTGTGAGTCTCACTTCCTGTCTCACTGTTTAAGTATGCAGCCTCGTAATTCGTAATGGCTTTGTTAATCAGCTGTTCTACCATGGTCTCGACAGTCGTAGAATCGATTGACAGGTTGTCAGTGCACACATACGTTCCTTGACCATCCATTTGGTAGTATCTATATACAATAGATATTGTATTACTCACTGTTAGAGTTATTGCGTGTAAGCATGTGTAGGGAGGAAATATATCATAAGCTTAAGATATCATTTCAAAAGTAGGATCATAGGTTTGACGAGATTACTACTACCAAAATGATTTGTATGAGCACAACTTGCTCATATCGGTTCTAACAATAGTACAATACTATATATACATAAGAAATAACTACTCGGTGGAAACAGCGGAGCTCGAATCTCCACTTTCAGAGGTGTACTATACAGTTTCCCAGCTGGTTGTAGCTTATCAATTGAACTTGCCAGAATTCGTATGTACCTATGAATTCACGATTACGTTGGCCACCATAATCGTCAATTTATCTTACACAGTCATTCTAGTTCATTCAATCTCGAGCTACTTAACAATCTCGGGTTCGAAGTTTTGCTTCCTGAGTGTCGATACCAAGGTTACAATCCATAAACATGCGTCTTTTGACTGGGTTTACACTCAAGGAAGAGGTTGGAAAAGGCGTTCGATTTGAGTTGGATTGTGCTATAGGGGTCCTCTTCATAGCATAGAAGAGTTTCCCTTTGGTCTTGAGTTCGCCTTTTCTCTAATCCCCTTGCACAGGTCGCATGTGTAGTTGAGTGTTAACGCCCACTAAGGGTGCCAGATGCATGTTCGTAAGAGTTAGATCAAGTCACAAAGCATATTGTTTAAGTAAAGCACATAATGTGTTGTGTGAAACTAGTGTAGTGTCTAATGTAGAGTAGTGGCTATAGTCTAAGTTCACTACATGCAAACCTAGTTCCCTATAACCAAGGCTCTGATACCAGTCTGTCACACCCCCAAATTCCCACTCGTGGTGTTAGTCCACGTGGGTGTGACGTGGCCAGGATCACAGCTCATGGTCATATAGAACGACTCTATATGAGTTACACAAACAAACAGTTTTGTAAAAAAAACAACACAGGTTTAATATATAAACAGCGGAAATGCAAATGTTAATCAGCGGAAGTATAAATTGTTGCAGCGGATAATAAAGTGTATCAGACGCTACATTGTTTTAAATTGTTTCAAAACAATCAATGCAAACAAAAGCCTAGGACAAGAGTCTATATGCAAGTCAGACTCCTTAATGTATCCTTGTGCGCATCCTAGCTTGCAGTCCACTAGTTACCTGAGAATACATGCGAAAAAGTGTCAACTATAAAGTTGGTGAGTTCACAAGTTTAAGTATTTGAAAGCAGTAAAACAGTCATATATACTGAGTATGTTAAATAGTTTTGTTGGATCTACGATCCGTAGAGTGTGTCATGTCATCTTACCGAAACTCGACTGTTCCCATTTGCCTCTGCGGGTCATCGCTGAACCCGACATCAACATCGATATTACACTCGTTATGACCGCCAGTCAACGTTGTTGCCGAGTGGGGCTAGTCAAACCCAGTAGTACTACGTAATAACGACTCGTTTGTACACAACTAACGGTAAGGGTAGAGAGGACTTGATGCGATAATAGTACACTCAAAATAGTTTTGTGACATACCAGTCATATATCTAAAGCAGTTGCATAGCATTCTCACCCCAAAGATTAGTAAAGCAGTTAATGAGTAAAAGTGGGGCTGTAAACTCACCTGAGTTTGAGTAGCTTGTGTTCTTACGAGAACAGTGTAGCTCACCGGCTAGTAGTTACCTATATCACATAGGCGTTATAAGTTTGCGATCATATTTGTGTTGGTCTCACAGGACCGTATTCGTGTCTTAACAACTCCTGGTTGTTATGTGGGTCGCGTTGACCGTTGTTGACCGTGTTGGTCGTGTTGACCGTGTTTGACCTAACGACCCGTTGGTGACGGTTTGGATCAAGTGCTCGTGTATTGTGCGGTTTAGTGTCGTGTGAAGTGTACGGATACCAAAATCATTCCTTTATAGTAAGTTCCTTTTTTAGGAAAGTTTCCACATTAGGCAAGTCATGCATTAAATCACATCCCGATTATTCTAGCATGCATATTTATCCTAAATGAGCATGTTATCACATAGCACATAGTTACACATAGTCGGTTTAACGTAGTTTGCGCGTAAAAGTTTCCATAATTAGAAAGTGTGCGCAAACAAGCATATTTCATCAATTTAACAACTAATATCATTTAACATTGCTATCCTAGTCATATTTAGCCATTTAGTCATACACATCTTGACTAGCATGCTCCTATTTACAATTTTGTAACATAAAGTTTTTATTTATAGAAACCTTTGACAAATGTATCCATCTCAAACATTTAGGTTATAAAGTCATCTATAATCATCATGGCAAGTTTAACTTAAGCATATAAAACACCCAACATTTAGCAATTTCATCCTTTCTAGCAATCTTATAGCAAAAAGTTACTATTTTTAGTAACATTCCTAAATATCACACTTTGACAATTCTAACCATTACAATGTATCAAATAACCATTATATTAACACTTAAACATCATTTCAAGCATATTTTATAGATCTAAACATACCAATGTGGTCATTTTATCAAGAATACCCACTTTGTAACATAAAAGTTACTATTTTTAGTAATAACCACATCTATGACATTCTTGACCATAATCAAACATTCTAATCACATGGAACATCCTCAATAACACTTTCAATAACATTTCAATACTGAAAATTACTCAAATCATTGTAGATCATACATGCATGTTGATTAAAGTAGCCATTTCATCACAAAATTACCAAGTCAACATCAAAATCAATCAAGATCATCATGGATCGTTATAGAATCGTCAAATCAGTAAATAAATCACCCAATAGCATATACAAAACATCAAAATTTCGTGACAATGGTGGTGATGGTGATGCATGTGCTTGATTCACATTGCATGTGTGTGTACAAGTGCTAAAACCTCGAAATAGTGTTAGAACTACCTCAATAGAGTTCAAGCAAGTTGAAATGAAGCTGGAACAGAGATGTAGCAGCTTGAAATCCTCCTGAGAACAGCTCCTGGGTCGTTCCAAGTGATGGTGGTGTTTCCTTCTTGAACCTTCTACCTTCAACTCCTCTCCAAGGACCTTGGACACCTTCAAAGTTGCTCTAAACTGATAGCAATGGCTTCCACAGAGTGCTTGGGGTCGAGATGAAGTGTTTCAGTCGGGAGAGGTAGAGTAGGATCGACAGAAATGATTATTCTTGGTTAAATAAAGATTTCTGCGCAATTGGGCCCGTCGCGTACCGCGACACCTGACAAAAGTTGTCCCTCGCGTAGCGCGATGATTAAAATAATCATTCTGTTCCCGAAACACGCCGCGTACCGCGGTGGTGGAAGATGATCGGTCATCGCGTACCGCGACGTTTTTCGGAGAATTCAAATTTCCCCCGCCTAGTCTTCGCGTACCGCGAAGGCACAATTGGGTGCCCATCGCGTACCGCGATGGGTCTCGGTTGAGCCCAATAGGCCCAATTTCATTGTTTTGAACCGAATCTTTCGTAGTTCTCGAATACGATCATCGTTTCTCGATACAAGGGCCTTGTTCTAACTAATTTAGGTTCACCGAACCTAAGTGCAGTGTTTTCGTGTTACAGTTTGATCCGTTCACCAACGTTCGTCATTCAAGACACGTGCAAGTTTCGTGCGATAATTCATCGAATTATCGGTGTGTTCAGACGGTTGTGCCACGTGTCACACTAAATGCATTTATTCTAGTGCCACGTATGAAATAATAATAAACATTATTATTAAAAATAATAGAGTTGCTGACCTGGAAATTACGGGGTGTCACAATTAGATAGACCATTTAACGTGGAAGTGGCTGACGGCAACTCAATAGATATTAACTCTATCATTATTGGATGTACTGTGAACCTTATGGATCACGTTTTCCCAATTGATCTTATTCCCATGCACCTTGGAAGTTTTGATGTTATTATAGGCATGGACTGGTTAGCCACTCATCGAGCCGAGATCGTTTGTTTTGAAAAGTACATTCGTATTCCACTATTATCGGGTGAAACTCTAAGAATCTTTGGAGAGACACCTAGTAGTGGACTTAAACTTATGTCTTGCACAAAGGCCCAAAAATACTTACGTAAGAAATACGTAGCCTTTCTGGCCCATATTGTGGAAAAGAAAGAAAAGGGCAAAAGTGTTGCAGATATTCCAATCATTCGCGACTATCCTGAAGTTTTTCCCGATGACCTGCCGGGAGTTCCACCGGTTCGACAAGTCGAGTTTCGTATTGATCTTATGCCCGGTGCAAATCCAATTGCAAAATCTCCTTATCGTCTTGCACCTTCTGAAATGCAAGAACTCGCGAGCCAACTTCAAGAATTATCTGATAAGGGTTTTATTCGTCCAAGTCATTCACCTTGGGGTGCACCGGTTCTTTTTGTCAAAAATAAGGACGGTTCATTTCGTATGTGCATTGATTATCGCGAACTCAATAAACTCACCATCAAGAATCGATACCCTTTGCCTCGTATTGATGATCTCTTTGATCAACTTCAAGGTTCGGTTTGGTTTTCTAAGATCGACCTTCGTTCAGGTTATCATCAGTTGCGTATACATGAGGATGACATTCCTAAAACCGCCTTTCGAATTCGTTATGGTCACTATGAATTTTTGGTTATGCCATTTGGACTAACCAATGCACCTGCGGTCTTCATGGATCTTATGAACCGAGTGTGTAAACCATACTTGGACAAGTTCGTGATCGTATTCATAGATGATATTTTGATCTATTCCAAGAGCAAAGCGGACCATGAAAAACACCTTAAGTTGGTTTTGGAGCTCTTAAGAAAAGAACAACTGTATGCCAAATTCTCTAAATGTGAATTTTGGCTTAAGGAAGTTCAATTCTTAGGACACATTGTCAATGAAAAAGGTGTTCACGTGGACCCCGCGAAGATTGAAGCTGTTAAAAATTGGAGTACACCAAAGACTTCAACTGAAATCCGTTCATTTCTTGGACTTGCCGGTTACTATCGACGGTTCATTTCATATTTCTCTAAGATCTCCGTTCCACTCACTGCTTTGACTCATAAGGATAAACCTTATGAATGGGGGCCAAAGCAAGACGAAGCTTTTCAATTGCTAAAGCAAAAGCTTTGTGATGCACCTATCTTGACTCTTCCAGATGGTAATGATGATTTTGTGGTCTATTGTGACGCGTCGAATCAAGGGCTTGGTTGTGTTCTTATGCAACGTGGTAAAGTCATTGCCTACGCGTCAAGACAATTAAAGGTTCACGAAAAGAACTATACCACTCATGACCTTGAACTTGGTGCGGTCATTTTTGCCCTAAAAATTTGGAGGCACTATCTCTATGGCACCAAATGTGTGGTTTTCACTGACCATAAAAGCCTTCAACACATTTTAAACCAAAAGGAACTCAACATGAGGCAACGCCGTTGGGTTGAACTCCTAAACGATTACGATTGTGAGATTCGTTATCATCCCGGCAAGGCAAATGTTGTAGCCGATGCACTCAGTCGTAAAAGCCATGTCCAACTTCATAGCATTCGAATCCAAACCAATCTTCATAATGACATCTTTGTAGCTCAACAAACATCTTTGAACCAAGGCAATTTGTATGATGAAATGTCATGTGGTGCTGAACTTAAATTAGAAACCAAGTCTGATGGTTTGCTTTATTTCTTGAACCGTATTTGGATTCCTAATCGAAATGATCTTCGACCCACTATTATGAACGAGTCACACAAGACTCGTTATTCCATTCATCCCGGTGCGGATAAAATGTATCAAGATATTCGGGTCCATTATTGGTGGCCCGGCATGAAGAAAGACATTGCCGAGTATGTAGCAAAGTGTTTGACCTGTTCTAAGGTCAAAGCCGAGCACCAACGACCTTCGGGTTTGCTTGTTCAACTTGAAATTCCCATGTGGAAATGGGAAAACATTTCTATGGACTTCATCACTAAACTCCCAAAAACACTTAGTGGTCATGATAGCATATGGGTAATCATTGACCGTTTGACAAAATCAGCTCATTTCTTGCTGATTCGCGAGAACTATCCCGTGCGAAAGTTAGCTCGCATCTACGTTAATGAAATAGTAAGCCGACATGGCATACCTCTTAGCATCATCTCTGATCGCGATGCTCATTTCACGGCTCGTTTTTGGGAATCGCTTCACGAATCATTCGGTACTCGTTTGGATCTTAGCACGGCTTATCATCCACAAACGGATGGTCAAACCGAGCGCACGATTCAAACTCTTGAAGATATGCTTAGAGCATGTGTCATTGACTTTGGTGGCAATTGGGATAATCATCTACCGCTAGTCGAGTTCTCGTATAACAATAGTTATCACGCGAGTATCGGCATGGCGCCTTTCGAAGCTCTATACAATCGTAAGTGTCGATCGCCTATTTCTTGGATTGAGATTGGAGAAGTTCAAATCACCGGTCCTGAACTGGTTCAAGAAACGACCGACAAGATTCATCAGATTCGCGACAACTTATTAGCTGCTCGAAGCCGACAAAAGAGCTATGCTGATAAACGTCGTAAGCCTTTGGAATTTCAAATCGGTGACATGGTACTCCCGAATGTTTCACCTTGGAAAGGAGTGATTCGATTTGGGAAGAAAGGTAAACTTGCACCTCGCTACGTTGGTCCTTTTAAGGTTCTTGAAAGAATTGGGAAAGTGGCCTACAAACTTGATCTACCTTCTGAACTTAGTAACATCCATCCGACCTTTCACGTGTCGAATTTGAAAGAGTGTTTGTCCGATGCGAATTTACACGTGCCTCTTGGTGATATTCACATTGATGCTTCGATGCGTATTATTGAGAAGCCGATAGAGATCATAGACCGACACGTCAAGCAATTCAGACGAAGCCGAATTCCTATTGTACACGTCCGTTGGGAATCAAAGCATGGTCGCGAATTCACTTGGGAACGCGAAGACCAAATGAAAGCCAAGTACCCTCACTTGTTTTCTACAGTTTCTTCTTAATTTCGGGACGAAATTCCTAAAAGTAGGGGAGACTGTAACATTTACGAAATTGTAATAAATATTTACGTTTAATGAAAGAATTATGACGTCATTGGAAATTTTTCTCTTTACACAAACGCACTTAAATAGGTGTATGTATATGTATATATTATAAATAAAGTAATTAGAAATTTTACAAACTTCAAACATAAATGGTTAAACTTTAAATAAATAAAACAAATAAATATGTTTTAATTTTTATTAAGACATTAAAATGATGTTTTATAAAAATATGATTAATCTACATTAATTATAAAGTTTAAATAAAATTTTATGTAAATTATAGTAAAACAAGAGATTATAAAAGTTGGGGGTTAACAGTGTAAAAACCGGAAGTTTTAATTAAAAGAAAACATGGGAGGGGCTGAAACTGCCAAGTTCCCAAACATGCTTTTCCCCCCTACCCGTTTTTGTTCTTGCAGCCGACCCACAACCCATTTCCAATTTCGTTTAACCCGCTTCTGATCCAATCCATTCCAGCATGATGCCAGCAAATCAAGACTAATTTTAGGAAGTATACGATGCGCGTAAATGATTCCAAGCATTAATTTGATAAATCAATCGGTATTAACTCGTGAACCATTACCAAAATTATCAAAGAAAAACGCGTTAGTCGAGCTTGATCAAATCGTGTATAAAACCCGAATCAAATCGACCTAGACATTCCTTTGAACACCACGAAACTCTCTGTGAAACGAAAACATTCTCACAAGCGTTCTAAGTCGAGGAATCAAGACCCTGAAGGTTCGGTTCGTTCGTTTGCTTCCTCTCAGTCGAAATCAATCAAAAATCAAGTAAAGGTTGGTTTTTCTTACATCCTTCTAATCGTTTTTACATCTAGAACATTAACCCCAAGATTTTCGAATCTATCGGATCTTTAATCGAACGAATTTAGATCGAGAAAGGATTAGGGTTTCGTTTGATTAAGGTTCAGATTTGGGGATTCATACGGCGTATCATACGGCGACGGCCGGAAAAATCAGATTTTTACCTAATCTTTCCCATATTTAAGGCCTAATCTTAGGGTTTCGTTTCTAACACTTTTTGGGACGAATTCTGGGCGACAAAGAGGCGTTTTTGGGCATTCCAACTCATCCAAATCAATCCAAGATCATCCGGATTCGTTGAAGCAAAGATCAAATCATGCTTATGATCAACGATTGTGAAGATTTAAGTTTGAGGATGTCCGGCTAGTTTGATTGTGATCATCTCTGGGTGGAGATTTCGGTTTGATGATTAGTTTTGTTATTTGATTTGTTATTCTTACATTACGTTATAGATCATAACCAAATCACAAGACTTACAACATTACATAGTTTTACTTTGTGACAAGTACAAACGATTTTTAAAGCAAAACATGGAATAACCTCTAACTAGACCTAACATGCTTCAAGTATATTTCACATGAATGTATTGCACCACTCACAATGTTCTCTCCACTCGGTTTATTTCTGGACTAGTCATAATGCACTAGTATATATGTGAACTCTCAACCAAAAGTGAATAACCGTCATCATAAGCTTGTATTGCAATCATACTTCCACCGAATTGCTAAAACCATACACAAATCAACATGACTTAATTGGTTGTAATGAAAGGCTAGGGTTAAGGTAAGTACAAGGAATTTGATGGTGACGACAAAATAATAGGAATTCAAGAATATTTAACCACTAACACTCTCGACTTACCATTATACTACAATGACTCTTTTTGTTGCTTCATATTGAGGTCATTTGACCTAATATTCTGCTTTTTTTCTTTTTCTTTTTCTTTTTCTTTTTTTTTTTTTTTCAGCACTTCATTTAAAAACAACTACACAACTTGTGGATTAAGACTTTAAGGTTCAACAAACAATTAGGCTAAGGCTCAACATGGCTTCTAATGGTTGGGATGAATTGAGAAACTATCACAAACAAACGGCTAATGAAACAAAGGTGAATCCTAATGCCTCAATCATTTTTGTGCAAGTTCTAGGATCCGATCTTAACACGCATTGCAACACAAGTTCTAATTTGGTATGCACTTTGGTATCACTCAGAAACAACCAACACTAAGATATTACAATGAAGGCTCAACTCTCACAAAAACGGTGGGTAAAAGGTTAACGACACAAACATTCATGTTACTTACAATTTAGCGTATCACCCCTAATTAGTCGTTATTAGGGTGTTCATCGGTTCGGTTAACGGTTTGTTCGGTTTGTTCGGTTCGGTTTGTTCGGTTTTTGAAAAAAAAAAGTCATATCCGTTAACCAAACCGAATTCATTGTATGGTTATCCGAACCGAATTCCAACCGAATTTAACCGTTTTAACCGAATTCAGTCAAATTCAACCAAATTCTCTATTTTTCCCCAAATTTGTCTTCTGCTTGTTTTCCAAAGAGCAACCCGTTACAATTTCAAACAAATTGTAAACAAACTAGTTAAACCAAACTAGGATAAACCATATTCTCTATTTTCCTTCTTGTGAAGCAAGTCAACAGTTCGATTATTAATTTGTTTTGATGACTTGCTAAAGCCTATAGCCGTTTTCAGAAGACCATCAAGAAAAATGGTACAAATCTGTGGAAATCCAAAACAAGAAGATAAATTACTCACCAAAAAGAAGGAGCCGCTGAGAGTCGCCGAACTATCGAAGGAGAAGAGACTGAAAGCGGCTAAGACTGCCGACCGCCGCCTGCCGGACCGCCGATCGCCGGCTGAGAAGAGCTGAGAAGCTGAAATCGCCGGTCTTGGTCGCCGCCAGAGCTCGATCGGGACTGAAAAGTTGAAAACGGGAACTACGGATCTAGGGTTCTAATTTTATGGTACATAAAATATATATAAAAATTAATATATTTAATTAAATAATCGGTTTAAACGGTTAACCGAACAAACCGAACTCAAAAAAAAAGGTTTAACCGAAAACCGAATTCGGAATTCGGTTACGGTTAATAACCGAACCGAAAACCGAATTCAGAATTCGGTTCGGTTTTTTTCGATTACGGATTCGGTTCGGTTATTCTGAACACCCCTAGTCGTTATTCCATTTACAGTTTTTATAAAACACTTGCCACAACCACTATCATGCAACTTAAAGACTCAATTATGACCAAGAACCTAATCCAAAACATTAACGGGTCAATTGTTGATGATTTACTTTGAAAATTCTGATTTTCAAGCCATTTGAGTTTACTTGGAGCAAGTCAAAAATTTCAAAAATTTCGTTCATTTTCACCCCCCAACATCCCCACACTTGAGATACATTGTCCCCAATGTATGGTTCACTTTAAAATTTAACCCCAATCATGCAATCATCTCTTCAAAACCATTAACCCAAACTTGAATTCAAACACTAAACAAAAACAGCACTAGTGATGAGGGAAAAAAAAACATGGACCTGATCTTGTTGTCCTTGTGATGTAGATAATGCGAATGATGCCATATCGACCTCGAATCTACATGGGTCTTCCTCACACTTATTTCTTGTGATGTTTGTGGCATGAACTCACCAAAACAAAAATCAAAAATTAAATGCAAAAACACTTAAAAATAAACAAATTAACTAACTAAAATCAATAAAAACACATAGGTTGCCTCCTATGCAGCGCTAAGTTTTGTTTACGGTCTTCAGCCAGACCATACCTACTACCACTCAAGGTGGCCTGAAAAGGCTATCACCTACTGCATAGCCCACAAAATCAAGCTTTCGTGACTCAGGTAAATCTTCCCAGGTTTCCCAATTGGGTCCAAACATTTTTAACCTTACTTGTTCTTCATCAAACTCCAGAAATTTAGCTTTCTTCTCATTCTTCACCCTTCTCCATTTCGGTATCCACCAATCATCTTTTGATGCCCCTTTCTTATCAACATCTTTATCTTCCTTGATTTGTTCTTCCTTTGCAACTTCAGACCTGTGCAACACAAAACACTCCTCTTTGGTGTTATCTTCCTTAGAAAGGAAGTTACACGTGTCAACAATGTTTGCTTTTGAGCATTCATCCTTAACAAGAGGTTTAGTAGCAATCTCAAACATGTTAATCTGCTTTTCCCGGCCACCAAACCTTAACCCTAAAGTCCCGTTGGCACAATCAATCATAGCATGTGCCGTGGCAAGAAAAGGTCTACCCATAATAACTGTAGGATGTGTGTCTTTGGTACTTTCAGCACAGTCTAAGACCAAAAAATCAACTGGGTAGTAAAAATTGTCCACCTTAACAATTACATCAGTTAATATTCCCCTAGGAAGTGTAGAAGTCTGATTAGCTAACACCACAGTAGTGTCAACTTTCTGTAGAGGACCAAAATCATATTGGTCATACACACTCCCTGGGAGAATGCTAACACATGCTCCCAAATCCAACAATGCCTGATCAATTTGAAAATTCCCAATTTGTATAGCAATCAGAGGCATTCCTGGATCTGGAAGTTTAGGTGGCAATTCACCCGACAAAACGGAATTTGTATTCATGGTTAGCTCAACTTGATTTGGTAACTTATGATGTTGTTTTTTAGTGCACAACCGTTTCAAACACTTAACATGGGCAGGCACTTTCTTTATATCATCAAGCAATGGTAAATTAATTTTAACTTTTTCAAAAATTTCCCCCCTCTCATCTCGAGATGGGTCCTGCTTTTTCAAATTAGTTCCATTCACACCATTAGTTGAAAGAGCACTTACAGCATTGACATGAAGGTTCTTTGAGCCTGAGCCTTGATGTGCTGGATTCACCTGTGTGTCACTTGGAAGTGTTCCATGATTTCTTCTCGCCATCTCCTCTGCCATCTGTCTGACTTGCTTGTTCAAATCATTGAAGGTCTTGTCCCGTATCTCATTTTCTTTCTTCATCTCTTTCAACATCTCAAATATGTCATCTAGCTTTGAAGTTTCTGAATTAGATGTTGGTCCACCTTGTTGATTTGCTTGTTGAGGAGGTGGTTGCCTATAATTGCCTTGAAATCCTTGGTTTTGATTCCCTTGGTATTGTCTTTGGTAACCCCCTTGATTGTACCCTTGTTGGCGGTTGAACTGATGTTGATTTCCTTGATTGTTGGGTGCTTGAAAATTGGGGTTCATTTGATTGAAAGTGTTTCCATACCTGAAGTTTGGATGATTGCGCAACCCCGGATGATAAGTGTTGGAGTTCATGTCTCCATACACTTGGTTTACTTCTTCTGTTGGAACAAACTGAGATGAACATTGACTTGCCTTGTGTCCAATCTCT
Organism: Mikania micrantha; assembly: GCA_009363875.1. Classification (NCBI taxonomy): domain Eukaryota; kingdom Viridiplantae; phylum Streptophyta; class Magnoliopsida; order Asterales; family Asteraceae; genus Mikania; species Mikania micrantha. The sequence continues at coordinate 14,853,912 of CM018697.1, forward strand.
CCACATCCACCACATACATTAAAAACATTTTCTGCTTTAGTATTATCTTTTCCCAATCCCGCGAGTTTAGCCATCTTTTGTGCCACCACCTCCAATTGCTCCTCTTTTAATTGTGTGGCTGCACCATTAACCGTTTCATGCTTCGACCGCTTGTTAGATTGCTCTAATCTCTTTGAAGTGGTGCTCATCCGCTCAAGCATGTCCCAATCCACTTGTACATGGTTGTACAAGAAAGTCCCATTGCTTTGGGAATTGATATCCCTTATATCCCCCGATGACATCCCATCATAGAAAGCAACTAGTAACTCCCACATGTTGATCCCATGATATGGGCATTTCCTCAACATGTCTTTGAATCGGGTGAAGGCTTCATGAAATAATTCCACTCCTTTTTGTTTGAAATTCCTAATAGCAGCCCGAGCCTCTGTTGTCTCCTTCATTGTATAGAATTCACTTAAGAATTGTTGCTGCATTTCTGCCCAAGTATAGATACTCGCTGCTGGTAGTGTAAAAAACCACTCTTTAGCTCCATCCTTCAAACTAAAAGGGAACAAGATTAACTTCACTTCATCTGCTGAAAACCCTTGACCCCCCGTGACTTGACAGAATTGCTCGAATTCTTGTAAGTGCTGGTATGGTTCTTCAGTAGCTCTTCCGTGGAATGTGGGCAAAGATGACAACACAGCTGGTCTCACTTCAAAAGATCTCCCTTGCCTAACATGTGTCACTACCAGTGTGGAATTGGTAGTCAATGCAGGTCTAAAGTGAGTTGTTGCACCTTGTGCATGAGCCATGCCTTGATTATAATTCATTGGTACTCCCATGTTTGGAGGAGGCATAGGAATGCCAGGCCCATAATTCTGATTATGAGGTCTTTGTGGCCTGTTGAACCCTTGTTGTGGCGGATAACCATATTGTGGTTGTTGATGATGAAAGCCATAAGCCCCTTGATTCAATGGTTGCGGGTTTTGTGGATAAGGGTTTTGCATTTGTGGTTGTGGTGGTGGATACCCGTAAGGATCATCATAAGCAACATTTACGTTTTGCAAGTTGTAGTCACCACTGTTCAAGCCATCATCCCAATTCTGGATGTTGTTCTCATCACTCCCTATTGTTCCATGATGACTTCCTCCTCCAAAAGTATGTCTTGCTTCAGTGGTGTTGCTATGCTGGTCATCATTAGGGGAATGGTTAGGAGGAGGAATATGTTGAAATTGGGGTTGAGCAAGTGGTGGTGGTGGTGGAGGATTTGGGTTACCTTGCGGATTCTCAAAATCCTCAAACCTCGGTGGTTCAGGTGGAAACTCCATTGTCAGTTGTTGTTGAATGCTTGGAGATGCAAGCTCTGTCCTATGGAGTACTCGATTCCTACGAGCAGTGCGTTCAATTTCTGGATCGAAGTTCAATGGTGAAGATCTCCCATAATACCTAGTATGCATGCAAACCTGAGATTACCTGCACACTAACACAACCCGTGTAAATCTGACAAATAAACAAAATAAAATGTAATTGAAAGTAATTTGCGCACGACTCCCCGGCAACGGCGCCAAAATTTGCGCACGACTCCCCGGCAACGGCGCCAACCCCGCAGACCAAGGAAAGATGTAGGGCGTTTGTTTTCTCGCAGACATTTCATTAAAAAACGTCTGCGAGACCTCTTCTTGGAAAAGAGGTGGACCATCATCTTCAAACCTCTTCAAACCTTCTCACCCCCATCTCATCCTCATGATCGCCCCTCAGCCGTCGCCTCCCACTGCCATCGCCGGTCTCCCCCACCGCCGGCTCCCCCACCGCCGTCGCCTCCCACTGCCATCGCCTCCACACCCTAGTCGGCGTACACCAGAAGCGAACCCTAGTTCGTTCGATCTCCACCAGACGCCCCCTCAAGCCACCGCCACCGTCGTCGCCCTCCACAGTCGAACCCTTCGCATCCCTTCGTCGCATCCCGTCGTCGTCGCCCTCCACAGTCGAACCCTAGAGCCGCGGTGGTGATGGTGACAATCTCAATCGCATCCTGTCGTCGAACCCTTCGCATCCCTTCGTCGGATGAAACCCTAGAGACGCGGTGGTGATGGTGACAGCCTCATCGACGGTCGACGGTGGGTGGAGGGGGACGATCGGAGGTGATGGTGACAGTGGAACACGATCGGAGGATCGGTGGCCGGTGGGGTTGGGGGACGGTGGGTTGGGTTTTCTTATGAAGAGGTTTTTTGTTTGAAGATGTTTTTGGAAAACAAACACCCTTAAAAACTCTTCTGGCAGAGGTTTGGTCCACCTCTTCTGCAAAAGAGGTTTGCAGATGTGGTCCGCAAATCACAGACGTTTTACCTCTTAAAAGCAAACACCACCTTAGAGTAAATTACAGTGAAGTGATGGTCCTTATCGTTTTATAATAATTTACTCTTGGTGTCTATTTTTTATAAATTACATATATGGTCCCAAACATTTAAATATTTATAACACATAAAGTGATTATGTTATCAAATACCCTCATATATGACTCATCAAAATTATTTTCACCTAAGGATTGTATATGTTATAAAAATATTTAAAGTTTATAACCATATAAGTAATTTATAAAACTTAGAAAGCAATAATGAAATGCCAGTAAATCATAAGGATCTTCTCAACAATTTTATCTAAATTTATTTTTAAATTTAGTTAAAGAGTCAATTACTCTGTCTCTAGCGGTTACATGTTTAGGAAACCCAATTGAGGGAATTATTCCTACTCTTAACGGTCACATTTTAGGAATCCCAATTAAGGATTATTCTTAATTGGCTAGCAAATTGAAGACATCTCCTGGTAGGGGTGTAAACTAACTAAAATGGCTCGTGAGCACCTTGTGATTAAATTGGTAAAAATCTCAAACGAGCTGAGCTCAGCCTAAACGAGCCTAGCCAAGCCTAAACAAGCCTAGCCAAGCCTAAACGAGCCTGAGCTTGAGCTTGAAATATGTCTCGTATAGTTATCGAGACCAAGCCCAAGTTTCATACATAAAGCTTGAGCCGGCTTGTAAGCCTAAATGAGCTTTAAATTCCTATAACTGGGTCCCTTAGCGAATTCAAATATTAAATTATGAGTGTTAAAAAAACCGAAGACCGTTAAAAACCAAAAACGGAACCGTATTCGTAACTTAAAAAAAATTGAATTGAATTCTAAATTCGGTTTTTGTTTTGGTTCCTAACCGTATCCGAATTCGGTTATCGGTTCCAATTTTTTTTAATTTGGTTTGTTCGGTTAACCGATTAAACCGAATTTAGATTTAAATTTATTATCATGCTAATGATATACAAGATTGAATTTGGTTTATTCGGTTTTTAAACGGTTTATTTGGTTTTTAATCGGATCATTCGGTTTGTTCGGTTTTGACCGAAACCAAATCAAACTTCTTGAAATCGGTTCGCTTTTCGGATAGGGGAAAAATTGAAACCCGATTAACCCGAATACACCGTTAACCGAACCGATTAACTCCTCTAGTTTTAAGGACATGAAAGTAGCTTCCTATACTTTAAAGTAAAATACCTTTTGTATTCCTTAAATCATATGTTTATAAAAGATTATTTTTTAGTTTTCAACAAATTGTTGGTTTCTATTTAAATTAATCTATATCTGTATACACACACAAATATACTCTTAAAAGATGGGCTCGGATGTAGGTTGGGCTTACCCCTACTCGGGGCCGCCCATGCTTACAGTAGAAGAATTGCATATTAATTACTTGTTTAATTAGAGTTTAATTCATGTTAGAATTGGTCAAAATGTTGACCGACTAAATTGGAGAATATGTGGGAATTATGTATTTATGTCCATGGTAGAGTTGATGGGAGAAGATTATCATATTTGTTTTTCATTATATATACAACTAGGTTATAAAACTGTGTATAACACGTATCGAATAAAAAACAGAAAAAAATTATAAAAACGTAATAATTTTAAATAACTAAAAATACATATTGTTACATACAATAAGCAACAATATAAAGTTTAAAAAAAGTTTATAAACTGTTTAAATAGTTTTTTTGTATACACCATATGTTTTTCTATTCATAACCTAACCATCTTTGTATAAAATTATAATAGTTTCAAACCTTCTATCTCTACTTATTAAAGCGTTGTAAAAAAAAGAAATATTAACGTAAAATATGAAGTCATACCCAAAATCTGTCTGTATACATATCACTATTTTAGATTATTATTACAATAATTTTCAAGTTTCTCTCTTATTAAATTTATTGTATATTAAATAACTAGGTTAAATCCCGTGTCTTATAAGGGTTTAATATACAAAATGTTATATACTTTTTAATAAAATAGTTATGTCTATGAAAAAAATAAGAATTACACTTAAACTTTTCATAATTATACATATTGTATTTAACATTCAAATCATCCTATCAATTTTAAATACTTTAAAATATCCAAAAATAACTTATGGAAAACAATTGCTATTATTATTATTATTATTATTATTATTATTATTATTATTATTATTATTATTATTATTATTATTATTATTATTATTATTATTATTGCTGAATATTTTAGTGAATATAATTTGAAGTTAATGACAGTTAGAGACCTAAATAAAAGTTTAGATAAGAAAATAACTCTAACCAAAAACTTTATTACTAATTTCAAATTAACTTTATTTGCTTAATAATATATAAATTAACTAATAGACACACACGGAAAAATAAAAAAGTAAATGACCTACAATGAAGATAAATGCTCCCAATTATTTATATCTTTTTAAATTAAGAGTTATAAATACATAATAACCACTTAATATAATTTGTTGTTAAGAATTTGGTTCAAATAAGAACTCACCATATTTGTGGTAACCTATTAACCCATTTAAGCCAATCAGATTCACCCACATCATAGATTCTCTTTTGTTTTAATGAGGGTATTATGGACTTTTTATTAACTCATTTAAGTCAATCAGATTCACCCACATCATAAAAATATATCCATTTTCCTTTTTTTAAATCAAAGTTCCCCCTTGATTTTTATACGCTTATAACTTTTTTATACTATGTTATTTATTTATAAAAATTACATCATTAAACTCGTTATATTTTTCTCGTTAATTGCATAATAGTCATGCCAATTTTTTTTGAATTTTTTTCAAACGATCGTAATTACACCAACATAACGAACAATAAATACAATAATTTTCTTTCGTTTTTTCAAAATCTTTTCATCTTTAAAATGTTTTACAAATTATTTTGAGCGTTCGTAATTTTCTCTCATTTTTTCGAGCGTTTTCAATTACAGCAACGTAAAATCTTTCCATCTTGTTACAAATTATTTTTTATTACAAAAATTAGTTCATTAATATTTTTAAATCAAAGTTTCCCCCTTGATTTTTATACACTTATAACTTTTTATACTATGTTATTTTTTTATAAAAATTACACCATTAAACTCGTTATATTTTTATCGTTAATTCCAAAATAGTCATGTCAATTTTTTTTTGAATTTTTTTCGAGCGTTCGTAATTACACCAACGTAACGCACAATAAATATAATAATTTTCTCTCGTTTTTTCAAAATCTTTTCATCTTTAAAATGTCTTTCAAATTATTTTGAGCGTTCGTAATTTTCTCTTATTTTTTCGAGCGTTTGCAATTACACCAACGTAAAATATTTCCATCTTATTACAAATTATTTTTATTACAAAAATTAGTTCATTAATATTTTAAAAAATTAAGAACACTTTGACATCATCTTTATAATTTGCCATCATATATCCTTGCCCTATAATGCTATCACTTTCACATTCCCGATATGCTTCACATCTTTTTAAGAACACGGGACAGTCTTCTATCCAATGAGATTTACTCCCACAACACATACATGGATCATCATCATCCCAGTTCATGATGATATTAAAATTCTAGAGATTCTTCAATGCTTGCAAAAATTACGTGCATACTACAAACAAAAAATACCTTGTGCAATTCTGAACAATAAACAAAACAGAGTAAAAAAAATTGAAAGAAAAATCAAATATTTTTGTGTTTTTTATGTTTTTGAAAAGCAAATGCAACTAAAATTAAACTTAAACTAAAACTAAACTAAAAACTAGCACTTTGCGCGTTAATTCCCCGGCAACGGCGCCATTTTGATCTATGTGTCGTAGGTCAATCAAAAACAATGTAAAAATAGGGACTTAGCTACCTATGACTATAGCACGGTGGTCGTCTCCACAGGAAATCAGTGGAAAGTGTTAATCTTGACTATAAACTAATTAATCTAAGAAAAATGAAAACTTTAGATTGAATTGAATTTAGAGAAGTGTTTAAAAGAAACAAACTTTAAATTTGATTTGAAAACAATTAATTAAAAGGGTAATCACTTCCGGTTTTTAGGTTGCAAGTTCCACAATGAATGTAAGTTAAGCCTAGGTCAAAATCATGTAAAAATCGATTGTGTTAATCAATTCGCTTGAAGTAATGATAATGGAACAAACGTTAGATTTGCTCATTCACACAATCACCAATAGACATACGCAAAGCATTACACAATTACCAATGAGTAAACGATGCAAGAAAACCGAATCACTGATGGTAACGTATCAATACAAAAACATAAATCTATTGTTTAAATCAACCAAATAGAAATCATATCAAGTTTACAATCAAAAACCTAGCTTTAACATTCAAACAATGTTTCACTCACAACCCTAGTTACCCGGAAGCGATTACGAAGAAGAACTAGCCACGCAACTTCATTAGCACTTGTTGATTCTTGATTCGGGTGATGATTCCACGATTACGGATGGATTCGGAAGAGTTTAGATGCCCAAAAATCGTCACTTTTTCGCCTCCAATTCGTCCAGGAAGAAGTTTTCGAAACCCTAGGATAATGCCTTAAATATGGGAAAGATTTGCTGAAAATCAATTTTTTTCCAGCCTCCGGCGTATCATACGCCGGGCCTGGGCGTATGATACGCCCAAACTGATGCCCTACGCTGCCTAGATTCTGCCAACGCTCAAAACTGGGCGTATGGTACGCTGGCCGTATGAAACGCCGGGCTGGGCGTATCATATGCCCAGAGTGATCTCACATATGGCTTCGTCTCGTCGAGAAACTCAGTTTTCATATATTATGGGCCCCGTAACTCTTCTCCTAGCTCCAGTTATGCGCTCCCGAAGTTTTGACTTCCCGAAAACCATGTTATTGCACTCTTTAGCACTCGACGCCTCTTCTAACCCTCCAATTTGCTCCCGAACACGTCTTTAAACTCTTCACACCTGAAATTCACAAACATACTCAAAGTAAATGTGTTTCGGGCCAAAATTCACTAATATCACATATTTACACATTGATTAAAGCGATTGTTTTACCACGTGATCACATCCTCACGCTTGTTCTTTGCTTGCCCTCAAGCAAAGCTCATCAAAACTATCCAATCATTATGATCAAATACATTTCCCAATTTCCTCACCAATCCTCAAATTCGGTTCCAAGTCATAACCCATTCACAAGACTTACAACAATACATAGTTTTACATCGTGACAAGTAAAGTTGATTTTTCAATTAAAACAAGGAACAACTTATAATTAAACCTAACATGCTTCAAGTATTTCACATAAATGCCATGTACCACTCACAAGGTTCTCTCCACTCGGTTTATTTATGGACTAGTAATGATGCACTAGTGTATATATGTACTCTCAGACCAAAAGTGATTAATCATCATCATAGGCTTGTGTTGCAATCAAATTTCCATCGACTTACTGAAAACTTTGCACAATCAAGAGGGCTTGACGGGTTGTAATGACAGGTAAGGGTAGTGGGTAGGTAAAGGGATTTTGATAGTGACGAAAGATTAAGGGAAATCCAAACTTATTAACCCAAACAACAAACACAATTTGACATCATACTATAAAGACTCTTTTTCTTGCTTTATACTAAGGTCATTTTGACCTAATATTCAGCATTTTTTTATTCTTTTCTGTTTTTTTTTTCAAAATTCAATCAACACACTCAACTTGGATTCCCTATATGGTTTACACTAACACACTTTGCAAGACATTTTGGTTAGTGCAATGGGGTTAACAAATGAATAGGCAATTGGCTCAACAGGGCAACTAGGGAGGTTTTCAAGGTTTGGTGACACAAACAAACAAGGAAATAAGGCTAAAACAAGGGCTTATCCTAATGCCTCTCTCATTTTGTGCAAGTATTCGCATACGACCTCAACATTTATTGCAACACAAGTTCTAACTTTGACAACCACTTTGGTATCACTCAAAACAATGAATTACATAAGTATGTTACAATTAAGGCTCAACTCTCACAAAAATGGTGGATACAAGGTTAACGACACACAACATTCATGTTACTCACCTTATAGCATGTCACCCTTAACTAGTAATTGTTCCCTTGATGATTTCTTAGAAAAACTTGCCACAACCACTATCATGCAACTTAAAGAACAAGTTATGACAAGGAACCAAAAATCCAATACATTAACGGGTCAAAAGTTGATGATTTATATTGAAAATTCTGATTTTCAAGCCATTTGAGCTCAGTTGAAGGTTTCACAAAAATTCAAAATTTTCAATTTTTACCACCCATCATCCCCACACTTAATTTAACATTGCCCTCAATGTAGATTTTATACTAGGTACGAGTGTCGAATAAGGGTATTGGGATGATCCACCCGAATCCATATTGCAAACCAACATTAACTCATCAACCAAATCATAATAAAAGCGAGGAAGGATAAACACATGGACCTGATAAGTTATGCAAACATGGCTGGCAACCCTTGAATTTTAGTGCTTCGCCTCGAGGCACATGATGAATATGTCAACTTGAAATCCCATTGCTCTTCCCCACACTTGGGTGTTTGAACAGGTTAATTAAACCTATGCGGCACAAAATAAAGGAAACAAGAAAAATGATACAACACAAACAAAACTAACTCACTTTGAATCACGGTTGCATTTAGCATATGCAACAAGCCTTTTAAACCCCTCGGTAGCCCGAGTGGACGAGTGAAGTCTCGTGAGGGTTTTTAGTGAACACACCCACAACGTTCATCGGGTTGCCTCCCAGATAACGCTAAGTTTTAGGTCTTCAGCCAGACCGTACCTCATGTATTACTTATGGTGGTCGAATTGAACACTTTCCTACTGAGTTACCAACATAAGATCGATGATCAATACATCGTTTCCATATTTCTGCTCTAATGGTTAATGTGTATGTTAAATAACCACAAAATGGTATAAATGCACATTTTCCTTTTGAGTTTCCATTGAATGCTCGGTAATTGACATGCCATGTCCAAATTTCTTTCCTCATAATCGACATGGTTGTTGTATCAATACAGGTGTGCATCTAAACTCTTTTGAATCCATCCGTAATCGTGGAATCATCACCCGAATCAAGAATCAACAAGTGCTAATGAAGATGCGTTGCTAGTTCTTCTTCGTAATTGCTTCCGGGTAACTAGGGTTGTGAGTGAAACATTGTTTGAATGTTAAAGCTAGGTTTTTGATTGTAAACTTGATATGATTTCTATTTGGTTGATTTAAACAATAGATTTATGTTTTTGTATTAATACGTTACCATCAGTGATTCGGTTTTCTTGCATCGTTTACTCATTGGTAATTGTGTAATGCTTTGCGTATGTCTATTGGTGATTGTGTGAATGAGCAAATCTTAAACGTTTGTTCCATTATCATCACTTCAAGCGAATTGATTAACACAATCGATTTTTACATGATTTTGACCTAGGCTTAACTTACATTCATTGTGGAACTTGCAACCTAAAAAAAGGAAGTGATTACCCTTTTAATTAATTGTTTTCAAATCAAATTTAAAGTTTGTTTCTTTTAAACACTTCTCTAAATTCAATTCAATCTAAAGTTTTCATTTTTCTTAGATTAATTAGTTTATAGTCAAGATTAGCACTTTCCACTGATTCCCTGTGGAGACGACCTTACTTACCCGTGCTATAGTCATAGGTAGCTAAGTCCCTATTTTTACATTGTTTTTGATTGACCTACGACACATCGATCAATCAATGTAAATTACGAAAATTTTAAAAAATTATGAAAAAATTATACTTGAATTAAAGATAAAAATGTGACAAATTTAATGGTGAATTTTTATAAAAAAATAATAAAGTATATAAAAGTTATGAGTGTTTAAAAAATTGGGGGGTAAACTTCTTTTAAAAAAGGAATCAAGTACGCCCCACAAAATGTCAAAAATGTCCTTAAACAAATCTCATCCACATGTTTTTTCAGATTTAATATGGACCACTCAATTCAAAAGGTTTTATTTAAACAACCAATGAAAATGAGTTAATAGGTTACCACACTTGGAGTGGGTTACCAATGGAACCATTCCCTTGTTGTTAAAACGAAAGAAATAAAATGTATGAATGCTAACGTTAGTTTTTATATTTTATTATATAATTCGCTAAATAAGTAAAAATATTTATCTACTAATATTTAATAATATTAATACATATAAAAGGAAGTAAATTTAATGAATTATAATTATACCATAATTTTTAAAATGTATAAATAAGTCCTTAGTTTATGTAACTTATATAAAAATGACAAGTTTTAAAAGTTTTATAATGTGTAATGTTAATAGCAAGTTAAAATATAAAAATATATGATGATATACATGAAATAATTTAAGTTTTTAATATTCTCATTATTAATAAAATGATTATTTACATAGTTTACGATTTGTCTTATAATATATCTATTTTATTTTGTTTAGTTGTTTGCCTTTTTGAATATATATAATTTAAACACATTATTAAATTTTTACGTTGAAAATGTAAGATATTCTTGACTTAATTATTTATTTGTATATATAATTTTTAAAATATAGGAAAATAAGTTAAAGTAATAATTTGTCAAATTTATTAATTATCACTATTAATAAATGAATGGTGATAAGTGATTTAATGCTTCAAATTTTGGGGGGAAACAAAAATAAAACATGCTTCATTGCATTACAAGTGGCATGCAAAAACCTTAATTTATTATATAAGATTGATAACATTGAATATTAAATATATGTATAACAATTTAAATTAAAAAAAAAAAGATTTTTATGGCATTAAAAGATTTATTAGTATTAAAAATGCAGTCTTTTCAAAAATCAAATTATTATATATATATATGAAATAGACAAAAGTACTTTTATAAAACAAAGCGCTAAAAAAATAATCTTCCAAAAAATTAGTGTTTAATAAATTATTTTATTATTTTGTTAATTAAAGTATTAATTATATGAAATTTTAATCAAATTTTATATTAAAAATCACCTTATACTAAATTTTCATTGATGACTATTTATTATATTGTTATTTAATCAATGTAATAAACTGCGCATTAACCTGGTAAATGTATATAACCATATATATTTATATAATAAATAAAAGTTTTCAATAGATACGTATCAGTTTTATAGGCAATCGAAAAATTTGTTTTCTCGCTTCTTTTTCTTATTAACTATTGCAAACACTTTTTTTTTGTTTTAAAATTTTCTCATTTTCCTTATATTGAAATATTAATGATTAATTTATTCAATTTGGAAAATAATATAATTACAATATAAGTTATTAGTTAAATTTTTATAAATTACAAAAATATTTATGAAAAAAATGACACACTATTTAAAATAAATAATTTTACAATTCATTTATTTAACATGTACGGTGCAATACACACGTTTTTAATGTAGTACATTTATATGTAATTGTGTATAAAAATTTAGATTAATTGTTAATCGAGCTAATTAGTGAAATTAACTGTTAATGACTAAATATTGAAACAACTAGTTATTTAAATAAGTTAATTTAAGATTTTAAACAATCCTAGAAAGATTAATTTATTTGAAATTTAAATAATTTGAAGTCCTTGTCAATTTAATTTTAAAAACTTAATTTAATACTACTTAATAAGTGTAATTAAATCATAATTGTTTTATTGATTGCCATATGCCAATTGAGATGTGTGATATAACAAGTGACAAAAGAAGATTTTTGTTTATTAGTATAGTAACATAAGATATGACTTGTTTGTATTAAAATTAATCTTATAAGTTATTCGAAGATATCACAGTTGGTGTGACCGAGTCTATTTTGTTTGCGTGTTTTTTTCTTGTAAACCAAGGGTTTAAATCATTAGTTTTATAAGTGAACCAATTTGTTCATGATAAGCTAGATAACCAATATTTTAATGTATTAGCCTGAATATATTTTAAGAAAAAACGTCTTGAGGTAATTTTTTTCAAGAATGTATCGGTGTATATCATTTAATTTTGTGTACGTTATTACCAGGACAATGTCGAGTCTATTAAAAAAATTAATAATTATAGAAAAAAAAGTCATTCGGGTGAAAGATGAAAGAAACTTCATAAAATTAATTGTTAAAATGATGATTCGTTTGCCCACTCAGGGACCTGTCAAAAACTTTGATGTGCTTTGAAAAGAGAAAAAGTAAAAGGTGGAAAGCATCAGGAACATGAATGCGTGGAATTGTTAGTATCAGGGGCCTCTCCGAGAATTCGAGTGCCCCGTGCGAAAAGGGATAAAAAGGCCCCTTATTTGCGTATCAGATACATACTTCTTTTTTTTTCTTTTTGGGCTGGCCGAATGGGTCTTGTAGATGTGCCTATTGTTTTTTTTAATCATTTATTGGGCCTTGTAGTTTAATCTATAAAATGTTATAATGGGACAATTGAATTTTTATAAAAAATATATAGTATATATAATTTTTTTTTATAAAATTGTGCCCCTAAAAACGATAGGCCCTGTGCGGGATGGGGGTTTGCACCCCCTCCAAGCCGCCCCTGGTTAGTATGAAAGCATTAGACCGCACACAACAGTTCCCCCGCCTCCTCCCGCGGGGTTGCCCAATTCAGCGGCCAAGAGCGGGAACACCGCCCCTCCCTTTAGCGGCCCCCGCCCAAAGCCCTTCTACGCCTCTCGCTCCCCGCTTTCTTTCTCTCTTTCTCACTTTCTGATTGGTCCAATAGAATAGTGGGAAGGGTTTTCAGCAGGGTGACCACTGTGGGGTTTAAGGTTTTCAGTGGGATGATGACGTGACATGAAATTTCGATAGGGAAGGATTTTTAGTGAGGGGACCGCTGTGGATAACTATGATGTAAAAGAGCTCTGAGAATTGAGGAGTTTATGACAGAGTTTAAAAAAACTCTCCTTGGCGAATTTAATTATTAAAGTTAGGGTGTTACAAAAAAATGAAAAACAGTTTAATTCCGAAAATTTCACTTTATTCATAACTGAAAAAAATCGAACCGAATTATCAATTTGGTTTTTAATTGGTTTGGTTTCTATTTTATCCAAATTCGGTTTTCGGTTTTCGGTCCGGTTACTAACTGTATCAAAATTTCGATTTTCAGTTTCAGTTGTTTTTTGAATTCGGTTTATTCGATTAACCGATTAAACTGAATTCAGATTTAAATTTATTATCTTGTTAATAATATATAAGGTTGAATTTGGTTTTTTTTCCAGTTTATATGGTTTTTAATCTGTTTATTCGATTAAATTTAGTTTATTCGGATTGGTTTATTCGATTTTTAACCGGCTTATTTGGTTTTTAATCGGTTTATTTGGTTTTAATCAAAACTGAAACGAACCTCTTCTCAAATTTAGTTTGGTGTTCTATAGAGGGGAAAAATTGAAAACCGATTTAACCGTTAACTGAATCGATGAACACCCATAGTTTAAAAAACATGAAATGAACTCCCTATATTTTAAAGGAAATTATTTTTAAAATCATTAAATCATTTGTTCATAAATGATTCTTCTTAGCTATATGCAACTTACGCGTTCTCATTTAAATAAATCTATATATGTATATAATATAATAAATAAATGTTTGTTTGAACACATGACATATTTCTATAGCACCTAAAGTTTCCCATTTCACTCCTATTTAATACATATTATAATAAATAATAATAATAATAAATACTAATCATACTTTTTCTACATTTTAAAATTAATTTTTTTATAATACATTAAAATATATGGATATCAAAAAAACACACTTTTTTAAAAAACAAATTATACAAAACATACAAATTTCTACAAAAAAATGTTGCTAACAACTATGCCTGTAAACAAACCGAACGAACACGAACACTAACACGTCAACAAACATGAATTTTGTGTTCGTGTTCGTTTATTACGTAAATAAATATGTTTGTGTTCGTTCATCGGAAAATTAAACAAACTATACATCTACATAAATGAACAAACGCATGAACAATCATTTGATCCAGTCAAAGTGTGCATTGAAGCCTTACAAACTAATGATAATTGGGTATTGAGTATTTATTTGTAAGAACTGAATTTTTTGCATTCGATAGTTTCTACAAATGAACCAAAATAAACAAACAAATATAAATGAACATAAAGAGTAAACTTCTCTTTTGCTCCCTGTGGTTTGACAATATTAACCATTTTGCTCCAAAACTTTCAAAATGATCATTATGTTCCCTGTGGTTTGATATTTTAATCATTTTGCTCCAAACTTTTCTAATATATCTCCATTATACTCCATTTTTTTCGAAACCACAGGGAGCAAAATGGTTATAATTGTCAAACTACAGGGAGCAAAATGATTAAAATGTCAAACCACAGGGAGTATAATGATCATTTTGAAAGTTTTGGAGCAAAATGGTTAATATTGTCAAACCACAGGGAGCAAAAGAGAAGTTTACTCGAACATAAATGAACACTATTGAACATGCACAAAAAACACAAACACTATTAAACATAAATAAACGAACACAATTGAACATGCATAAACGAATACAAACGACAATTCTCTTAAATTTAAATCCATATCATCCATAAATTAGATACTTAACCGAACATAAACTAATATTAGATAGTTCACGAACACAATCGAACACAAATAAATGAACATAAATAAACGAAAAGTTCATGTTTGTTTATTTAACTAAACGAACACAGATTTTATGTTCGTGTTTGTTCCTTTATTAAATAAATGAACATAACAAAATTTCCTGCCGAACAATCCGGCTCATTTACATGCCTACTTACAACATGTTAGATTTATTATGGCGCCTGTTAGGGAGACGCCAGTCTGGTTCAACATACACCATCCATACGACTCGTATGGGCCTATACGGGTCGTATGGATATTTTATTTCTGACATAACCTGACACATCAAATCACGTTTCTGACACGCACCCATACGACCCGTATGGGGCCATACGGCCCTTACGGGTCTTTATTTTTAAATTTTACACAGTACTCAAGTGACCAATAGTTAATATTTTGGGGCTGGTATCTAATTCTCTTGCATCACGTGACCAGGACTTCTCATTTTGTACCTTACCTTCTGTGAAGTTTGGGGTATGGGGTGTTTGTGGGCCCTCATAACTTATCTCTGGCATTTCTTCACCTGTAACCTTACTAGGCAAATAGACCCTAGGATAGTAATTAATTCCAACTTCTGGTTCTGAGTTACTTTCCCATTCCCAAGCCTTTTTTTCATTAAAATATACATCCCCTTCCCAGCTAAACACGTATGTACTTTGGTTTTGAGTTTGGTCAGATTTTGGTTTTGCTTGATTTTGGTTTTGATTTTGGCCCTATACGAGCCGTATAGGGCAATACGGCCTGTATGTACTTTCAACCGCAAGACATTAATCTGACAAAGTCTGACAAAATCTGACACCCATACGGGTCGTATAGATTCATACGACCCGTATGAACCTAGGTGGTGTCAACTGATCCATAGAGGTTGTCCAAATAACCTGACCCATTTATTAATTCCATGCTAGTGTTCCATGGCCTGCAAGTTGCTTTTCATTCAGCGATTTATAAATAAACTAGTTTTTTCATCATAAGATAACCAATCCTTTCATTTCATCACTTTCTGTTTTACAAAATCTTCTAGTGATTTTGAGAAACATGGGGAATGCTCATTGGGGTTTGGGAATTCGTCTCGTTTACATATATATCTGTTTACTGAGAATGACACACGAATGTGTGGGTGGTGGAAATCTCACAAAAGCTTCTTGTTTTGAGAAAGAACAGCAAGCTCTTCTCAAGTTCAAACACAGCATCAAAGATGACCATGGGATGCTTTCATCATGGGAGGTTGGTAATGACTGTTGCACATGGGAAGGAGTTGGTTGTGATGATGCCACTGGAACCGTTGTTAGCCTTCATCTCAGAAAAATTGGCTGGGAACATCTCGACTTGAGTTGGAATAATGTCTATAAGGAATACTATTTGGTTGGTGATGAGGTGAATTATTGTTTGACAGAGTTGGTGAATCTGAAACATCTCGACTTGAGTGGGAATAATTTTCAAAATAGCCGAATTCCAGAGTTCATTGGATCCTTTAAACAGCTAAGGTATCTCAATCTCTCTAATGCAGGTTTTAGAGGAATTATTCCCCATCAAATTGGAAACCTTTCCAATTTGAAGGTTCTTCATCTCGGTTCATTGTCAGATTACACCCAAAAGCTGATAACACATGATATGTCATGGATTTATGGCCTTTCAAAACTCGAACATCTTGAATTGAGCGGGGTGGATCTAAGTAGAACACAACATCTTGATATCTTACGTTACTCAATTCCTTCATTATTGAAACTTAGTTTGTCTAGATGTGAACTTTCCATGGCAAATTTTGGCTCTCATCATGTTAATTTTAGTAGAGAAATTGCTAGCATCAAACACCTTGATCTTAGTGAAAATAGCTTCAAAGGTCAACTCCCAAACATATTTCAGAACATGACATCTCTAACATACCTTGATCTTTCATGGGATGAAGTTACTACGATGTGGAGCTTTAAAAACTTGCTAGGCATGATACCTTCTGTATCAGAGTTGCGCTTGTCAGCTTGTGAGATCCAAAAGATCAATCTTTCTCCCACTAATCTTAATTCCAGCATACATTCTAATATCCAACACCTGGATCTAAGCTGGAATGGAATTGAAGGCATATTTCTATATGTTTTAGCAAACATGAGTTCCTTGTTATCCCTTGATCTCTCTGGAAATCGTTTGAATTCGTTAATTCCTGTCATGCCTAACCTTCTTAAGCTTGATATTTCTTTAAATAACTATAGGCAGATTGAGGATGTCGGAATCTGGAGACAATGTCATCTTAAAGAATTGATTGCTTCTCACAATAATATTGAAGGAGAAATAATTGGCCCATCAACTAGTGTACCCAAATGCTCTCAACATTCTATGGAGATTTTGATTCTAGATAACAATAGATTGAACTGTTCAATTCCAGAATCTTTTGAAAGATTTATCAACTTAAGAGTCTTAGATTTATCATTTAATAAACTAACATGTCCAATCCCTAAAGTTATAGGAAAATTAAGATCATTACAAGCATTGAATCTAGCTTTTAACAACTTGAGCGGTCCAATCCCAAAGTTCCATGCACAACTTACCATCCTTCAGCTTGCTTATAATCAATTGAGCGGATGTATTCCGGAATCATTAGGAAAATTAACAACTTTAAGAGAAATAATTCTAGATTCAAACATGTTTACTTCTCTCCCATTATCTATAGGAAGGCTCACTTCTTTAAAAGTACTTTCCGTGTCTTCAAATTTGTTAAACGGGACTATTCCAAATTCAATCGGGCAACTCACCAATCTTGATCTTTTAGATGTGTCTAATAACTCTTTACAAGGAGTTGTTTCGGAAGATCATTTTGCTAACTTATCAAAGTTGAAATACTTGATAGCAAATTCAAATAATAATTTGGTTTTTAATATTTCACGTGAGTGGATACCTCCGTTCCAGCTTAAGATCGTTCGACTTGGTTCTTGCAAGATAGAAGATGGATTTCCAAAATGGCTTCGAACTCAAAGGGAACTTGATGAGGTAAATTTTTCAAATGCCAGCATTTTTGGACCTCTTCCCACATGGTTGCGTCACATGCCCTTCATACGTCTCTTAGATCTTTCTCACAACAAAATCAAAGGTCCTTTGATGAACCTTCCATCTATTAATAAGGTTACATATACACCTGGGACCTTACTTTTGCAATATAACATTTTTAGTGGGTCGATTCCAATGTGGTTGTGCAATATAAAAGGTTTGGAAGTCCTTGATCTTTCGAGAAATAGGTTGAGTGGGAAAATTCCCAAGTGCCTATGGAATCTGCCCCTAGTAATATTGGAACTTGGTTCAAATAATCTTTCAGGTGTCATATCGAGTTCTTTAGGCCATATAGATGGATCTTTGCAATGGTTACAATTAAATGATAATAACTTGAGCGGAGAGCTTCCTCAAGAGCCTGGGTATTTTGTGAATTTATTTATGTTGGATTTGGGAGAGAACAATTTCTCTGGAAACATTCCCGAATGGATTGGAGAAAATATGACATTCTTGAGTTCTCTTAGATTGCATAAGAATAATTTCACAGGAAGAATTCCTCACTCTTTGTGTAAATGTTCACACCTTCAAATTTTAGATGTGGCACACAACAACTTAAATGGATCCATCCCTCGTTGTTTTGGAGAGTTAGATGCCATGAAAAATGGCACGGATAAGAATATTATATATTTTTTTGATTATGGATATATGAAGCAGGCCCTTAAAGGTGTTTCACAAGACTTTACAAAAACCTTGTCATTAGTTAAAAACATGGATCTTTCAAGCAATAAACTTGTTGGAGAAATACCTGAATCACTAACGACACTTGATGCATTGGTGGGTCTGAATTTGTCTTATAATCATCTTAGCGGGGGCATTCCCGAAAATATTGGGAACATGAAATCTAATTTAATTTCCTTCGATTTGTCAGCAAACGAGTTGACTGGGACAATTCCTCCAAGCATGGCAGTTTTAAATTTCTTGAGTTACTTGAATTTGTCACGAAACAACTTGTCGGGACAAATCCCAAGAGGAAATCAATTGCAAACGCTTACAGATCCGTCAATATATGCAGGCAACCCATATCTTTGTGGTGCACCACTGCTGAAGCAATGTTCTTGTTTTGAAAATGAAAAAACACCAAGCGATTATGAAGAAACCGCTAACAAGCCAAACAAGGTATGGTTTAACTTGGATGTAATGTGTGGTTTTGCAACAGGATTTTGGGGTATTATTGGAGCTTTGGTGTTGAAGAAGCAATGGAGTCAAAAACTTTTCATGTTCAGTGAGGAAGCCGTAGACAAGATATACGTTATAGTGATGGTTGGTGTTTTGAGGATGAAAAGATTTCCTTTAGGATTCAAGTAATTGTGGCATATCTTATTATCTACTATAAATAATTGCTCAATGTTTGTAATGCTTTTGAAGATGTGTGTTTTACATATCAATACAATAAACTAAGGTTTTTGAATGTTTTGACATTATGTTTGTATTGCCATAATTTATTATTATCATTATCATTATTTTTATACCTTGGACAGTTATCGATACATAATTTTTTTAATGGAATTCTAATAGTTTCAATAATTAATATCCTTTTTTCTGATAACTAATATCTCAATTTTACTGTTTGGAATACATCGATCTATCTAAATAGAAACTTGTTAACTAAATTTTGATTTAGAGTTCAAACATAAGTAGTGTTTAATTATATCATTTTAGCTTTCTTTTGTTACTCGAATGAATGCTTTATTTAATTTTAGACATTATATTTTGCTAAAATCTTTTTAACAAAGCAATCTAGTTACCACAATTATAATAAACAATATCTTTTACATTTTGTATGTATAGTATAAATCAATATAATCAAAAGGGTTGGATCAACTGTGAAGAAAATTTTGAGTAAGAATAGTATGAACCAATATGAATTTGACATGTGTGTAATGTTAAAAACATAAAATTGGAAATTCAATATAAAACAAAATCCAATAAAAAAACAAAATATAGTAGAAAAAACAAAAAATCAAAAATATAGTACAAAAAATTAAA
Organism: Mikania micrantha; assembly: GCA_009363875.1. NCBI lineage: Eukaryota > Viridiplantae > Streptophyta > Magnoliopsida > Asterales > Asteraceae > Mikania > Mikania micrantha. Next base: position 14,873,859 of record CM018697.1, read on the forward strand.
AATCCAGTAGAAAGAAACAAAAATCTAGTACAAAAAATTAAAAATTCAGTACAAATAAACAAAAAGTCGGTACAAAAAACCAAAAATATGATGCAAAAAAAATCTAGTACCAAAAAATAAGAAAAAATCCAGTTAAAAAAATACATTACAAAAATAAGATATTATGTCTAACTTATCTTTTATTTTTTAACACATCACATGTCAAACTTCTGTTGATACTACTTTTCTTAGGCAAAAATCTATTATTATTTGAGCATTCCCTATAATTGTAAATTCATAATATCAATTCCTAAATCAATGTTATGCGTTCGTTAAATTAATATCTATGAGAGCTACACCTAAATAAGGTATATTATATAATAATTTTAGAGTAAATTGCAGTGTTGGTCCTTATCGTTTTCTAATACTTTACTCTTGGTCTCCATTTTTCATAAATTACACATATAGTCTCAAACATTTAAACATTTGTAACACATAAAGTGCTTATGTTATCAAATTACCCTCATATGACTTCAAAATTACTATCACCTAAGGATTGCATGTATTATAAATATTTAAAGTTTATGATCATATAAGTATTTTCAAAAAGTTAGGAAGCAATATTGAAATACCAGTAAATCATAAGGATCTTCTCACCAATTTTCTCTAAATTTTATTTTAAATTTAGTTAAAGAGTCAATTACTTCTAGCGGTTACACGTTTAGGAAACCTAATTGAGGGAATTATTCTTACTCTTAACGGTCACATGTTTAGGAATCCCAATTAAGGAATCATTCTTAATTGTCTAGCAAATTGAAGACATGTCCTGGTTAGGGGTGTAACCTAGGTTTTTTTTGAACGACCAACTAATCAACTGGCGGGTACTCTGTACACGGCCTCCAATGGCTAAAGGATGTCCAAGTTGGCCATTAGTCCAGACTGGAATGAGACACTAGTCCAGACGAACGACCAACTCTTAATGAGCAGTGGCGCATCTTAGTGAAGACGGGGGGCCCTCCTGTTTTTTCGTGTAGTAGTGTATATTTCTTGATACGTAGTGTAATTTTTTTTAAAAACATTTATTTCGCCCCCCTGAAAAAAAAAATTGTTTCGCCCCCTGAAGTTTATGTCAAGCTCCGCCACTGTTAATGAGCCTAGCTCTATTAGGTTAAAACGAGCCTAGTTTGAGCCTTAATGAGTTCAAAATCAGCTTGCTTGTTTACAACCATAGCAATGGTTCGAGTTACAATCCAACTTTACAAATATGTCTCGATTCGAGTTACAATCCAACTTTACAAACATGTCTCGGTTCGACCAACTCTTAATGAGCCTGGTTCTATTAAGTCACTTTCTTTAGTTAACGATTACAAATATGTTTCGGTTCGAGCTGCAATCCAAAACTTTACATAAGTAATTCAAGAGGTTAACCATTAAGCTATAAAACTTGGTTGTCACTTTCTTAAGTATTCTTCAAATAATCTTATGTTCTTACGTTTTATTATTTCTCACTCTTTTGTAGTTAAATGCAATTTCTTTCTACATGTAAACCATGACCACATCCACGACCATTTGAATCTTCCAATTTTTCTGTTTGACCTTTTGTTAGTAAATAATAAAAAAACTAGCTATATAGGTTATTTTAAATCTGATGATTCTAGCGTAGGCATTGTGGTTTACGCTCAACTCATACAAAATAACATCTAGAATGCGCAACATGCTATCTTGTTGCTGAGTCGCTCTAGATTGAAAATGCAATATCTAACACATTCATATATTGACTCTAATCTAATGAGTATTCTGATGTAAAATCCAAAAATCATGACTTGTACGTATTGAAGAGGCTTATGATCGATACACTACAGCAACAGTCGACAGACTTGTGAGAACAGAAAAATAATAGCCGACCACTCATGAAGAGGAAATCATGTCTCAATTATAAGGATCGGGAAGATGTTGTAAGATTAAATTGTATAAATTTACAATATAAACCACATGATTATTAACTAATTGACCAATTACTTAATTATCTTTAAAAGATAGGTAATTATATTATGCACGTAATTAGCCTTATTTTTCTAATTAGTGTTTCCCCTTAAGTGTATATAAATTAAGGAGATTAAAGCTTCTTATTTTGATTAATGAAAACATCACAACTCACGAATTCCTTACTCTAAAATTCGTGACCTCCCTCAAGCCTCTTCATGTAATTTCATCCTTACCATACATCCTAAACCGGAACCCGATCTAGCAAATAAGGAGTCATGTCAAGAATAATCATTGCGCTTATTGGATTCATATGTTACATCTAATCTATCTATTTAATGTTATGCTTTCGTATACAAGTTTATAATCATAAGAGTTGATCAACAGATGTTTAATTTGGTGTCTGTGATTCCACGGTCTCTCAATCTCTCCTCATATGCAACCATTTCTATCGGCTGGTCATAGATCTAGTCATTTCCATCCCACTAGTTCTCAACTCAACCATTTTCGACACGCTAGTCCTAGATTCAACCATTTCCAATCGGTCACTCCAAGATCCATTTAATTCTGGCCGGCTCCTCCTACATGCAACATTTTCTGGTTGGCTGTTTCTATTGAACTAGAGTGGTTCAATTGATGCATATCAAACCAATCAAGATATCCGCTCCTGATCTAAATGGTCCAATTGTCCTATAGTTGTGTTTACATTTATTTATTACTTTTTTTTAATAATTGACAGAGATTGAAAATTATTATATAAAATAGAATTCTCCAAACAATCAAGAAATCATGCACCTAACCATAAGCCAAATCATGTAAATTTCAGAATTTTGCATATTACATACGTATATTCCTCAAAAATTACAATAAACAAAACCCAAGTGCACATGGGCCCTATACCAGACTACCAGTATATCACATGAAAGTAGTCCCATCACAGCTCTAGGCTAGGTGAAGAAGGCCAATAATGGGCCGTGAGCCATTTTGAGATAAGCCCACATCCAACACATCACCCAGACCCGACCCAAATAACTCATCGACAATCAGTAAAGTGTAAACGACTCTCTCTTAGACCATCCTTAGTACTCACCCCACTGAAATCCAACCCCACCAAAATTTTATGCCATGTCATCACCCAACTGAAAACCTTAAAACCCCACAATGGTCATCCTACTGGAAAAAAATTCCCCATTGTGAGATAGAAGAAAACAGGGTGTGAGAAGGGGAGAGCGGGGGCCACAGGCCGTTGTGAAATGAAGCCACCGGGGGAGGGCGGTGTTCCCGCCTGGCCCCGCGTCACCGCAGGATCCCGCCCGTCACGCGAGAAGGGTATTGCGAATGGTCTTAAGGAAACCGTCACGCATGTCGGGTACCAAACTACCAATGCGCGAGTTTGTATGATATGTGAAGTAATGAAATGATGGGCCACGTTTTCTTTCATATGGGTTTATTAGTGATAAACCGGTAAAGGGGTGAGTCTTTAAAACAGTTAATTTATATCTATCTATTTATTTTAATAAATCAGAGTTTTAAACAACACGTGATATGTTTTTAAAATATCCCTACTTTGATTTTTCATTCATCTTTTCTATTAATTACATATTTACATCTTATATTTTATAATAATATTAAATATATACTTTTTATACATTTTTAAATTAAAAAGTATTTTTTTAAACATTAAAAATATATTAATATGGAAAAACACTGTTTTTTTAAAAAAACAAATTATTATAAAATACAAACTTTTTAAAACAGTTTTCTAAAACAAAGTGTTTAAAAACTAAATTTTGAAAAATTCGTATTTAAAGAAATAATAAAAGTATTTTATAACTTAAAGTATTATATTATACGAAATATTATCATATTTTATATTAAAAATCGTCTTATATTGTCTATATTTTCATTAGTGTCTATTTATTATATTTTTTATTCAATCCGTGTAATACACAAGATACTATCCTAGTATATAATCTTTGGCTCATTTAAACATAATCTCTCCGACTTGAATAATTTAACAAAGAGCTTTACTTGAGACTTGATCTTATACTATAAAGTCATTTTAAACTTGTTCATACAAGATTTTTACTGGTAAAAACTGTAGCATCTCATGAGTAGTTTAACTCATTTACATCTATGTTTATCACGATATTGATACCATAACAAACTACCCATCTTTTCAGTTTTAATTATGCCCTTAGATATTTTTTTTAGTTGCAAATCAAGCACTAAAGAGTACCGGCCGGTAATGCATTGGACATCATGGATCTCCTCTCTCCTCACACGAATGTATCTGTTTTACTGGGTATAAATATTAAGAAAATTTTATTGACTAATGGTTAAAAGTATACTTTTAGTGAGTTTTACTATATAAAATTGTACTGAGACTGTGCCCTACTATTTAAGCAAATAAGTTCACACTTTGGATCAATCAAATGGCAAGAAACAGTTAAAAGTTAATTAATTATTTTGAAAATATGGTATATTTTAGTTAAATAATTTAGAAAATTCCTTTCTTCATGAATAAATTATGCGTCAAACTTTTTGAGGAAGAATCAAGGCTTCTACGTCCTCAAACTTACGTCTCTAGCTAATCTTGTTATATCTATTTATGCATGATACTCGTGATATCATTCCTGTAGCAAAAGCAAAGATTTTATCATCTTTTATATTAATATTTTTATAGTATATTATTTGTGAGTGATGTGGTATACATTTTTGCGACATTTTCTTATTTATAAAAACTTATAATGATAGTAACTTATTGTTTGGTGTTTAGATGTCTATCTACTTAATTTACAATTTTTTTGGTTAAGTCAAGTTGGAGTTGATCAAAAATTATCATTGGAACTAAAACATTTAATAAGTTAACATTTAAATGTCATGAATTCTCATAAGGAGCATCCAAAAATCAGGTTATCAAATAAATAATAACATTAAAAGAGGCTAAACAAACCTTAGCTAGATTTTGAAGTCGCGTAAAACAAAATCAAACATTAATCCATACTTCCAATAAAATAAGATTTTTAAGCTAAAATATATTTTTTTCGAAAATGAACCAAAAATAAACCTTGCTCTAATCCTTAGATAATCGGCCTATTACACATCGTGATCCCTTTAATTATGCAGTGAACTTTGAGTTGAGCTACTTTGTTGACTTTTGATCAACCATAAGTTGTCATGATTCAATGTCCAACCGGAAAAGAGCCAATACAGAATTGCTAGCCTACCATGACTCCGTTGTTTAGCATATATGGTTTTTGTTGGGTTAATCGTTTGTTTGGTCACACTGCAAGAAAAATCAGCAATAGCGGCGACAAAAATCGCCACTAAAGGTCCAGAAAATCGCCACTAAAGGTATTTGCGGCGATAAATCGCCGCTAAAGGTTTATTTTTAGATTCTGCTAAACATTATCTTCTATAAACATAGCAAACGCGAAGAACTGTTCCTTTGAACAGCTATATGAACCACGAAACAAACACATAGATACACACAAATACACATAAATACACATAGATACACACAAAGAGGAGAAATAAACCACATACGCAGGTGGAGTAGATCGATCTGACGGTCTTTGAAATGGGAGACGGCCGGACTTGTGCAGGGAGATGTCGGCGAGCTGGAGTGGACTCCGGTGGCTGGCTTCCTCGATTTCACACGGAGTGGACGGCAAGAATATATGGCGCAGGGATGGCAAAACCTCGATTTCACTCAGAAGAGAGTAAAGGTGAACGAATGGGATGAAAATTGGAGTGGAGGGAAAGTGAGCGCCATTTTAATCACCATTAGCGGCGACAAATCGCCACTAAAGGTGTCGCCGCTATTGGGTTCTCAGTTCCGCATTTTTTGTCGCCGCAAATACTGGTGTCGCCGCTAAAGCCGTCGCCCCTAATGCGCTCTTTTCTTGTAGTGTCATGGGTTTATGGGCTGTTGGATACGGGTCAGATTTGGCTCCAAACTTACAGTCAGTGGCGAACTTGAGAATTGAGGTGCCCAGGACGAGCCGAAAAAATGTTTCTTAGCGAATTGAAATATTAGCGTTCAAAAAAACCGAAAACGTTTAAAACCAAAAACTAAACCGTATTCGTAACTTAAAAAATTTGAAAAGAATTCTGAATTCAGTTTTTGTTTTGGTTCATAACTGTATACGAATTCGGTTTTCGGTTCCAATTTTTTTAATTTGGTTTGTTCTCTGAACTGATTAAACCGAATTCAAATTTAATTTATTATCATGTTAAAAATATATAAGTTGAATTCGGTTTTTAAACGGTTTATTTTGTTTTTAATCGGATCATTTGGTTTTCGGATAGGGAAAAAATTGAAAACCGATTAACCCGAATAAAGAGTTAACCGAATCGATGAACACCTATGTGCATGATAGAGTTGATGGGCAGAAGATTATCATGTTTGTGTTTCATTATATATAGAATATGACTTGTTTGTATTAAAATTAATCTTATAAGTTATTCGAAGATATCACAGTTGGTGTGACTGAGTGAATTTCGTGTGTGTTTTTTTTTTCTTGTAAACCAAGGGTTTGAATCATCAGTTTTAGAACTGAACTAATTTGTTCATGATAAGCTAGATAACCAACATTTTAATGTATTATTCTGAATAGTGAATATATATATTTTAAAAAAAAAAGTCTAGAGGTCATGTTTTAAGAATGTATCGGTCTATTTCATTTTTTTTTTGTACGCTGTAATGTCTGGAGCCTATTAAAAAAACAATTAATAATTCCGGTGAAAGATGAAATAGACAAGTGAAATAGTTGTTAAAATGATGATTCGTTTGCCTTTGCCCACTCATGGACCTGTCAAAAACTTTGATGTGGAAAGCACCAGGAACATGAATGCGTGGAATTGTTAGTATGAAAGCATTATATAATATAAAAGCCATAAGAATTGAGGTGTTCAGGACGAGTTTAAAAAACTCTCTGAATTTAATTATTAAAGTGGGGGTGCTAAAAAAAATTAAAAACCGTTTAATACCGAAAACCAAATCGTACTCATAACTGAAAAAAAATAGAACTGAGTTTTGAATTCGGTTTTTGATTTGGTTCCTACTTTATCCGAATTCTGAATTCATTTTTTGGTTCGGTTCCATGTTCATCATAAGATAACCAATCATTTCATTTCATAAGATAACCAATCCTTTCATTTCATCACTTTCTTTTTGCGATTTATAAATGAGCTAGTGTGTTCATCATAAGATAACCAATCCTTTCATTTCACCACTTTCTTTTTTTTACAAAATCTTCTGGTGATTTTGGGTTGAAACATGGGAAATGCTCATTGGGGTTTGGGAATTCGTCTCGTTTACATATGTATCTATTTACTTAGAATGACACATAAATGTTTTGGTGGTGGAAATCTCACAAAAGCTTCTTGTATTGTGAAAGAGCAGCAAGCTCTTCTCAGGTTCAAACACAGCATCATAGATGACTATGGGATGCTTTCATCATGGGAGGTTGGCAATGACTGTTGCAGGTGGGAAAGAGTTGGTTGTGACGATGCCACTGGAACCGTTGTTAGCCTTCATCTCAGAAGTAGTGATGAGAACTACTACTTAGTTGGTGATGAGGTGAATTCTTGTTTGGCAGAGTTGGAAAATCTAAAACATCTCGACTTGAGTGGGAATGATTTTCGAAGAAGTCGAATTCCAGAGTTCATTGGATCCTTTAAACAACTAAGGTATCTCAATCTCTCTAATATAGGTTTTAGAGGAAATATTCCTCATCAAATTGGAAATCTTTCCAATTTGAAGGTTCTTGATCTCAATTTTTCAGCAGATTACTCGCATGATATCTCATGGATTTTTGGCCTTTCAAAACTCGAGTATCTTGACTTGAGTGGAGCGAATTTAAGTAGAACACAACATCTTGATAGTTTACGTTACACAATTCCTTCATTATTGAAACTAAGTTTGTCTGGATGTGAACTTTCTATGGCTAATTTTGGTTCTCATCATGTTAATTCTAGTAGAGAACTTGCTAGCATCAAACACCTTGATCTTAGTGATAACAGTTTCACAAAACTCCCAAACATATTTATGAACATGACGTCTCTAACATTCCTTGATCTTTCTTTCAATGAGCTTACTACGATGTGGAGCTCTAAAAACTTGCTAGGCATGATACCTTATGTATCAGAGTTGCGCTTGTCAAGTTGTGAGATCGAAAAGATCAATTTTTCTCCCACTAATCTTAATTCCAGCATACATTCTAATATCCAACACCTGGATCTAAGCTCAAATCAAATTGAAGGCATATTTCCATTTGTTTTAGCAAACATGAGTTCCTTGTTATCCCTTGATCTCTCTGGAAATTTGTTGAATTCATCAATTCCTGTCATGCCTAGCCTTCTTAAGCTTGATATTTCTTGGAATAAGTTTTGGGAGATTGAGGATGTCGGAATCTGGAGACAATGTCATATCAAAGAATTGATTGCTTCTAACAACATTATCGAAGGAGAAGTAATTGGCCCATCAACTAATGTATCCAAATGCTCTCAACATTCTATGGAGATTTTGATTCTGGATAACAATAGATTGAACGGTTCAATTCCAGAATCTTTTGAAAGATTGGTCAACTTAAGAGTCTTAGATATGTCATATAATGAACTCACACATCCAATCCCTGAAGCTATAGGGAAACTAACATCATTACAAGCATTGCATCTGATTTATAACAAGCTGACCGGTCCATTCCCAAAGTTCCATGGCCAACTTGCCATCCTTGAACTTGCTTATAATCAATTGAGCGGATGTATTCCGGAATCATTAGGAGAACTAACTTCTTTAGAAGTGCTTGCTGTGTCATCAAATTTGTTAAACGGGACTATTCCAAATTCAATTGGGCAACTCACCAATCTTCATCTTTTAGATGTCTCTGATAACTATTTACAGGGAATTATTTCAGAAGATCATTTTGCTAACTTATCAATGTTGAAGCACTTGATTGCAGATTCAAATAATAAATTGGTTTTTAATATTTCACGTGAGTGGATACCTCCATTCCAGCTGAAGAACGTTCGACTTGGCTCTTGCAAGATAGAAGATGGATTTCCACAATGGCTTCGATCTCAAAGGGAACTTGATGAGGTAAACTTGTCAAATGCCAGCATTTTTGGACCTCTTCCCACATGGTTGCGTCACATGCCCTTCATACGTCTGTTAGATCTTTCTCACAACAAAATCAAAGGTCCTTTGATGAACCTTCCATCTATTAATAAGTTTACGACATATGCAACTACGATATTACTTTTGCAAGATAACATTTTTAGTGGGTCGATTCCAATGTGGTTTTGTAATATAAAAGGTTTGTATGTCCTTGATCTTTCGAGAAATAGGTTGAGTGGGAAAATTCCCAAGTGCCTATGGAATCTGCCCTTCATAATGAAACTTGGTTCAAATAATCTTTCGGGTGTCATACCGAGTTCTTCAGGCCATATAGATGGATCTTTGCAATGGTTACAATTGAATGATAATAACTTGAGCGGAGAGCTTCCTCAAGAGCCTGGGTATTTCGTGAATTTACAAATGTTGGATTTGGGTGACAACAAATTCTCCGGAAACATTCCTGAATGGATTGGAGAAAATATGACACGATTGAGAGCTCTTAGATTGCATAAGAATAATTTCACCGGAAGAATTCCTCACTCTTTGTGCAAATGTTCATACCTTCAAATTTTAGATCTGGCACACAACAACTTAACTGGATCCATCCCTCGTTGTTTTGGAGGGTTGGATGCCATGAAAAATCTTGGCCCGTCTGTTACTACATATCTTTTTGAATACGGAGATATGATGCAGGTCCTTAAAGGTGTTGTACTAGAGTATACAAATACCTTGAAATTCGTTAAAAACATGGATCTTTCATGCAATGAACTTGTTGGAGAAATACCTGAAGCACTAACGACACTTGATGCATTAGTGGGTCTGAATTTGTCTTATAACCATTTTAGCGGGGGCATTCCAAACAATATCAGGAACATGAAATCTTTAATTTCCCTCGATTTGTCAACAAACGAGTTGACTGGGACAATTCCTCCAAGCATGGCAGCTTTAAATTTCTTGAGTTACTTGAATTTGTCACGCAACAACTTGTCAGGACAAATCCCGAGAGGAAATCAATTGCAAACGCTTACAGATCCATCGATATATGCAGACAACCCATATCTTTGTGGTGCACCACTGCTGAAGCAATGTTCTGGTTTTGAAAATGAAAAAATACCAAGCAAGAAAGATTATGAAGAAAACGCTAACAAGCCAAAAAAGGTATGGTTTACAATGGATGTAATGTGTGGTTTTGCAACAGGATTTTGGGGTATTATTGGAGCGTTGGTGTTAAAGAAGCAATGGAGACATAAGCTTTTCATGTTTAGTGAGGAAACCATAGACAAGATATATGTTATAGTGATGGTTGGTGTTTTGAGGATGAAAAGATATCCTTTTGGATTCAAGTAATTGTGGCATATCTTATTATCTGCTATAAATAATTGCTCAATGTTTGTAATGCTTTTGAAGATGTGTGTTTTACGTATCAGTACAATAAACTTAGGCTTTGAAAGTTTTGAAATCATGTTTGTGTTGACATAATTTATTATTATTACCATTATCGTTATTCAGCATATCTTGGAGAGTTATTAATTATTATTTTTAATGGAATTCAAATAATTTCAATAACTAATATCCTTTCTTTTGATAACTAATATCTCAATTTTACTAATTTTACTGTTTGGAATATATCGATTTATCTAAATATAGAAACTTGTTAACTAAATTTTAATTTAGAGTTCAAACATAATTAGTGTTTAATTATATCATCTTAACCTTCTATTGTTACTCGAATGCTTTATTTTATTTTAGATATTATTATTGCTAATTTTTTTTAACAAAGCATTCTAGTGACCAGAGTTCTAATGACGATATCTTTTTAGGGTAAATTGCTGTGATGGTTTTTATGGTTTTTTTTAATATTTTATTATTGATCTATATATTTCATAAATATAATCACATATCATCTCAAATCTTTAAATATTTGTAACAGATTTGATACTTAAGTCACTAAATCCAAGTGAAACCAATGCTTCCTTCAAACCTAGTGTCACCTTCTTTAGTTAACGGTTACAAATATGTCTCGGTTCGAATTCCAACCCAAGACTTTACATAACAAACTCAAAAGGTTAAACATTAAGATATAAGCCTTGGTTGTCACTTTCTTTAGTATTCTTAAAAAATATTTTGTCATTTTACATATTCATGGGTGAAGCTTCATTGGAGTCGCCCCCTTCTTTTTCCGTCCGTAGTGTTAATTTTTCGGCCGATATGTTATTTTTAGTTAAAAATAATGGTTTCGTCCTCTTTTTTCAAATAATTAACATGTATTATGGGTTTCAAAAATTTCTACCCCCTCTCACTTCGACCAAACTCCATCACTGCACGTATTCTTTCTATTTCTCGCTCTTTCGTAGCTAACTGCAATTTCTTTCTACGGTTCTACCTGTAAACCATGACCACGTCCACGGTCATTTGAATCTTCCAATTTTTCTGTTTGACCTTTTGTTAGTTAATAATAATAAAAAAAAACTAGCTATTCTGGTGTAATGAAATACAAAAACAATGGCTTGCACGTATATTGAATAGGTTTTGATAGATACCCTGAGGCATCAGTCGGCAGACTTGCTTAGTAAGCAGCTACTCATGAAGAGGAAATCATGTCTTAATTATAAGGATCAAGAAGGTGTTTAATTTGGTGTTTGTGATTAGCTATCATGTTGATAACGTCTAGCTATATCGAGAGACAAAACTTGTAGCTATATTTTTTGAACAACAAAAGTCGATTGGTTGACACGTCTCTAAAAGAAAATTCTTATTATAGACACATTACCTAAATCTCACCAATTCAGAATGAAACTCACAATTGGTAAAACTCTTAGGGACTGTTACATCAGACACATTACCTAAATCTTATCAATTCAGAAGGAAACCCACAATTGGTAAAACTCTTAAGGACTGTTCGGTGGCATTTGAATCATTAAGTGTTGAATGGTTAAAAGAGTCTGAACCATTAAGTGTTGAACCAGTCTTTGGTTGAGCCTCTGAACGAAAATATAGAATGATTATTTTACCCTTTTGAAACCTTTTTTTTCCAATAATAATATAAATAATAAAAACAAAGTAAAATCCAACGTTATCACAAATAATCCTAATCCAACTCGTGAAAACTTGCAAATCCTAATCCAACTCATGAAAAATCAAAACTTGAAAGTAGCTGTGAAAAATTGAAAAAAATATCAAAACTAATCATAATCCAACATTATCACAACTAATCCTAATCCAACTCTTGAAATCTTGCAAATCCTAATTCAACTCATGTAAAAACTAAACTTGAAAGCGGCTGAGAGAAATTGAAAAAATTGTTACAACTAATCATAATCCAACGTTATCACAACTAATCCTAATCCAAATCTTGAAATCTTGCAAATCCTAATCCAACTCATGTACACAAAACTTGAAAGTGGCCGTGAGAAATTGAAAAAAAATGTGACATATACTTGCGTATATATATATATAGATAGAGAGAGATAGTACCTTTTCTTTCCGACGAAACCAGTAGCTTCCGGCGAAACAAGCGTTGTGGCTGGTGGGGGGACCGATCAGGAGTGGCTGACGAGCGCTGTGGCGGGTGGGGGTCCGATCGGGAGGGTGCGACGGAAGATGAGAGGGTGTCGACGGCTGAAGGTAGCGTGGAGACTGCCGGAGCTAAGCGAAGTTCGGCCGGAGATGGGCGAAAGGGGACCGCCTGCTGTTGGAGACGACGGGAGTGAAACCTTGAAGCTAGGGTTAAAAAAAAAGGGGGTATGGATGACCACTGTTGTATTTTTTTCATTCAAACTTGTCGTGAGATCTGAATGATTCAGACCGCTGTTTAGATGCGAGGCTCTCATTCGAACATAATTTTTTAAGTGAAACAAACGGTCTGAATCTAAATCATTCAGATGATACCAAACAGTCCCTTACTCATCTAGGAGCAATTGCTTCCATAGAGTTCCGAATCCAAGGTCTTTTAAAAGAGAATTTAAGAAGATAACACTAATCTAGAAGCAATATGGTATAGTGGTATAACTACCGTTGTATATTATGTATATTAATTATTTGCTTATCATAAGAGGTGTTAATTATGTCTATATAAGTATATCTCTTTAGATAATGCTAACCTTTTTCACGTGGAATTTAATTGTTTATAACCGAAATAGTTAAATATAAAACACATGTTTATGAGAAATTAAAACATTTATAAATTGAACTACTCTAAAATCATGTCTATGGATGTAAACGAATCAAGCTGACTCGTGAAATACTCGGAATTGGATAAGTAAAAAACTCGAACGAGCGAACATAAACGAGCCCGAGCTCGAGCCCAAATATATGGCTCGTTTAGTTATCGAGCCGGCTCGCGAGTCGAAACTAGTTTTCTATTTTTATAACTTTTATTTATTATATTAAGTGTATATTTATAAAATTAATTATTTTTATATATAAAATCATGATAAATATATTTAAATCCTATAATTTATGTTAAATTAGGAAAGTAAATTATAAATATATATTAAATTAGTAAACCGCGCGTTGCCACGGGGTATCGTAGTGCAATCACAATAATGGGTATTATATATTTTTTTGCAGAAACAGAAGTTATATAACAAAATCAAATCTCTTATCACGAACTGTATACTAATTTCTCATTAAAACATAAAATCATACCAAATCCATACAAATATGTTACGAAAAATAGAAAATATTACTCACAAAAATTCGTTCTCACCTCCAACCAATTGATTGAATTAAAAAAACCTAAATCTCTAAGCAAACATTAATTTTTTATGAGAACAAATAAATTACAGTTACCTTTCCGAATACCACCGAAACCCTGAAAAGAATCACGTTTTTCCACTATATATATGTAAATCAGTAAATGTATAGTATTCATACTATTTAATATAATACATATATATATATATATATATATATTTACATAGCAAAATCAAATCTTTTATTACGAAGTTTATACTAATTTCTCGTTAAAAAATAAAATCATACAAAATCCATACAAATATCTTACGAAAATAATAGAAAAATAACTCACAAAATCCATCTCACCGGCAATCAATTGGTTGAATTAGATAACCTAAATCTCTAAACAAACATCAATTTTATATGAGAACAAATAAATCATCGTTACCTTCTACGAACACCACTGAAACCGTAGAAAAAGCCACATTTTTTTCAACATATATATATATATATATATATATATATATATATATATAATATTTAATATCCAATATATATATATACTATTTGAATATAATATACATATCACACTATTCATTTCGGTTATCTTTTAATATATATATATTAATAAATTAAATAATTAAAATATAAATGTGCCGAGCTCGAGATTAAAAATTTTCTAACAAGCAGAGCTTGAGCCTTGAAAACAAAACTCTTAACGAGCCGAGCTCGAGCTCGAGCTTAAGCTCTATTTTGTCTAAACGATCCGAGCTCAAGCCTTAACGAGCTCGTGATCGGCTCAGCTTTTTACGCCCCTAATCATGTCCCTGACCCTAAGCCAAATCATGTACATTTCAGGATTTTGCATATTTCATACGTATATGACTATGGTAAACGACTCTCTCTTAAGGAAACCGTCACGCATGTCGGGTACCACTGTACCAGACTACCAGTGTGTGTGTTTTAGTGAACTGTGAAGTAATGAAAATGATTGGCCACGTTTTCTTTCATACGGGCATATTAGTGATAAATCGTCTGTAAATGGGTAAATGAAAGTTTTAAACGACACATGATATCTCTACTTTGATTTTTTGTTCATCTCTTCTATTAAGCACGTCTTATATTTTATAATAATATTAAATATATACTTTTTATACATTTTTAAATTTAAAAATATTTTTTAAAACAATAAAAATATATTATTATAGAAAAAAATGTTTTAAAAAAACTAATTAATATAAAATATAAAATTTATAAGACAGTTTTCTAAAACGATATGTTTAAAAACCAAACTTTGAAAAATTAGTTTTTGAAGAAATAATAAAAATATTTTATTACTTAAATTAGTAAATTATATGAAATTTTGTTATATTTTATATTAAAAATTGTCTTATATTGTCTAAATTTTCATTAGTGACTTTTAACTATATTTTTATTCAATCCATGTAATACACAAGATACTAACCTAGTATATAATATTTGCCTCATTTAAACATAAACGGTCAAACTTGGATATTTTAATAAAAGAGATTTGCTTGAGACTTGATCTTATACTTAAAGTCATTTAAGCTTAGGCATACAAAATTTTTACTAATAAAAACTCTAGAAGCTCATGAATAATTTAACTCATTTACACCAATGTTTATAATGATATGACACCGCAATAAACTACCCATCTTTTCTATTTCTAAGTTATGCCCTTAGATATTTTTTTTAGTTGCAAATCAAGCCCCAAAGAATACCGGTAATGCAATGGATCTCCTCTCTCCTCACATGAATGTATCCATTTTACCACGTATAAATATTAGGAAAATTTTAATAGAATAATAGTTAACAACATACTCTTAGGTGTTGTTTGTTTTTTGTAAAAAACCTCTTCTAACCTCTTATGTCTGCGCCGTGCAGACGCGGGAAGAGGTTTGAGGTTCGCAGACTGTTTGTTTTCTCGAAAACCTTTCATTAAAAAAGCTCTGCTCGGCCTCTTTTTGGCGCAGACGTGGACCAAGCTCTTCCCAACCTCTTCCCGTCTCCATATTCTCCTTCTTTTTTCACGCAACCCTACTGGTGGGCGACTTCCACCTTCCATCGTCCATCGTCCACCGTTCGCTCAAGCGCCGCCCCCTCCGCGCCTCCCACCGCCGTCAGCCCCCACCGATCGTGACTCCCGCCGCCGTCCTTCGCCGATCTTGATTCCTTCAATCGAACCGTGGCTTGCGTTTTGATGTGCAATCAGTTGATCGTGACTCCTTCAATCGAACTGTATCTGTATATCAACCAGTTGTTTCGGTAATCAAACATGAATTGATGTGCATTGTGTCTGTATGCGTAGTTTTTGTTTGATTTTGATTGCCAATTTTTGATTCTATCGTTTTGATGATCGGTGGCTGGTTAGGGTTTAGAACCATGGCTTGACGATCGACGGTGGTGGTTAGGGTTTAGAACCGTGGCTCAAGCAACCACCGAACGAGGATCGGCGGTGGTGGTTAGGGTTTAGAACCATGGATTCAGGATCGGCGGTGGGGATTGGGGAGGAATAGGGAAGTTCTTTTGAAATGAAAAAAAAAAACAAACACTCTTAACACCTCTTCTTGCAGAGATTTGATCCACCTCTTCTGCAAAAGAGGTCTGCAGATGTGGTCCGCAGACTGCAGATGTTTTGCCTCTGAAAAAACAAACACCACCTTAGCAAGTTTTACTATATAAAATTGTACTAAGACTCTGTCATACTATTTTAGCAAATAAGATCATTCAAATGGCAATAAACAAGTAAAACTTAATTAATTATTTTGAAAAATATGGTATACTTTTGTTTAATAATTTAGAAAATTCCTTTCTATATGAAGAAATTATGCGTCCAACCTTTTCAAGGAAGATTCAAAGGCTTCTACATCCTCAAACCTATGTCTCTAGCTAATGTAGCTTATATCTATTTTATACATAATACTCGTGATATCATTCCCATCGCAAAAACACTATTATTTGTGAGTAATGTGGTATACATTTTTGCAACATCTTATTTATAAAAACTTAAAATGGTAGTAGCTTACAGTCAGGTTTTTAGATGCTGATCAACTTTTTGTTACAGTTGAGTTGGAGTAGAACGAAAATTAACCTTTAATTAGTTAACATTTATATGTCATAAGTTCTCATAAGGAGCATCTAAAAATCAGGTTATCAAATAAATAATAACATTAAAATATAAAATTAACCTTTAATTAGTTAACACTTACCAACGAGGCAGTGCCTCCGCGATATCCCAGGATTCTTCCAAATGGGAGGTCTAGGGTTTGAAACCTCCAGCATCGAAAAAAGGGTATGTGGGGGTCGGGGGTTTTCCAGTGTAGTTTCCTCCTGGGTGGCTGTGGGGGCGCATGAGAGGTACATGTAACTAGACATTGGTGACATGACCTGGAAACAGTAGGCTCACACGATTGAGACATTTGCCGTTCAAAAAGAAAATTAGTTAACATTTACATGTAATAAATTCTCATAAGGAGCATCTAAAAATCAGGTTATCAAATAAATAATAACATTAAAAGACGCTAAACAAGCTTAGCTAGTACGTTCTTGGAAATTTTGAAATCGCATAATAAAGGTAAAACAAAAACAAACATTAATCCATGCTTCTAATAAATACGTTTTTTAAGCTAAAATATATTTTTTTCGAAAAAGAACCGAAAATACATCTTGCTCTAATCCTTAAACAATTGGCCTAATACATATCATGATCCCTTTAATTATGCAGTGAATTTTGAGTTGAGCTGCTTTGTTGACTTTTGGTCAACCATGAATTGTCATGGCCCAATGTCCACCAGGAAAAGCAAACAATATTGAGTTGCTAGCCTGCCATGACTCATAGGTTCCTTTTCATATATGATTTTTATAACTGAACTAATTTGTTCATGATAAGCTAAATAATCAATATTTTAATGCATTAGCCTGAATATATTTTTTTTAAAAAATCTAAAAGTAATTTTTTCAAAAATGTATCGGTCTATTTCATTTAATTTTGTGTGCGTTATCAGCATGGCAATGCCTGAAGCCTAATAATATTGTAACTCCCTGTTGTCTTCTTCCCAAGCTCGTTACTATTAAAAAAATCAAAAATAATAAAAAATTAAATAAACTCATTCGGGTGAAAGGAGAAAGAAACCAAGTAAAAATAGTTGTTAAAAACTCTATATATATCTTCAATCGTGACTCTCTCCTAATTAAGATGGTAACGAAAACCACAAATTAACGTAACTAGAATTACTAATTACATTGTAATCTTATCGCAATAATTTAGGAAACTTAATGGCAAAGGACTTTCAACATGATAAAATTATTGGTCTAACCATGTAGCATTAATTAATTTGTAGTGCACAAATAAAATATACAGCATAAAACTAATGGACCATGACTTTTCATAGCCTAATGTCCTGTAGCACAATGAAAAGCTAGTGTTCTATGACCTGCAAGTTGCTTTTCATTTAGGGATTTATAAATGAAGTAGTTTCTTCATCATAAGATATACCACAAACCCTTTCATTTCACCACTTTTAATTTGGGGTTGAAACATGGGGAATGCTCGTTGGGGTTTTGGAATGTGTCTCATTTACATATGTCTTTGTTTACTCAGAATGACACACAAATGTGTGGTGGGCGGAAATTTCACAAAATCTTCTTGTTCTGAGCAAGAGAGACAAGCACTTCTCAAGTTCAAACACAGCATCAAAGATGACAAAGGAATGCTTTCATCATGGGAGGTTGGCAATGACTGTTGCAGATGGGAAAGAGTTGGTTGTGACGATGCTACTGGAACCGTTGTTAGTCTTAATCTTAGAAAAACTGTCAGGGAAGACCACTACTTTGAGAATCAAGACCACAACTTACTTGCTCAAGAGTATCTTCTGGGTGGTTTTTATGAGGAATACTATTTGGTTGGTAATGAGTTGAATTCTTGCTTGACAGAGTTGATGAATCTAAAACATCTTGACTTGAGTGGGAATGATTTTCAAAAAAGTCGAATGCCAGAGTTCATTGGATCCTTTAAACAACTTAGGTATCTCAATCTCTCTAATACAAATTTTAGAGGAAATACTCCCCATCAAATTGGAAACCTTTCCAATTTGAAGGTTCTTGATCTTAGTTTATCAGCAGATTACTCGCATGATATCTCATGGATATTTGGCCTTTCAAAACTCGAGCATCTTGACTTGAGTGGAGTGAATTTAAGTAGAACACATCTTGATAGCTTACGTTACACAATTCCTTCATTATTGAAACTTAGTTTGACTGGATGTGGCCTTTCTTTGGCTAATTTTGGTTCTCATAATCTTAATTCTAGTAGAGAACTTGCTAGCATCAAACACCTTGATCTTAGTCATAACAGTTTCAAAGGTCAACTCCCAAACATATTTATGAACATGACGTCTCTAACATTCCTTGATCTTTCTGACAATGAGCTTACTTCGATGTGGAGCTTTAAAAACTTTCTAGGCATGATACCTTCTGTATCAGAGCTGCGCTTGTCTAGTTGTAAGATTCAAAACATCAATCTTTCTCCAAGTACTCTTAATTCCAGTATACATTCCAACATCCAACACCTGGATCTAAGCTACAATCAAATTGAAGGCATATTTCCATATGTTTTAGCAAACATGAGTTCCTTGTTATGCCTTGACCTCTCTGAAAATGTTTTGAATTCGTCAATTCCTGCCATGCCTAACCTTCTTAAGCTTGATATTTCTTCTAATAACTATAGGCAGATTGAGGATGTCGGAATCTGGAGACAATGTCATCTCAAAGAATTGATTGCTTCTTACAATAATATTGAAGGAGAAATGATTGGCCCATCAACTAATGTATCCAAATGCTCTCAAAATGCACTCGAGATATTGCATCTGAATAACAACATATTGAATGGTTCAATTTCAGAATCTTTTGAAAGACTCATCAACTTAAGAGTATTAGATATGTCATTTAATGAACTGACACGTCCAATCCCTAAAGCTATAGGGAAACTAATATCATTACAAGAATTGTATCTTTCCCGAAACAACTTGATCGGTCCAATCCCAAAGTTCCATGGCCCACTTACCATCCTGCACCTTGCTTATAATCAATTGAGCGGATGTATTCCAGAATCATTAGGAAACCTAACTACTATAAGAGAAATATTTCTAAATTCAAACCGCTTTACCTCTATCCCTTTATCTATAGGAAGGCTTTCTTCTTTAAGATTGCTTGCGGCGTCTTCAAATTTGTTAAATGGGACTATTCCAAATTCAATTGGGAAACTCACAAATATCTATCTCTTAGACGTCTCTGATAATTCTTTACAAGGAGTTGTTTCGGAAGATCATTTTTCTAACTTATCAACGTTGAAGTACTTGATTGCATATTCAAATAATAAATTGGTTTTTAATATTTCACGTGAGTGGATACCTCCGTTCCAGCTGAAGAACGTTCGACTTGGCTCTTGCAAGATAGAAGGTGGATTTCCACAATGGCTTCGAACTCAAAAGGAACTTGATGAGTTAGATTTGTCCAATGCAGACATATTTGGACCTCTTCCCACATGGGTACGCCACATGCCCATCATAATTTTCTTAGATCTTTCTCACAACAAAATCACAGGTCCTTTGATGAACCTTCCATCTATTAATAAGGTTTATCTTGGATATGTAGAATTTCATTTGCAAGATAACATTATCAGAGGGTTGATTCCAAAGTGGTTGTGCAAAATAAAAAATTTGGAAGTCCTTGATCTTTCAAGAAATAGGTTGAGTGGGGAAATTCCCAAGTGCCTATGGAATCCGCCCTTAAAAGTGATGCAACTTGCTTCAAATAGTCTTTCGGGTGCCATACCGAGTTTTTTCGGCCATGTAGATGGATCTTTGAGATGGCTACAACTGAACGATAATAACTTGAGCGGAGAGCTTCCTCAAGAGTCTGGGCCTTTCGTGAATTTAGTAATGCTGGATTTGGGTGAGAACAATTTCTCTGGAAACATTCCTGAATGGATTGGAGAAAACATGACAACATTGAGTGCTCTTAGATTGCATAAGAATAATTTGACTGGAAGAATTCCTCACTCTTTGTGTAAATGTTCATATCTTCAAATTTTAGATCTGGCACACAACAACCTAACAGGATCCATCCCTCGTTGTTTTGGAGAGTTGGATTACATGAAAAACTCCACTTTTAAATATAATTTTGTTATAGATGATTATGGAGATATGATGCAGGTCCTTAAAGGTGTTGAACTAGAGTTTACAGGAACCTTGACATTAGTTATAAACATGGATCTTTCAAGCAATAAGCTTGTTGGAGAAATACCTGAAGCACTAACGAAACTTGATGCATTGGTGGGTCTGAATTTGTCTTATAACCATTTTAGCGGGGGCATTCCCGAAAATATTGGGAACATGAAATCTTTAATTTCCCTCGATTTGTCAGCAAACGAGTTGTCTGGGACAATTCCTTCAAGCATGACAGTTTTATATTTCTTGAGTTACTTGAATCTATCACGTAACAACTTGTCAGGACAAATCCCAAGAGGAAATCAATTGCAAACGCTTACGGATCCGTCGATATATGCAGACAACCCATATCTTTGTGGTGCACCACTGCTGAAGCAATGTTCTTGTTTTGAAAATGAAAAAACACCAAGCGATTATGAAGAAACCGCTAACAAGCCAAACAAGGTATGGTTTAACTTGGATGTAATGTGTGGTTTTGCAACAGGATTTTGGGGTATTATTGGAGCTTTGGTGTTGAAGAAGCAATGGAGTCAAAAAGTTTTCATGTTCAGTGAGGAAGCCATAGACAAGATATACGTTATAGTGATGGTTGGTGTTTTGAGGATGAAAAGATTTCCTTTAGGATTCAAGTAATTGTGGCATCTCTTATTATCTACTTATAAATAATTGCTCAATGTTTGTAATGCTTTTGAAGATGTGTGTTTTACATATCAATACAATAAACTAAGGTTTTTGAATGTTTTGACATTATGTTTGTATTGCCATAATTTATTATTATCATTATCATTATTTTTGTGCCTTGGACAGTTATCGATACATAAATTTTTAAATGGAATTCTAATAGTTTCAATAATTAATATCCTTTCTTTTGATAACCAATATCTCAATTTTACTTTTTGGAATACATCGATCAATCTAAATAGAAACTTGTTAACTAAATTTTGATTTAGAGTTCAAACATAAGTAGTGTTTAATTATATCATTTTAGCTTTCTTTTGTTACTCGAATGAATGCTTTATTTAATTTTAGACATTATATTTTGCTAAAATCTTTTTAACAAAGCAATCTAGTTACCAGAATTCTAATAAACAATATCTTTTACATTTTGTATGTATAGTATAAATCAATATAATCAAAAGGGTTGGATCAACTGTGAAGAGAATTTTGCGTAAAAATAGTATAAACCAATATGAATTTGACATGTGTATAATGTTAAAAACATAAAAATGGAAATTCAATATAAAACAAAATCCAATAAAAAAACAAAATATAGTAGAAAAAAACAAAAAATCAAAAATATAGTATAAAAAATTAAAAATCCAGTAGAAAGAAGCAAAAATCTAATACAAAAAATCAAAAATTCAGTACAAATAAACAAAAAGTCAGTACAAAAAACCAAAAATATGGTACAAAAAAAAATCTAGTACCAAAAAATCAAGAAAAAATCCAGTTAAAAAAATACAGTACAAAAATAAGATGTTATGTCTAACTTATTATTTATTTTTTAACATATCACATGTCAAACTTATGTTGATACTACTTTTCTTAGGCAAAAATCTATTATTATTTGAACATTCCCTATAATCATAAATTCATAATATCAATTCCTAAATCAATGTTATGCGTTCGTTTAATTAATATTTATGAGAGCTACACCTAAATAAGGTATATTATATAATAATTTTAGAGTAAATTGCAGTGTTGGTCCTTATCGTTTTCTAATACTTTACTCTTGGTTTCCATTTTTCATAAATTACACATATAGTCTCAAACATTTAAACATTTGTAACACATAAAGTGCTTATGTTATCAAATTACCCTCATATGACTTATCAAAATTACTATCACCTAAGGATTGCATGTATTATAAATATTTAAAGTTTATGACCATATAAGTATTTTCAGAAACTTAGGAAGCAATGTTGAAATACCAGCAAATCATAAGGATCTTCTCACCAATTTTCTCTAAATTTTATTTTAAATTTAGTTAAAGAGTCAATTACTTCTAGCGGTTAAACGTTTAGGAAACCTAATTGAGGGAATTATTTTTACTCTTAACGGTCACATGTTTAGGAATCCCAATTAAGGAATTATTCTTAATTGTCTAGCAAATTGAAGACATGTCCTGGTTAGGGGTGTAACCTAACTTTTTTTTGAACGACCAACTAATCAACTGTTGGGTACTTTCTACGCGGCCTCCAATGGCTAAAGGATGTCCAAGTTGGCCATTAGTCCAGATTGGACTGAGACCCTAGTCTAGACAAATGGCCAACTCTTAATGAGCAGTGGCGCATCTTAGTGAAGACCGGGGGGGACCACCCCCTGTTTTTTCATGTAGTAGTGTATATTTCTCGATACGTAGTGTAAAATTTTTTAAAAACCTTTATTTCGCCCACCCTAAAGTTTCTGTCAAGCTCCGCCACTGTTAATGAGCCTAGCTCTATTAGGTCAAAACGAGCCTAGTTTGAGCCTTAATGAGTTCAAAATCAGCTTGCTTGTTTACAACCATAGCAATGGTTCGAGTTACAGTCAAACTTTACAAATATGTCTCGATTCGAGTTACAATCCAACTTTACAAATATGTCTCAGTTCGACAAACTCTTAATGAGCCTGGTTCTATTAAGTCACTTTCTTTAGTTAACGATTACAAATATGTTTCGGTTCGAGCTACAATCCAAAACTTTACATAAGTAATTCAAGAGGTTAACCATTAAGCTATAAAACTTGGTTGTCACTTTCTTTAGTATTCTTCAAATAATCTTATGTTCTTACGTTTTATTATTTCTCGCTCTTTTGTAGTTAAATGCAATTTCTTTCTACATGTAAACCATGACCACATCCACATCCACGACCATTTGAATCTTCCAATTTTTCTATTTGACCTTTTGTTAGTAAATAATAAAAAAACTAGCTATATAGCACTACTACAAAACTGGGTATTTGCGATAAGAAAAAAAATGGTCGTAAATTTTCTGATTGGTTTGCTACCAAAAGAAAATTGTCTTAAATTTAGCGACCAGGCTGAGAATTGTCGCAAATTCGTCGCAAAATTTGCAACTATTAATTTTTGGTTGCAAAAAAGTCTCAAAAGTAAAAAAAAAATTACAAGTAAATCAAAAATAATTTGCAACTATTCAATCTGATGATTCTAGCGTAGGCATTGTGGTTTACGCTCAACTCGTACAAAATAACATCTAGAATGCGCAACATGCTATCTTGTTGCTGAGTCGCTCTAGATTGAAAATGCAATCTCTAACACATTCATATATTGACTCTAATCTAATGAGTATTCTGATGTAAAATCCAAAAATCATGACTTGTACGTATTGAAGAGGCTTATGATCGATACACTACAGCAACAGTCGACAGACTTGTGATAACAGAAAAATAATAGCCGGCCACTCATGAAGAGGAAATCATGTCTCAATTATAAGGATCAGGAAGATGTTGTAAGATTAAATTGTATAAATTTACAATATAAACCACATGATTATTAACTAATTGACCAATTACTTAATTATCTTTAAAAGATAGGTAATTGTATAATGCACGTAATTAGCCTTATTTTTCTAATTAGTGTTTCCCCTTAAGTGTATATAAATTAAGGAGATTAAAGCTTCTTATTTTGATTAATGAAAACATCACAACTCATGAATTCCTTACTCTAAAATTCGTGACCTCCCTCAAGCCTCTTCATGTAATTTCATCCTTACCATACATCCTAAACGGGAACCCGATCTAGCAAATAAGGAGTCATGTCAAGAATAATCATTGCGCTTATTGGATTCATATGTTACATCTAATCTATCTATTTAATGTTATGCTTTCGTATACAAGTTTATAATCATAAGAGTTGATCAACAGATGTTTAATTTGGTGTCTGTGATTCCACGGTCTCTCAATCTCTCCTCATATGCAACCATTTCTATCGGCTGGTCATAGATCTAGTCATTTCCATCCCACTAGTTCTCAACTCAACCATTTTCGACACGCTAGTCCTAGATTCAACCATTTCCAATCGGTCACTCCAAGATCCATTTAATTCTGGCCGGCTCCTCCTACATGCAACATTTTCTGATTGACTGTTTCTATTGAACCAGAGTGGTTCAATTGATGCATATCTAACCAATCAAGATATCTGCTCCTGGTCTAAATGGTCCAATTGTCCTATAGTTGTGTTTACATTTATTTATTACTTTTTTTAATAATTGACAGAGATTGAAAATTATTATATAAAATAGAATTCTCCGAACAATCAAGAAATCATGCACCTGACCATAAGCCAAATCATGTAAATTTCAGAATTTTGCATATTACATACGTATATTCCTCAAAACTTGCAATAAACAAAACCCAAGTGCACATGGGCCCTATACCAGACTACCAGTATATCACATGAAAGTAGTCACATCACAGTTCTAGGCTAGGTGAAGAAGGCCAACAATGGGCCGTGAGCCATTTTGAGATAAGCCCACATCCAACACATCACCCAGACCCGACCCAAATAACCCATCGGCAATCAGTAAAGTGTAAACGACTCTGTCTTAGACCATCCTTAGTATTCACCCCACTGAAATCCTACCCTTCCAAAATTTCATGCCATGTCATCACCCAACTGAAAACCTCAAAACCTCACAATGGTCATCTCACTGGAAAAACATTCCCCATTGTGAGATAGAAGAAAACAGGGTGTGAGAGGGGGAGAGCGGGGGCCGCAGGCCGTTGTGAAATGAAGCAACCGAGGGGAGGGCGGTGTTCCCGCCTGGCCCGCGTCACCGCAGGATCCCGCCTGTCACGCGGGAAGGGTATTGCAAATGGTCTTAAGGAAACCGTCACGCATGTCGGGTACCAAACTACCAATGCGCGAGTTTGTATGATATGTGAACTTGTGAGGTAATGAAAATGATGGCCCACGTTTTCTTTCATATGGGCTTATTACTTATTAGTGATAAACCGGTAAGGGGGCGAGTCTTTAAAACAATTAATTTATATATATATATATTTATTTTAATAAATCAAAGTTTTAAACGACACGTGATATGTTTTTAAAATATCCCTACTTTGATTTTTCATTCATCTTTTCTATTAATTGCATATTTACATCTTATATTTTATAATAATATTAAATATATATTAATATGGAAAAACACTGTTTTTTTAAAAAAACAAATTATTATAAAATACAAACTTTTTAAAACAGTTTTCTAAAACAAAGTGTTTAAAAACTAAATTTTGAAAAATTCATATTTAAAGAAATAATAAAAGCATTTTATAACTTAAAGTATTATATTGTACGAAATATTATCATATTTTCTACTAAAAATCGTCTTATATTGTCTACATTTTCATTAGTGCCTATTTATTATATTTTTTATTCAATCCGTGTAATACACATGATACTATCCTAATATATAATCTTTGGCTCATTTAAATGTAATCTCTTCGACTTGAATAATTTAATAAAAGAGCTTTACTTGAGACTTGATCTTATACTTAAAAGTAATTTTAAGCTTATTCATACAAGATTTTTACTGGTAATAATTCTAGCATCTCATGAGTAGTTTAACTCATTTACACCTATGTTTATCATGATATTGATACCATAACAAACTGCCCATCTTTTCAGTTTTTAATTATGCCCTTAGATTTTTTTTTGTAGTTGCAAACAATGTTTTCAGAACCGGACCGGACGTCGAACCGGACGTCTTACTGGTTACTGGTCGGACCGGTCGGACCGGTCGAACCGGATTTAAGAACCGGATGACATAATAAATATATAAAATATTCCAAAAAAAATTATAAAATTATAAACACATTTAAACAAACATAATTAATGTAAAACTAACATAATCATGTTAAAAAAATATAGGGTTTGGTTTTAATGTTTTATCCTTTGGATTTTAGTCAAAAAAAATAAAAAAAAAATAAAAAAAATTGAAAACCGGTCCGACCAGTGAACCGGTTCCCTTGAATCCGGTTCGCATGCTCAATTTGGACCGGTCGACCCTCCGGTTCCCGGTCCGGCCGGCCGGTCCGGTCCGGTTATTAAAACACTGGTTGCAAATCAAGCACCAATGAGTACCGGCCGGTAATGCATTGGATATCATGGATCTTTTCAGTTTTTTTTAGGAAGTTTTTATTGAATAATGGTTCAAAGCAAACTCATACAGTGAGTTTTAGTATATAAGACTGTGTCCTACTATTTATGCAAATAAGTTCATACTTTGGAGCATTCAAATGGCAAGAAACAATTAAAGTTTTATAATTATTTTGAAAAAGATGGTGTATTTTTGTTAAATAATTTAGAAAATTCCTTTCTACATGAAGAAATTATGCGTCAAACTTTTTGTGGAAGAATCAAGGATATCATCCTCAAACTTACGTCTCTAGCTAATCTTGTTTATATCTATTTTATGCATGATACTCGTGATATCATTCCTGTAGCATAAGCAAACATTTTATCATCTTTTATATTTATATTTTTATAGTATATCATTTGTAAGTAATGTGGTATACATTTTTGCAACATTTTCTTATTTATAAAAACTTATAATGATAGTAACTTATTGTTTGGTGTTTAGATGTCTATCTACTTAATTTACAATTTTTTTGGTTAAGTCGAGTTGGAGTTGATCGAAAATTATCATTGGAACTAAAACATTTAATAAGTTAACATTTAAATGTCATGAATTCTCATAAGGAGCATCCAAAAATCAGGTTATCAAATAAATAATAACATTAAAAGAGGCTAAACAAACCTTAGCTAGATTTTGAAGTCGCAGAATAAAGGGAAAAGTGGAAAACAAAAACAAACATTAATCCATACTTCCAATAAAATAAGGTTTTTAAGCTAAAATATTTTTTTTTTCGAAAATGAACCAAAAATAAACCTTGCTCTAATCCTTAGATAATTGACATATTACACATCATGAACCCTTTAATTATGCAGTGAACTTTGAGTTGGGCTACTTTGTTGACTTTTGGTCAACCATGAGTTATGACTCAATGTCCACCAGGAAAAGCGCACAATAGTACAATACAGAATTGCTAGCCTACCATGACTATGTTGTTTTTCATATATGGTTTTTGTTGGGTTAATAGTTTGTATGGTCATGGGTTTATGGGATATGGGTTTTGGATACGGGTCAGATTCGGCTCCAAACTTACAGTCAGTGGTGATCCTGAGAATTGAGATCATGAGGTGTTCAGAATGAGCCAAAAAAAGACCCCTTAGCGAATTCAAATATTAAAATATAAGTGTTCAAAAAAACCAAAAACCCTTTAAAACCAAAAACTGAACCGTATTCGTAACTTAAAAAGAATTGAACTGAATCTGAATTCGACTTTGTTTTGGTTCCTAACCGTATCCGAATTCGGTTTTCGGTTCCAATTTTATTTAATATTGTTTGTTCAGTTAACCGATTAAACCAAATTCAGATTTAAAATTATTATCATGTTAATAATATATATATATATATAAGGTTGAATTCGGTTTATTCGGTTTTTAAACGGTTTATTTGGTTTTTAATCGGATCATTCGGTTTGTTCGATTTTGGCCGAAACCAAACCGACCCACTTCTCAAAATCGGTTCGGTTTTAAATGGTTTATTTGTGTTCGTTTGTTAGAAAATTAAACGAACTATTCATAAGCATAGATGAACAAAGACACATGAACAATCATTTGATCCCTGTCAAAGTGTGCATTGAAGTCCTTACAAACTAATGATATTTGGGTATTGAGTATTTATTTGTAAAAACTCAACTTTTTGCATTCGATAGTTTCTACAAACGAACCAAAATAAACAAACATAAATAAAGATTATTGAACATGCACAAACGAACACAAACACTAATAAACAAAAATAAACTAACAATCTAACACAATTGGACATTCATAAACTAATACAAAACTACAGGTCTCTTGAATTTAAATACATATCAACTATAAATTAGGTAGTTAACCGAACATAAACTAACATTAAATAGTATATAAGGTTGACCGAATTAGGTTAACCGATTAAACAGAATTAGGTTGACCGATTAAACCGAATTCTAGTGTTCCATGGCCTGCAAGTTTTATTTCTCGTTAACCGAATTAGGTTAACCATTAAACCGACTTCAGATTTAAATTTATTATCTTGTTAATAATATATAAGGTTGAATTAAGCTTACACGGTTGAATTTGGTTTATTCGGTTTTTAACCGGTTTATTTGGTTTTTAATCAGTCTATTCGATTGAATTCGATTTATTAGAATTGGTTTATTTGGTTTTAACCAAAACATAACCGAACCTCATCTTGAATTTTACTATTGACTACTTAGAAAATTACTTTTACTATTGCTTTGTTGACTTTAAATTTTAGTGGGAAGACTTCCGGTCAGCCATTTTCATGATCCAATGTTCCATGGCGTGCAAGTTGCTTTTCATTTTGCGATTTATAAATAAACTAGTGTGTTCATTATAAGATAACAAATCCTTTCATTTCATCACTTTCTTTTTTACAAAATCTTCTAGTGATTTTGGGTTGAAACATGGGGAATGCTCATTGGGGTTTGGGAATTCGACTCGTTTACATGTGTATCTGTTTACTGAGAATGACACATAAATGTGTGGGTGGTAGAAATCTCACAAAAGCATCTTGTTTTGAGAAAGAGCAACAAGCTCTTCTCAAGTTCAAACACAGCATCAAACATGACCATGGGATGCTTTCATCATGGGAGGTTGGCAATGATTGTTGCAGGTGGGAAAGAGTTGGTTGTGACGATGCCACTGGAACCGTTGTTAGCCTTCATCTCAGAAGTAGTGTTAGGGAAGAATACTATGTTGATGATATAGTAAGCAACTTACTTTTTCAAGAGTATGGTCTAGATGGTGAATATAAGGAATACTATTTGGTTGGTGATGAGGTGAATTCTTGTTTGGCGGAGTTGGTGAATCTGAAACATCTTGACTTGAGTGGGAATGATTTTCAAAATAGCCGAATTCCAGAGTTCATTGGATCCTTTAAACAGCTAAGGTATCTCAATCTCTCTAATACAAATTTTATAGGAAAAATTCCCCATCAAATTGGAAACCTTTCCAATTTAAAGGTTCTTGATCTCAGTTTATCATTAGATAATCCACAAGAGCTGATAACATATGATATGTCATGGATTTATGGCCTTTCAAAACTCGAACATCTTGACTTGAGCAGGGTGGATCTAAGTAGAACACAACATCTTGATATCTTACGTTACACAATTCCTTCATTATTGAAACTTAGTTTGTCTGAATGTGGCCTTTCTATGGCTAATTTTGGTTCTCATCATGTTAATTCTAGTAGAGAACTTGCTAGCATCAAACACCTTGATCTTAGTGAAAACAGTTTCAAAGGTCAACTCCCAAACATATTTCAGAACATGACGTCTCTAATATTCCTTGATCTTTCTGGCAATGAAATTACTACGATGTGGAGCTTTAAAAAATTGCTAGGAATGATACCTTCTATATTAGAGCTGCGCTTGTCTAGTTGTGAGATTCAAAACATCAATCTTTCTCCAAGTAATCTTAATTCCAGTATACATTCCAATATCCAACACGTTGATCTAAGCTGGAATGAAATTGAAGGCATATTTCCATATGTTTTAGCAAACATGAGTTCCTTGTTATCCCTTGATCTCTCTGGAAATTTGTTGAATTCATCAATTCCTGTCATGCCTAACCTTCTTAAGCTTGATATTTCTTGGAATAAGTTTTGGGAGATTGAGGATGTCGGAATCTGGAGACAATGTCATATCAAAGAATTGATTGCTTCTAACAACATTATCGAAGGAGAAATAATTGGCCCAACAACTAACGTATCCAAATGCTCTCAACTTTCTATGGAGATTTTGATTCTTGAAAACAATAGATTGAACGGTTCAATTCCAGATTCTTTTGAAAGATTGATCAACTTAAGAGTCATAGATATGTCATCTAATGAACTGACACATCCAATCCCAGAAGCTATAGGGAAACTAAGATCATTACAAGCATTGCGTCTGGCTTTTAACAAGTTGACCGGTCCAATCCCAAAGTTCCATGCCCAACTTGCCATCCTTAAACTTCCTAATAATCTTTTGAGCGGATGTATTTCAGAATCATTAGGGAATATAACCACTTTAAAGGAAATACAACTGCATTCAAACAAGTTTACTTCTCTCCCAGTATCTATAGGAAGACTCACTTCTTTAAAAGTGCTCTCTGTCTCTAATAACTCTTTACAGGGAGTTGTTTCGAAAGACCATTTTGCAAACTTATCAAAGTTAAAGATTCTGATTGCAAACTCAAATAATAATTTGGTTTTTAATATTTCACGTGAGTGGATACCTCCGTTCCAGCTGAAGATCGTTCGACTTGATTCTTGCAAGATAGAAGATGGATTTCCACAATGGCTTCGAACTCAAAGGGAACTTTATGAGTTAAAGTTGTCAAATGCCAGCATTTTTGGACCTCTTCCCACATGGTTGCGCCACATGCCCATCATAAGATTCTTAGATCTTTCTCAAAACAAAATCACAGGTCCTTTGATGAATCTTCCATCTATTAATAAGGTTACACATGCACCTGGGATGTTATTTTTGCAAGATAACATTTTAAGTGGGTCGATCCCAATGTTGTTGTGCAATATAAAAGGTTTGGAAGTCCTTGATCTTTCGAGAAATAGGTTGAGTGGGAAAATTCCCAATTGCCTATGGAATCTGCCCTTACAAATAATGGAACTTGGTTCAAATAATCTTTCGGGGGTCATACCGAGTTCTTTAGGCCATATGAATGGATATTTGCGACGGTTAAAATTGAATGATAATAACTTGAGTGGAGAGCTTCCTCAAGAGCCTGGGTATTTCGTGAATTTACTAATGTTGGATTTGGGTGAGAACAAATTCTTCGGAAACATTCCTGAATGGATTGGGGAAAATATGACAAGATTGAGTGCTGTTAGATTGCATAAGAATAATTTCACAGGAAGAATTCCTCACTCTTTGTGCAAAAGTTCATCCCTTCAAATTTTAGATCTGGCACACAACAACTTAACTGGACCCATCCCTCGTTGTTTTGAAGGGTTGGAGTGCATGAAAAATGACACGTATCATACTCAAATTTATGATCCTCATTATGATAAAATAATTCAGGTCCTTAAAGGTGTTGCACAAGAGTTTACAAAAACCTTGTCATTAGTTAAAAACATGGATCTTTCAAGCAATAAACTTGTTGGAGAAATACCTGAAGCACTAACGACACTTGATGCATTGGTGGGTCTGAATTTGTCTTATAACCATTTTAGCGGGGGCATTCCAAAAAATATCGGGAACATGAAATCTTTAATTTCCCTCGATTTGTCAACAAACGAGTTGACTGGGACAATTCCTCCAAGCATGGCAGTTTTAAATTTCTTGAGTTACTTGAATTTGTCACGCAACAACTTGTCAGGACAAATCCCGAGAGGAAATCAATTGCAAACGCTTACAGATCCGTCGATATATGCAGGCAACCCATATCTTTGTGGTGCACCACTGCCGAAGCAATGTTCTTGTTTTGAAAATGAAAAAAAAAAACAAGCAAGAAAGCTTATGAAGAAAACGCTAACAAGCCAAACAAGGTATGGTTTGCATTGGATGTAATATGTGGTTTTGCAACAGGATTTTGGGGTATTATTGGGGCCTTGGTGTTAAAGAAGCAATGGAGACATAAGCTTTTCATGTTTAGTGAGGAAACCATAGACAAGATATATGTTGTAGTGATGGTTGGTGTTTTGAGGATGAAAAGATATCTAGGATTCAAGTAATTGTGGCATATCTTATTATCTACTATAAATAATTGCTCAATGTTTGTAATGCTTTTGAAGATGTGTGTTTTACGTATCAGTACAATAAACTCAAGTTTTGAAAGTTTTGAAATCATGTTTGTGTTGACATGTATTATTATCATTATCATTATTTTAATATCCTGGACCATTGTAAGATTGCAAATGTCGCTAGGCACTCCAAGGTCAGAACAGCTCATTGGAACGAGTAATCGGGGAATAATCTGCCTAGGCTGGGAGTACTCGGTAAATATTCGGGAATTAATCGGCCTCGGAACAACTCCTTAGAGCTAGTACTCGGCCTTCGAGGCCGACTTTTGCAACCATGGGCAGTTGTAGATAACTATTTTTTTTTAACGGAAGTCTAATAGTTTCAATAACTAATATCCTTCCTTTTGATAACTAGTATCTCCATTATACTGTGGAATCAATTGAAATAGAGAAACTTGTTAACTTAATTTTAGTTTAGAGTTCAAACATAATTAGAGTTCAATTATATCGTTTTAGCTTTCTTTGTTACCCCAGACCCTACTCTAAGTACTTAGATTTTAACTGAGTATGTTTGTTGTTGTAGCTTTCTTTTGCTACTCAAATGTTTTATTTAATTTTAGTCATTATATTTGCTAAAATCTTTTTAAGAAAGCATTCCAGTGACCAGAATTCTAATGAACAATTTCTTTTACATTTTGTATAGGATAAATCAATAATCACAATATCAATTCCTAAATCAGTATGATGCATTTCGTTTAATTAATATTTAAGAGAGCGACGGCTAAATAAGGTATATTATATAACAATTTTCGAATAAATTGCAATGATGGTCATTATCTTTTCCCAATACTACACTCTTGGTCACTATACACATATGGTCTCAACTCTCAACATTTAAACATTTATAACACATACGTGACTTAAGTCATCAAATTACCCTGGTATGATTGACCAAATTACTCTCACCTAATGATTGTATGTGTTACAAATATTTAAAAATTTGAAACCAAGTAAGTAATTTATAAAACATAAAGACCAATTGTGAGACCTAGCAAATCACATGGATCTTCTCTACAGGTTACTCTAAATTTTATTTTAAATTCAGTAAGAGTCCATTACTTTAGCGGTTACACGTTTAGGAAACCCAATTGTGGGAATTATTCTTTCTTTTTACGATTACATGCTTTGGAATCCCAAATAAGGAATTATATACATCTTCATTTGCAATGTCAGTTGTTTTGTCTTTGCTTCTTTTTTTTCAGATTAAGTCATATAATCTTGAGTGGGAAATGTTACAAATTACATGCTCAGTTCAGAGGGTAGTGTTGGACACTTCAAATGCAAGCTCATGTGTTCGAAACCTACGGGTAACATTTTTTTGCCGCATAAACTCTAACCAAATTTTTTGACGGCGTGGATGTGGGTCCGTTTCTTTGCATTTAATAAAGATATTCATTTTCTTTTTTCGTTTTGTTTGCTTAAAATATAATCTTTTGTTAACGTTCTTTTTAAAACTATATTTCAATATAAATATGAATATTAATTAAAATCGAATATATCTATGTTTTTATCGGATTAACTCTGATATATTTTATTTATATACGGTTCATAACGGATACCAGTCAAAACCGATTTCGTCTATAATTCCGGTCGAGTTACATAGGATATATTTTACTTTTTTTAACTAAACTTTCAGGTTTCGTAATTCTAATATTTACAACAACATGATATTTTAGCTACAGTTTGTCTATTTTTGCTTTTTGTTAACATTTTTTAACAACGTTGTAATTTATTCATGATTTTCAAATATACCATTTATGATATATTTTAAAAATATAAAATTTATCTCTTATATTATAAATGATATGATTTTTAATGATAATTTTCCTTCTTTAGTGTATGTATGTGTGTGTGTATATATAATTGTCGCTACATCAATTTATGATAACGTGCTGTTAGTGAAAATGAGACTAACACTGATATCGACATAATAACATCTCACTGTTTTACCTGTACTTTTTATATATGTTTTGATCTCCTAAATCGCATCGCTGTAACTTTGTACATTTGTTTTATGTACAAAGGATGCAATAGATTTTGATTTTTCTTATACTTTTATTGATTAATTTTTTTTAAATTCATATACCACAACATATATAGCACAATATTGTTATATATTACATTTAACTTTTTTTTTAAATTCATATACCGCAACATTTATGATACAATAATGTTGTCTATCTACGATTTAATATTCATAACTGATCAATTATAATTTCACATGTTTCTTTAATCAACCATCATGTTGCAATAGGCGAGTAGTAATCTTACCGCCCGCGGCAGTGCGCGAGTAACTTCTCTAGTTATTCTTAATTTGCTAGCAAATTCAAGACATGTCCTGGTAGGGTTGTAGGGAACTAAAATGGCTCATGAGCAACTTGCAATCATATTGGTAAAAAGTTAGAACGAGCAGAGCTGAGTCTAAACGAACTTGAACTTGAGCTCTGAAATATGACTTGTATAATTCTGGAGACCGATCCGAGTTTCATACATTAAGCTTGAGCTAGCTCGCAAGCGTAAATGAATATTTTATTCTTATAATTTTTATTTGTTATATTAAGTGTATATTTATATACTTAATTAATTAAATATATATAATTATGATAAATATATTTAACTTATTATTTTTTGATATATTTGAAAAAGCATAATATAAATATATATATATAAATAATAAATTGAAAAATCAAAAAATATACGTGTCGAGACGAGCTCGAGCCTAAAAATTTTATTACCAGCCGAGCTTGTTTTTGTAAATAAAATTCTTAATGAGCCTAGCTCTATTAAGTCAAAACTAGCATAACTTAAGCCTAAACGGGTTCAAAATCAACTTAATTGGCTTGTTTACAACCATAGTAACAATTACATATCCAAGGGAAACCAATGTCTGCTTCAAACCTAGTGTCACTTTCTTTAGTTAATGGTTACAAATATGTCTCGTCTCGAATTCGAATCCAAGACTTTACATAATGAAGTCAAGAGGTTAACCATTTGGCTATAAGCCTTGGTTGTCACTTTCTTTAGTATTCTTCTAATTATTTTGTTTTTTTGCGTTTTCTTTCTGTTTCTCGCTCTTTCTTAGTTAACCAATTTCTTTCTATCTGAAACCACGTCCATGTCGACAATCATTTTAATCTTTCAATTTTTTAGTGTGATGATTCTAGTGTAGGCATTGTATGTACGCTCAGCTCGATCATGTATATTAGCAAGGCCTAGAATGTGCAACATGTTTGCTGAGTCGCTCTAGATTGAAAACGCAAGATCTAATACATTTATATATTGACTTTGATCGAATGAGCATTATGGTGTGAAATCCAAAAATCATGACTTATAAGTATTGAAGAGGCTTATGATCGATACCCTACAGCAACAGTCGACAGACTTGTGATCGAGAACAGAAAAGTAGTAGCTTGCCACTCATGAAGAGGAAATCATGTATCAATTATAAGGATCAAGAAGATGTCGTAAGATTAAATTGTATATATTTACAACTAGATTATTACCCCGTGTATTACACGGATTAAATATAAAATATTAAATAGTTAAAACTGATAATTTAGATATCATAAAAATAATATTTTGATATAAAATGATTATGTTACGTATTAATAAATACTTTAAGCAGTAAAAATACAACTAAAAAGTTTAATGAAAATTTTATGAGAATAAAACAAATTTGTTTTTCTTTTATTATATAGTATAGATATTTCAAACCAGTAGTTTTATGAAATTTATATTTTTTACATTTTATTATATAATTTAATTATTTAAAATCATTAACATTAAATAGGAGAGAGAGAGAGAGTTAATAAAATATAATTGAATGAAAGATGAATGTGAAAATGACAAGTGTCAAAAATTAATAACAAATGAATATGGAAGTGACATGTGGCAAACTTGTTATTCTTTTATTATATAGTATAGATATGGTCCTCATGATTATTTAACTAATTCATCAATCACTTAATTATCCCTGGAAGACAGGTAACTATATGATGCACTTAATTACCCTTGTTATCCTAATTACTATTTCCCCTTAGGTGTATATAAAGGAGATTAAGGCTTCACTAATGAAAACATTACAATCCACGAATTCCTTAATTACTCCAGAAGTCGTGAACTCCCTCAAGCCTTTAAAGCTATTTGCATCATTACCATACACCCTAAACGGAAACCCGATTGGATCTAGCAATTAAGGAGTCATGTCAGGAACCAATACTATGCTTACTGGATTCACAGGTTACTTATATGATTTATAGATTTGCTGTTATGTTTTTTTATACCTGACAATCTTGACCCATAACAAAATAAATTGATAGAAATGGGTAAACAATTGTTGCATTTTAAGTGGAAATGGGTAACATTTTCACATATTATGGGTTGAGATGGGCAACATATCAAAACATAGCGGGTCAAGATGGCCAACTTAAAAACCATGTAAACATAATGGATTTCAATAGGTAAGAATGATCAACAATATATTTAATGAGAAAATCATTAAATATTAGTCAAATAAACTATTTGTTTAGTTACAAGTCATTTTAAATTGAGCGGAATTGATAATTTTTTTTAAAACGACTCGTTTAAACCCAAACGGATTTTGCTTAAATCACGTCTTCATCCGCACTCATCCTAACCCGCACCCGTTCTGACCCGTTACCCAACCCATCGCAACCCGATTATTTTGCCAAGCATTATGTTTTTGCATACATGTTTATAATCATAGGAATCAATCAACAGATGTTTAATTGGTGTTTGTGATTCGCTATCATGTTGATAACGTATAACTATATTTAGAGACAAAACTTGATTTTATTTATCACTATTTTTTAATTCTACGTATATATTTTTTGAATAGCAAACGTCGGTTCACTCTTTCACCCGAATAACAGAGTGTAGTGACCTGACCCATCCTCCTAAGAGGAAACATACAACTACGAAAATTCTCTGGATCAACGCAGAGCAATATATGTTGTAGGTGAGACTCCAATTCAAAATCTTTAATAAGAGAACTAAAGAGACAACCATTAAGGTAGAAAAATCATAACCGTTGTATATTATTTAATTCTCATAATAGAAAGAATAGAGGTAATTAATTATGAGTGAATGCTCAAATAAAAAGAGATTCTTGTCTATGAAAAGTATAAACTAATAGAAATTTGACATGCTACATGTTAAAAAAATAAATGAATAATAATTTTGACATAACATCTTATTTTTTTACCATTTTTTTTTACTTTATTTGTATATGGTACAGTCTACTATATACCTCTAAAATCACTCACTCATTATACTCTATAAAATCACCTAAGTTTGATTTAATGTTTCAATACTTACCGAGTTACCTAGCAAGTTACCGCTTTTTAATTTAATAGTTGGTCCTTATATGCGGATATTCTAATTAGTGATATGGCTTTTTTAATAACAAGAATTGAATTAAACAAGTGGGAACGACCCGCGCTTCGCAGCGGGGACGTAAGTTGACTTTTTGATAAATGCTAGTATATAAAAGTTTAACATACACTACAAGGAAAGTCACCTGTAGCGACGAAAAAAATCGTCGCAATAGCCCAAAAAAGTCGTCGCTATAGGCTATAGCGACGACATGTGGTCGCTGTTCAGTCGTCGCTATAGGTTAGTCGCAATAGATCAGGAAAGTCGTCGCTACACATGTCGTCTCTATAGATTAGGCTATAGCGACGACATGTCGTCGCTATAGGTGTCTGACACATTTTCTTTTTTGATTTATTTTTATTATGTTAATTATTTTTAAAAAAAGAAAATTTTTTTCGAAATTACCTATAGCGACGACCTATAGTCGCTATAGATCATGGTCAAAAAGTCCAACATAGAGCTATAGCGACGACATGTCGTCGCTATAGCCCTACAAAAAAAATTCAATTTTTTTTTGTTTTCTGAAATTTTCAGTTTTAAACCTGTTTAATCAACAATAACAGTTTTAACCTGCTGCAAATAAGAGTTTATCAAACATCAAAATACATTCACATTCATGTTTACATCCAAATCTCAAAGTTAACCAAACAACCAAGCATAACAAGTTTAAGTTTGTTTATCAACCAACCAAGCATAACAAAGTTATAAGTGTTTTAAAATCCACAACTTCATCTATTCATCTTCATCGTCATCTTCATCATCTTCTTCTTCTTCCTCTTGATCTTTTTCTTGATTTGTGTTGAATCCGGGATAGTAGAAGGAGCTAGAGCCTTGGCCTCCTTGCATTGACATCAACTTGTTGATTTGTTGTTGCATCATTTCATTGATGCGTTGTTGCTCCGCCCAGCGAGCATTTGCATCAGCAAATTGTTGTTGCAGCTCGTTTGCTGCAGGATGGTACATGTGTGGAGGCAGGTCTGGGGTTATACTTTTAACTTTTCTTCCAACGCCCCTTACGTGCCCACGCCGCTCACCCAATGAGCGCTGCAGCACTTCCACTTCATCTACTGGTGTGTCATCACCACCGGATGTGGATTTTGCTTTGTTTAATTCATCACTAATATTCTCCTACATTAAAAACACAAGACAAAGATACGTTAAATATTTGACAAAAATCCGTCAGCATAACTGCTGTAAAATGACTACCCAAAATGTATACTAAATGGCAACAAATCCTAATTCAAAAACAAGAATTCCCAATTCAATCAACAAATATCTAACAATTCATGTTCACCCATCCTATATATTAAAAGGCAACTTTCAAATAAAGTTTAAATGAGTAAAACATAATACTATTGAACATCTATTACTTACCCAATGTTGCTCGGCTAATTGATTATACCATCCCGAGCTTCCCTTGAAATGCATATCCCTCCAGCCTTCCACATGTTGAGGCGCACCACCCTCCTTGACCTTTAAACAATAACAAATATTATAATTCAGATATCAAATAAAAATTAATACATATTTTGATAACACTAAATTATAACCTCATCATAACGTCTCTGAGCGTATGATTGGGTCCCATGATAACTTCCATACAGTTGTTTTGATATGTTAGCTGTATTCTTCAAAGATCTGTTTTTATATGTAGAAGTTGTAAACAGCCCATCAATAATCTGCACCCACTCTTCTGGGCTCATGCCCTTAGGAGGATTCTGTTTGGCTCTTTCAGTGTTGTCATAGCCTCCTTCTTTGTCAAAGTGCTTCTTTAGCTTTGTTTTCCGGTCTTTGTACCGGTTCGCACAGTCAGCTTGAATCCCAAGCTTGATTCCATCCCAGTATTCAGTATTGTGATATTGGGCCAGATCAAAGTAATTCTATAAAAGTTGATATGATTAGAAAATAACCAAAAATATGAAACCAGTATACAAAAAGTATTAGTAAGTATACTAACATGGAGAGTGGTCAGAATAGACATCTTGACAGCTCCCGGAACCTCCTGCCAGCTCCGATAATGAAATGGTGCATGTCTGTCAACTTCATTGGATATCAACCGAATAAATAGCTGATAATTTTCTCCAACAGCTCTATATAAGTTGGAGGAGTAATCAAACTCAATTGGAAGTGGTCTACTTCCATTCTTTTGGAATTTATCATACAAGTTCAAGTTCTTTCCAGAAGATCTTTGTTTTGTTGGTTTTGCTACATTAACACATGAAATTAAAAGTTACCAAATTGAATAATATGTTTAAGGATATTTAAAAATATATTATACTAGAAACTTACAAGATTCACAGTTGGTTGGCACCCTATAATGATGCCCATGTGGAGGTTCATCACCTCCGTCACCGCCATGGTAACCTGCAACATCCGCCATTCCTTGGACAAAAGCAAATAAATGTTAACAATTTTAACAAATGCAACAATACAATATTAACAATATCAACAATTTACAAGAAATACAACAATGAAATAGCAAAAAATTTAAACAATTATAACTATCATACATTTATTCAGAATCGTCACTACAATAATGTTTTTCTATTTCATCATCATCTTCCTCATCTTCATCTTCATCTTCATCTTCTTCCTCCTCTTCATCATCGTATTCTACTTCATCATCATCAATGAAAATCTGATCATCCACACCTTCATCTAAAGGTGCCCTCATAGGCAACGGGCCTAAGTCGACTACTAAGTCACAAAAATCTTGAGTTTCTTGCGAGACATTCAACTCATCATTAACAACTAAGTTATAATCAGATGATTGGTTGTCGTGTAATATATCTACTTCATTAGCCCCAATCATACTTGGATGATCCCAAAGTTTACGATGATGAACATTTTCTACAACCCTCCAATTACCGGTTGTTCGAGAAGGATCTTGGAGATAAAACACTTGTTTAGCTTGTGTAGCTAAAATGTATTGTTCGTTAACAAACCACTCACGGCTAATATCAATTGCAATAATATTATTCTTCTTAACAAGGCGTTTACCCGATGTGTTGAACCATTTACAACGAAATACTACAACTGAGTAACTATTTACATAGTTCATCTCTATAATCTCCTCTAGTTGACCATAAAAGTGAGTACCATCTTCTCCTATTGTAACAACACCACTATTCTGAGTAGTGCGACGGACATCACGATTGTGTACCACAAATCTAACACCGTTGACTATACAAGCCGTGTACACATATGCATTCAATGGGCCATGTGCTAATGACTTTAATTCATTTGACAACTCCACGGACAATGATGATGACGACGACGACGACGATGACATATTTGATTTATATCGAAACCATGAAGAGAATCCTGTTTTTAGATCACGTCCGGGAAATTCAGATTCAAATTCAATATACAATTAACAAACATTATAGATTAGTTTACTAAAGCAACTAATATGAAAATTAACCAATTAAATAAATACGCTTACGATTTGTAGTCTTTAATTTCATCGCAGTTGCTTAATACAAACCATTCCAATGATTTTCTAACATCTTCAGAAAGTGATATTATTTTCTTCTTTAAAATTGGGCGGCATTGTGATGAAAAAACATGAAGATGTCTCTTGGGAATGTCAGCATCTGCGTTTCTATCAGGACGGTTGAATTTGGTTTGCATACCTTCAAGATACATAGAACAGAAGGTCAGTGCTTCATCTGCAACATAGCCCTCTGCTATTGATCCTTCAGGTCTGGCTTTATTTCTAACATATGCCTTTAGCTTCTTCATGTATCTTTCAAAGGGATACATCCATCCCATATACACAGGCCCACCAAGAATAGCCTCTTCAGGCAAATGAATAACTAAATGAACCATTATGTCAAAAAACGCTGGAGGATATATTAACTCCAAATTACATAGTATCTTGATCACATCTTTATGAGCTTTCTCCATGTCTTTCACATCAAGTGACCGTGCACAAATTTTTTGAAACACGGTGCAAAGATCAATTATTGTTGTTGAAACATTTGGGGGCAAACATCCTTGTACACCTATT
This sequence comes from Mikania micrantha, assembly GCA_009363875.1. NCBI lineage: Eukaryota > Viridiplantae > Streptophyta > Magnoliopsida > Asterales > Asteraceae > Mikania > Mikania micrantha. Next base: position 14,916,147 of record CM018697.1, read on the forward strand.
GGCAACAATCGTTGCATTAAGATGTGATAATCATGAGACTTTAACCCGATTATATTTGAATTATTAGGAAGCACCTTGTTTTTAAAGTTCGAACCAAAACCATCGGGTAGTCTCACTCCTCTAATAAACTTACAAAAACGTTCTCGATCTGTAGGTGTGAAAGAGTAAGGGGCATGTGGTTGGTAAAACTTGTTGTTATTCTTAGTCAGCCAAAGATTTTTTCGAATACCCATCTTCTCTAAGTCTTGTCTTGCTTTAGGCGTGTCTTTTGATTTTTCATTCATTAGTGAAGTACCCAACAAACTTTCACACACATTTTTCTCCACGTGCATAACATCAAGATTGTGTTTTAAAAGAAGGGAAGACCAATAATCTAACTCAAAGAAGATACTTTTTTTGCTCCAATTCAACTCTGATGCAGCTCGCTTTCTTTTCACACCTCCATGACTTAGATGTTTACCCGGAACACGAATGGGAAGGCCTTGTAATTGTTTTAATATTTTTGCATTACTTAACTGTTTAGGAGGATCTCTGGTCTCCTTTTGGCCATTAAACAGCAAATTTTCCCTTAATTTATGATTTTTAGTCAAAAATCGTCTATGACCAACAAAAGCTATCTTGTTAGTTATAGAGCACGAGGGTGTGTCTTCGTTACAAGTAGAACATGCTTTATAACCTTGACCACTCCATCCAGACAAGCTACTACGAGCAGGATAATCATTAATAGTCCACAAAAGAGCCGCACGCATCGTGAATATGGTTTCAGTGTGTGCATCTCTCATTTGCACTCCATCAGTCCACAACGTTTTCAATTCATCCACCAAAGGCCTTAAAAAAACATCAATATCCTTTCCAGGAGATTTAGGGCCAGGAATTAGCAAAGTTAACATGAAAGAAGACTCTTTCATACATAACCAAGGCGGTGTATTGTATGTTGTCAACACCACCGGCCACATACTGTAAGTCTGACTCATGTTACCAAATGGATTAAAGCCATCTGCAGCCAAACCCAAACGAACGTTCCTGGGTTCCTTAGCAAAATTAGGATATCTGTTATCAAATTATTGCCATGCCTTCCCATCAACCGGATGACGCATCATACCATCTGTTGAGTGTCCGGTATTATGCCATATCATATCTTTCGGGAATGCAACTCTTAAAAAGTCTAAAAGTTGGTCAAATGAACTATCAGTCCATTTATTAATAACTTTAATATGCATTAATTTTGCCAAAAAGTTTAGGAAAGACATCCAATTACAACTAGGGTATAGCTCGGTATTAAGCTCCTTAAATAATGCGTCAAACTTCGTGTCTAAGCCATCTCCATACTCATTTACATTTTCGTCATATGTATTCTGCTCACCAATGACATCATCAAGTGCATCAAACATCTCATTATTTGTTAGTGGATGATTATCTGCGTTCGTAGCCCACATTCTTTCAACCTCTGAAGCATTGGAATATTTCTCACCATGATGTACCCATGTTGTATATGACTATAGAGAACCACGGTCATGTATGTGGGCATAAATTGTAGCCAAATTCTGGAGTGATCGTTTAGAATTTGCACAACTTTTACACGGGCAATACCCTTTACCTTCACCATTGACATGGTTCTTTGCAATCTCCATAAACTTATTAAGACCGTTTAAAAAATCCGGGCATCTCCGGTTTCGTAATATTATCCAACTTTTATCAACTTCCATGTTAGTTATCAACACATGAACCTAAACTTATGCATACAAATGAAATTCATTTATCACATAGACCTAAACATGCATATCTAGATGAAATTTATAAACACATAAAGATAAACATACTTATAAAAAGTCAATGTTACAAATTCAAATGAAACAACACATACAACATACCTAAACATACAAATGAAATTCATTCATCACATAAACCTAAACTTGCATATCTAGGTGAAATTTATAAACACATAAAGATAAACATACTTATAAAAAGTCAATGTTACAAATTAAAATGAAACAACATATACAACATACCTAAACATACAAATGAAATTCATTCATCACATAAACCTAAACTTGCATATCTAGATGAAATTTATAAACACATAAAGATAAACATACTTATAAAAAGTCAATGTTACAAATTCAAATGAAACAACACATACAACATACCTAAACATACAAATGAAATTCATTCATCACATAAACCTAAACTTGCATATCTAGGTGAAATTTATAAACACATAAAGATAAACATACTTATAAAAAGTCAATGTTACAAATTCAAATGAAACAACACATACAACATACCTAAACATATGCATACAAATGAAATTCATTCATCACATAAACCTAAACTTGCATATCTAGATGAAATTTATAAACACATAAAAACAAACATACTTATCAAAACATTAAACTTTTATATAAACATAAACAATAATGAAGCTTTATTAACATACACAATACACAAATATGGCTAAACATATTCGAAAATACTTATAAACATATTCAAAATACATATTGTAAGTTTAATTATATCTCAATTTGAAAAATACACATTACATGAACATAGACTTACACACATACATTAATTCATATCTTAATTTAGCTCAAATCATTTAACTTAATGTTTTCTAACATACACACATAACATAACATAAACATAAATATACAACATACCCAAACAAATGTGTTTCATCAACAAAACTATACTAATATCCCACCATTAACACAAAACATTTCAAAACAATAAAAATACATAAACACGTATTAAAATTGAAAATTCAACATACCTATGTCGAATAAGTTCCAAGAAAGCTTCAACACGAAATCAACTTCATATCATCACATACATTGCAAAAAAAATATGAAAAAAAAATAAGAAAATCTCTTTAAATATGTTAATACAAAAAAATATAAAAAATTACACACAAAAACCATACCTGCGAAAAAGTTGAGAATGATCCAACAATCTTCAACAACCAAATCAAACCTACAATCATACAAAACCATAAATCTTTGAAAATCAATGAAAAAACAAAAAAAAAAATGATAGATTTAACAAAAAAACACATACCTATACAAATGACAAGATTTCAAATGCCCCTTAGCCGTGAAATCGCCTCCAAAGACACTTAAAACCCTAAAATCGCCGTTTAGAAGGTTGAAGAGGAAGAAAATGGAGAAAATCTGCGAAAATGGAGTCTGCGCGTAATTTTGGGTATATAAACCCTATAGCGACGACATGTCGTCGCTATAGGTCAACATCGAAACCGCCGCGCGCATTAATTGCTCTGCGAAAAGTACGTTTGTCTTCTTCCGGCCCTATAGCGACGACATGTCGTCGCAATAGGTAAATTATTTTTTTTTATTTTTTAACCCTTTTAAATCTGATAAAAAGAAATAAAAAAAATAAAAATTTTAATAAATGTCAGCTATAGCGACGACATTTAGTCGCTATAGAGTTTTCCCAGAACCGCCAATAATTCGGTCCGCCAATAATTCGGTCAAACGCGCGTTTTTCATCTTTAGCTATAGCGACGACATGTGGTCGCTATAGGTTAAAAAGTCTGAAAAAGTACTTTTAAGCTATAGCGACGGCATGTCGTCGCTATAGCCTAATCTATAGGAACGACTTTTAGACGTCGCTATAGCCTTTGCCTCTTTAGTTGCTTATTCTTGTAGTGATATTAATTTAATAGCTCAGATATTGTTGTTCATGATCCGATTAGGATCATCGAGTAGATAGATAATTGAGGTAAAATAAGAATAAACAAGCATTTGGTATGATCACGTGACCAAAATCAAACCTAGCTACGACCTTCTTTGTCCCTGGAAATTAACCTGAAAACCTAAAAAATTGTGCAAGATTGAAATAGAAAATGAAAATTAAGTTATTTAAAGAGAAAAAAAATTCTAAGTGAGTACAGCAGAACTAGATAAAAACTTGGTTATTCCTCATAAAGTCAGCCCAAAAATATATATATATATAAATCGCATAAGGTGCAAATGGGGGTTTCACTAACCGTTGTAGAGTAAAGGTACATAGACTAGCTTTTGGGCTCGAACCGATTTTGGTTTGGAATCGGTTTCATTATCATCGGATACCACATAACCGGTTTGGAAGGTAGGAAACAGTTTTGGTTCCATTGTTTGAATATTATAACTAGAAGAACCAGTTTGGTTTGAGTATAAAATTGGATCTTGATTTAAAATTTTTAATTACTTAAAAATTATAATAGCATTCATATATAAAACAAGCTTAAATGCATTTTTTTTATATCTATTTTAATTATTCAACAAATAAAATAAAATAAATACAAAAAATAATAATAAACAAAAAAGTCATCGTAAGTCCTATTATATACGAGTATTGACATCTTGATCAAGCAAGTTCATTGTCTGATATGCAGGAGGATAATCCTTTTTCAACCTTCTCGTCGTATACTTTTGTTTCAAATTCTATTCCATCTATGAGATTTGTTATATTTTGAATTCAATCCACCACATCCAAATGATCATTTAAGCAAATATGTATCTTTGCCAACTTTGCAGTGAGTCTTGTTCTTTGTAATTATAAAACTTTTTCGCTAAGAAAAATGCAGACTCCAAAGTTATCTTGCGATAATTATTTTATTTAAAAGTGGACATATAATCCGTTTCAATATATCTTTCGATCGAGCTAGCTTTTGGGGCTCGTGCTTTGTTGCTGCTACTTAGAACTCAACATACTCGATCTTGTACATATGTGTATACTAGACCCATATTTATCTAAATAAAAATTATACATAAATTTTTTATTTTGTTGGAAAATCTTTTTTTGCTTTGGTTGAATAATTTGAATCTTCTTCATGCACATCAAATTCGTTATACATTTTGTCTATAAAACACTCAACCCTTGTAACATTCATAATCGGGTTTAAAGTAGCGGCGCAAGGAAATACGGGTGATAGTTATTCGAAATATTTTATAAATCTTTTCTTTCATTAAAACGTCAAGGAAATTGGTTGAAGATATGATGCAGGTCTTTAAAGGTGTTGAACAAGAGTTTACAAAAACCTTGTCATTAGTTAAAAACATGGATCTTTCAAGCAATAAACTTGTTGGAGAAATACCTGAAGCACTAACGACACTTGATGCATTGGTAGGTTTGAATTTGTCGTATAACCATTTTAGCGGGGGCATTCCCGACAATATTGGGAACATGAAATCTTTAATTTCCCTCGATTTGTCAGCAAACGAGTTGACTGGGACAATTCCTTCAAGCATGACAGTTTTATATTTCTTGAGTTACTTGAATCTATCACGCAACAACTTGTCAGGACAAATTCCAAGAGGGAATCAATAGCAAACGCTTACAGATCCGTCGATATATGCAGGCAACCCGTATCTTTGTGGTGCACCACTGCTGAAGCAATGTTCTTGTTTTGAAAATGAAAAAACACCAAGCAAGAAAAATTATGAAGAAAACGCTAAGAAGCCAAACAATGGATAATTTAAATTGGATGTAATGTGTGGTTTTGCAACAGGATTTTGGGGTATTATTGGAGCCTTGGTGTTAAAGACACAATGGAGACATAAGCTTTTCATGTTTAGTGAGGAAACCATAGACAAGATATATGTTATAGTGATGGTTGGTGTTTTGAGGATGAAAAGATATCCTTTAAGATTCAAGTAATTGTGGCATATCTTATTATCTAATATAAATAATTTTTGTAGGTTTGTAATGCTTTTGAAGATAAATGTATGTAAAAGAAAATACTAAATATATATATTATATATATATATAGGGGATGGTTCCTTTGTTAACCCTTCCTTATTGCGATAACCGTATAACCCTAGCATTTTTTGCCCGAATCTTTTTTTCCTTTTTTTCATGGTCTTTATTATACATAAATAGGGGGTTTCCTTCTTGTGTTTTTGCTAATTCATCACCGTTTAGAAGTTATTTACAACCGTAGGACTTACAGTTACTTACATCACACTTCCATCAGATACGTAATGTAGGTAACTGTAAGTCGTTACAGTTACTTACGGTTGTAAATAACTTCTAAACGGTGATGAATTAGCAAAAACACAAGAAGGAAACCCCCCCTATTTATGTATAATAAAGACCATGAAAAAAAGAAAAAAAAGATTCAGGCAAAAAAAGCAAAAAATGCTAGGGTTATACGGTTATCGCAATAAGGAAGGGTTAACATTTGATCCTTCCCCTATATATATATATATATATGGGGAGTGTTCAAATAATAACCCACTCTTAAAGCAATAACCCAGATAACTTTGCCAAGATGAAGCCGAATCTTGAATTTTTTTTTGAACATCATTGTAACACAATTAGAACACTATGTTCTTTTATGAGTTTATGAAAATTCGTCACCGTTTAAGAGATATCATCGTTGTAAGTTTTTGATTTACAGCACTATAACTGTTTTAGACCCAAAACTTACAACGATGTAAACTTTCAAACGGTGATGAATTTTCACAAACTCATAAAAGAACATAGTGTTCTAAATAAAAGGTATTACAATGATGTTCTAAAAAAAATCCAAGATTTGGCTTCATCTTGTCAAAGTTATCTGGGTTATTGCTTTAAGAGTGGGTTATAATTTGATCCCAATCCTATAGGGAAGTGTTCAAATAATAACCCACTCTTAAAGCAATAACCCAGATAACTTTGCCAAAATGAAGCCGAATCTTGAATTTTTTTTTTGAACATCATTGTAACACAATTAGAACACTATGCTCTTTTATGAGTTTGTGAAAATTCATCACCGTTTAAGAGATATCATCGTTGTAAGTTTTTTTGATTTACAACACTGTAACTGTTTTAGACCCAAAAATTTACAGCACCGTTGTGAAAATTCATCACCGTTTAAGTTTTTGATTTAAGAGATATCATCATTGTAAGTTTTTGATATATATATATATATATCACCATATTTGAATACCTTATACACCTAAGATTACAAATGCACCATATATACCATAGGTTACTTGAGTTACTAACAGTGATAACCATACATAGGCACGACCATCTCAACCAATTTGAGTGCACTAGACATAATTAAAATCCGAGTCCCTTCGTTCTTTTGAGAACTTACATTATTATTTTTTTTGTCTTTTTGATTCATTCGTTCCCTTGCAAGTTTAGATGAGCCTTTACTAAGGGTGCTTGCGTCCAGTTTTTACGGTTTTTTAGGTGAAACCGTAAATAACGGTTTATGAATAACTAAAAACACAAAATCAAACATAGCCAAGGGAAATAAGGATAACAAATTTTGGGGCTAGTGAGTTTTTTTTTTAATAAATAAATGAGAGCTTCGCAAATTAGATGGGATATTTCATATTTAATTACTTATTTTCTTCTACTTAAGTAATGAATTTTTACAAATTAAACATGTATATAGATGATTTTTATGCTCCTAATAATAAATTTTTATAATTTTTATGCTACATTATACTATATACCTCTAAAATCACTCACTCATTTTACTCTATAAAATCACCTGAGTTTGATTTATTGTTTCAATATTTACCGAGTCACCTAACAAGTTACAATATTTTATTTTAATTGTTTTTGCTTATATGCGGATATTCTAACTAGTGATACGGATCTTACTACTATAATAAACAAACATCTTCATTTGCCACTTGTCAAATTTCTAAGACCATAATGTCACTTGTCAATATTTTATGCTCTCATTTAAATTTTTTTGTTATTAAATAAATTTACATCATCTCTTTCATTAAATAATTATAACAACAATAAATTATGATATTATTTATCTTTTATAATAGCTTTTAAGTATATTCAAAATCAATTCATTTTATTAGGTAAAATATTTTAAAAAATATTATTTTTCCTAAAAACTAGATTTTTGGAAAAATAAGAAACATTTCAAATTGTTATTTTGATAAATCAAAAGTTTTATTAAATACATTTTTTTCAAACAAAATGAAATATATATCAAAAGTTATAAAAATAATAATATAAGTTACATTTTTTTATCTTTGTGTGTTTAACGATAATTTTAAATTAGTTTCTTTAACTTTAAGAACTAAAAAATACTACTTATTATCTTAATTTGAAATAGTTAATTTTTGAATATAAACTAACTAATTAATTTTTTAACATTAGTTAGTTTAAAAATCTCAATTATTATAAATCAAGAAGTATCCTATTTTTATTAAAAAATTATTTTTTTTGTTATTTAAAGTAATTATTAATACATAATTGAATCATTTTATATCATATATTGTTTCACAAATTTTACATTTTCATCAGTAATTATTTAATATTTTATATTCAATTCGTGTAACACACGGGTAATAACCTAGTTTTTTAATAAAAAGAAATGAATTAAATGAATTAACCCACTCACTATACACTAGGACGGTCATAACGGGTCAGACACAACCCGTTAAGACATGATACACGAACTGGCTAGACTCGAACACGACACGAATTCTTATCGTGTCTGTTTTTTCAACACAAACATGACCCGATAAAAACACGAAAAACACGAAATCATCCGTTAAGGAACATGTTAACGGTTGACACTGTAAATGACATGTTAAATAACCTGTTAAAACCCATTAAAGAACCTGTTAAGAAACTCATTATAAAACTAAGGTTAAACAATTAGAAATTTTTTAAAGCTAATTGGTTGCACACATATTTTATTATATTATATATATATATATTTTTTAAAATTTTAAACAGGTCTTAACATGTCTTAACAGGTCTTAACGGGTATTAATAGGTTTCGACGGATCTTAACAAATCTTAATAGATCTTAACTGGTCTTAACGGGTCTTAACGAGTTTTACCTGTTTAGACACGAAAAATAAACAGGTCTTAACGTGTCAACCTGTTTTAAACACGGAACATGTTAAGAGTAAACACGAAACATGTTAAAGTCGTATCATGTCGTGTTAACGTGTTCGTGTCTGAAATTGTCAGCCCTACTATACACCCTTAGAATTAATAAAAGATGTTTACATTCTACTTTGTCCCAGGAATTTTTTTTAACCTTCACGCTCTATCATCTGCAATTGAAGATTATGTGAGTAAATGATGGAGGTAGAATAATATATAAGCATTTGTTATGATCACCTGACCAAAATCAAACCTACAACTTCTTTGTCCCTGGAAATTAACCTGAATACCTATAAATTGTGCAAGATTGAAAATAGAAAATGAAAATTACGTTAATTTAAAGAGAAAAAATAATAATAAAAATTCGAATTGAGTATAGTAGAACTAGATAAAAATTGTAGGAGATGGGTTCACATTTTTATTATAAAACAATAATAAAATATACATAATAACGATACACTCGTTATTCGTAAGAAATAATTTAGTACATTACCGGTTACAAGACTAAAATAAAAGAATAAAATTATTAATTTATATACGAAACATGTTTTGATGCATGTCTTCGTTAGGTACTCTAAATAGTGAGTCTTCAATCAAGCATCTTGACGAGCCGGTCACAAATACTTCAATACGCTTATGTCTTCCACCTATTCTTCATTGACATAGAATAAACATGTTGATGATTATGGTTGAGGCACGTATTCAATACGCTTCCCTTAAAACAGATTTCGCGTCTCCTCTCAAGACGAACACGTCTGTCTCCCAGGGTACAACAACCAAAACAGTATGTGTACTGTCGGGATTAACCTAGCACTCGAAAAGATATCTTAAACAAGAGCTTGAAGAGTTGAGAAAACTAGAAATTCTTCAAAGTATGTGGTAGATTGTATGTAGCATTCTTGAAATCATCAAGTAGCCACCAAACAAGACACCAATTGTCTTGTATTTATACTACAAGATTGAGATTCTAAAAGTCTTGAATTAATACATATAATCAACACATAAAATATGAAAAGTCTTGAGTAATTTGAAAAGTCTTGATTTTAATTCAAATTAAATTTGATAATTAATCAAATAACTCAAATTTCCAACAAAAATTTGGTTATTATCCAAAAAGTTAGCCAAAAAAAAATTATATAAATCTTCTAAGGTGTAAGTGGGGGGTTTCACTAACCATTGTAGAGTAAAGGTACATAGACCAGTTTTTGGGCTGGAACCGATTATGGTTTGGAACTGGTTTATTCTGTTATCGGATACAACATAACCGGTTTAGGAGGGAGGAACCAGTTTTGGTTCCAATTTTTGAATATTATAACTAGTAGAACCAGTTCAATTTGGTTTGAGTATAGAATTGGTTCTTGATTTAAATTTTTTAATTACTTAAAAATTATCATAGCATTCATAATAAAAACAAACATAAATGCATTTTTTATATTAATATGTTAATGATTTTGCTAATAAAATAAATACAAAAAATAATAATAAACAAAAAAGTGATTGTAAGTATACGAATATTGACATCATGATCGAGCGGGTTCTTTGTCCGATATGTTGATAGATTATCTTTTCTCAACCTCCTCGTCATATACTTTTCTTTGAATTATATTTCATCTTTGAGATTTGATATATTTTGGATTCAATATATCTACCCTGTCCAAATAATTTATTTAAATATATGTGTATCTTTGCCAACTCTGGATTGAGTCTTGTTCTTTATAAATATAAAACCTTGTCCCTAAGAAAAATGCAGGTTCCAAGCCGCATGTTACTGTAAACTCATATTTTTTTCCCTGTGTCATTTTTTTTAATAATATTATTATTTATATTAACTTAATGTTACAATTTTTGGATCATGAACAAGCAGCTGGGTCGGGTTGGGTTGGATTTTGGGGTAATTCCGTAATTAAACATGATTATAGTTTGAATTTCAAAATAAAATAAAAATGAAAAACTAACATCCCTTGGATTTGAATTCTAGACATATTTATAAAAATATGATACATGATTCTCTCAATTACAATCACACTTACTTTAATTTTGGAGTTATAAATCTTTTTCAATTATATATATATGGTTACTTTAAAAATTCTTATGAAGAAATTTTATGATATACCTTCTATTAATGAGCTGAAATTTAGTGGGGTTCTCACGTGACCCATAACCCCACGAATATGTTCGTCCATGGTCGCATGGCAGGGGGCATTGTTTCCTATGAAGATTTTGGCCACGTCAGTCTCTATTAGTTTTCTACTCTTATATCACCCTAGAGGCTAAAGTTAGACAAAATTGACATTTTAAGAAACAGTTCAATTTAGTAAATAAGGTCAAGAATCAAATATAAATGAAACTAGCTCGGATTATGTTTGGGATGTGACCGGTTTGGTTCAGATTTTTGGCAGGTAGAGTTGGATACAGCTCTGGTAATTCTAGTTTCGTTCCGGTTTCAAGTATGATTTCTTTAAGAAATTGAAACCGTCTATATCCGTTCATTCGGGTAGGATTGGTTCTAGTTACTGATAGTATAGTCAGGTCCAATTCTCGAAACCGGTTTTTTTTCCCACCTCTAAATCACACCATGCACGCTTACAGCTTGAGCTTGAGCTTGAACTTGAACTTGAACTTGAAAGGGACAGAAATCAAAATATTGTCCAATATTTATGTTAGATACTTCATAAACTATATGGACGGGCTCAAGATTTTTTCCTATGGGGTCATTTTTTCCGAATAAATTACTTATAGGGTCCCTGTGATTTGCTAGCATTTTACTCTTGGCCTCTAGATTTTAAAAATTACTCATATGGGTCCCAAACTTTAAACAGTTGTATCACATATAGTCTTTAAGTCACCAAATTACTCTCACATAATTGACCAAATTACCCTCACATAAAGACATATGTGTTACATATGTTTAAAGTTTGGGACCATATGATAATTAATAAAACCTAGGGATGAAGAGTGAAATACTAGCAAACCAGGGGACCATCTCGATAACTTACTCTTTTTCCGATGCTCTTAGTTTCACTAAACTCGATATTACAATATTTGGATCATGTTCAATCGCTAGGCTACGTAGGGTCGAATAAAATAGTAACATATAAGATTCTATAACTAAAATAAATTTGCATTTAAAAACATAAAATAGAAACACAATATCAATGAAAAAGAAAAAAAGAAATATATCTTATATTTTAAACTTGTTCATGGTTTAGTGTAACGACCGGTTTTAGACGGTCATAAGCATTTTTTTATATTACGAAACGAGGCTCCGATTTCAAGATACGCTGAGTCAAATATAGCGTTAAATAAGAGATCAGATATTTTGAACTATTTAGGTCTTGAAATTATAACCATTGGAAAGAGATCGAAAAATCGTGAACGTGGGCGAAAACGGCGCGTAAAACGGAGTTCGTATGCTCCCGAAATCGCAAAAACAAAATTGGAATCTGACTAAGGCGGTGGAGGTACGCCGAGGACCCTTTTTCCATCCTTGGCGGTACGCGACGGACCCAGATGACATAAAAATATGATCTGCTCGATCAGAATTCATTCTGGGTCAAATATACTCGATTTCCAGGCGATTTAGGGTGATTTTCTACCATTAAATCAGTGTTTTAAAGCCATCCAAACATACGGATCGAGCTAGGGATCTTTTCTACAACTCCTGATCATCTTTTTCATCCGAAAAATCCGTTCAAAAGGTTAACGATTCGATCTATCTTACTGATTTGATAGTATGTGGATTAGATATGGTATTATATTAGTTACGGGTGTTGATTATTGCCTAGATGATGGCTAGGAATAATTAGAAACGAAGAACTCGACAGTTTAACGATGAAATCTAGGTTTTGATCCGTTATAATGTCCGGTTGTCATGGAATCCATATTATTGAGTATGATAACTAGTAGGATGATAAAATCATGATTATGATGGAGTTGGATCATTCTTTGTAATGATCAATTCGATTCAAATGCTTGATTAAATGTTGGGATTTGAAAGTTAATGATTTTGGCATAAATATGCTAATTATAGGTGACAACTTGACTTCTAAATACCACATAGTAATAAATGAGATTCAAACGAGTTTGAATCAGTATCTATGGGTGTTGGATGTATTAAAACTAGTTGTATATATATGAATTGCAACTAGGTGTTGGTGGTGGGAGTCAAGAGACAAGTCATAGAAGTGGAAAAGAAGTTATAGAAAGTGATCAACCATTTGAATAAGGTAAGTCATCCGTTATTGTTGAGTTTGCTTAATGTTGTGATAATGAATCGCAAATATTGTGATTATGGGAACAAAACTCAATTGGTGATCCACATGGATATAAACCATGTGTTGAATGTGATATAGTGATGACCTACAAGTGTGTAGGCATTTATGTTTGCTTTAATTGATATTAATCCACATGAGTGTGGATAATGTTCATAGAAAGTATGTTAAAATTGGTTCACTTGGATGTGAACAATTTATAATTGATTTACTTTTATATGATTCATAATGTGTGTGAACATATGTAAGGGTGATAGACTTTATGTTGAATTTGAAGTTAGACACTAATATATGTTATTTTGAATTCACAATTGTGTGACTATTTGTTGTTTGTGTCTAATGTTGACAATATGTGTAAATAACACATATTGTAAACTTTGTTTTAGTGGATTCTCAAGGGTGAGAACATAACTATATTAGTGAAAGTTTGAGTAATTCACAAAAATGTGAAAACTCAATGAGACACATAAGTGTGTTGTTTTGAATTTTAATGATGTGATACCTATTTGATAGATGAAAAGAATTGTATTTGATGATCTACGATTGTGTAGACAATTTAATTTGGTTAATCCACTTGAGAGTGAACATTTAGTGTGATAAAGTGTAGTTAAATGATTCACATGTGTGTGAACATATGAATTGGGCGTGTATTTGATGTAAGCACAAGTGAATGTGTTCAAATTGTGTGTAAGTTACCCATTTGATTGAACTTATAGTGGTAGGATTGTGTGAGTCCACACTACAAGTATTTGTGCATTTAGTATACATGTGATTTGTTGCTTTGATTGAATTTGATATAAATGGTTATGGTTAGTGTGGTTATTGTAGTTGAATGATTTACAAGGTGTGTGAACATTCAATTAATGATAATGATTGAAATGATTTACAAGAATGTAAACAACCATTATAATGTTAAGGTTATAATCTACAAAAGTGTAGACATTAAATTAGCTATGTACATGCTTTGATTCACAATTTTGTGAACATAAGACTTGAAGAGCTAATGTAGTAGATTCACAAGGTGTGTGAACAATAGATGATCTAAAAAAGTGTAGACATTAAATTAGCTATGTACATGCTTTGATTCACAATTTTGTGAACATAAGACTTGCAAAGCTAATGTAGTAGTAGATTCACAAGGTGTGTGAACAAAAGATAATATACAAAAGTGTAGACATTAAATTGGTAATGTGCATGCTTCGATTCACAAGTTGTGTGAACATAAGACTTGCAAATCCAATGTAATATATTCACAAGGTGTGTGAACAAAACATGATCTACAAGAGTGTAGACATCAAATTTAAAGAGTCAAATTATTTAAGTTTGACTTTTGGGAAATATGATGCACAATTAGAGTTTTGTGTGCATATATGTACTGTATTAAGTTATAATGATTGTACATGAATGGAAGATTTAAGGGATTTTGGGTGAAAACGATCCGTTAATAAATTGTTTTGTGTTCGATTGAATAACGTCACCAAATTATATTTGGGACATTATTAGTGTATCCATATGGTGTTATGGAATACACTTGGGGAAATAGTGGGGTGATCTTACTTAGTTCTAACGAACTAATGGTGATTTAAACTGTGATGTTTACAGGTACAAAAGAGTTGGGTGATCGGTGAAAGTGATCGGGATCGAACATGAAGGCTTGGGTGGTGGTTTGAAGTTAAAAATCAAACCATTTGTGAAAATTTTGCATAAGTTAACTTATTTTAAGTATGTGGATATAGTTAAACATGTTTATAATGTTTGTACGATGTACAGTGTGTGTGTTTACAAACAAAACACATAAATTTTTCTGGGACCTAAACAAAACCTTAAATAGGTGTTTTAAATGTCTGGAGGTGATATAAAGTAACATGGGTGTTACATTTAGAATTAGAAAAAAATCTCATTGGATTCAAACTCTAGATTTATTTTAAGAAGAGTACCCATGATTCTCATGATAACCATTCTACCAAATTCGATTTTGGTGTTATATATTTCATTCTATTATATTTATCACATTACTTCAAAAAATCTTATGATATCAAAAGAAATTTCATCATGACGTTTGATTAACGAGTTAAGATACATTAGGTGGCGTCCCGGCCTAGTGTCTGCCCCTGATGAACTAAATGAAATGACGGCTCACATCCAGCTACTAAAACGAAAGATATGACATGACTTTAATTCTCGTGAACTTTTTTGTTTAAACATTTTAATTTCCTATTATAAAACTAACAAATATTATTAAATAAACTCCACCATTGAATTCAACAATTGGGCTACCAAGGGTTAAAATCTAGCCGGAAGCTCTCCATTGCATCTCCACTTGAAGCCGACCGTTCTTTGAATCAATGAGGTGGTATTTTTCGTTAATCCGTTTGTTCTCCACGACATCCGCCAGGTTTATATCGATATAACCTAAAGATTCCTAGCAACAAAACACAACATCAAAAACCTTAAATTAAATCTTGTTGTGAAAATTAAGGATCCATTGTACCTTTGGATGAATTAGTCCCATTCTTTTGGAAGTACTAACAACTTCCAAATGCATTTTCTCGTTCGTTGGCGGCTCTTCTAATGTAAATGTGAACTCTTCTTCCCATCTTGGATCACGGTTCTTCTTTATAGGCTGCAAAAAGTTCATAAACCGTAAAACATATGTTTTATCAGTAAAACTGTAAGCCGCATCCATATTTATGCATCTTATTTTAACTGTGAGACATATGGTGATTATCTAACAACAAATGTGTCCTACTCTTCTTGACTCACTTCATCTTACCAGCAACATCTCTATTTCTATATATGTATCGTTCCTCGAAGACAAAAGTAAAAATTGCACTAATTTTAACGTTATTTTACTTAATTTTTATGAAAATAACGTTAAAAACATTTGGAGGCAATATCTCTATTTGTACGGGGTAGAGGTAAAGTTGTCTATATCTTACTATCCCTAGACACTATCTTAGCTTTGATAGTGGTGGGATATACTGAGATGATGATATATAAGTGACCCTTGAATGCTATTGTAATAATGTTACTACCATCAAAGTGACTACATATATTGAAACAAACCTTGGTTCTTCTTTCTTCCCCATGGAAAAGCATACGAACGGATGGATTTGTGTGATGTTTTCCTTCAAGATCTTCACCTTCATGGATTATAACAACAAGCAAACCTCCACCTTCAGGCGTTCCTTCAGGAGCCTTCTGTGTCGCGCTTACTTCTTCAATATCTGTTGGTAGGTTGTCTTCACCAAACGGTTTATACATTACTACAACCATGATTTGGCCACGAGACTTCTCGTTTTGTGTGTCGTTTGGGTCCATGTTCTTCTGGAGATCAAGAGTTAGAGTCTTTGGTTGTTCAGGAGTAAGGTCTTTCAATGGCACTATATTCATCCCCATTTTGTCATGTTTTCCTACCTACATAACAAAGAAAGATCATGCCTTTGACTTTTCAAGTCAAACTAGTAACCATTTTAACTTCAAATTATTGTCCACCTTTCCCATATTCATGAAAACATACCGATTCCCAGTCGAAAACCATGATTTCTAAAGCTTGAACTTCAGGATCTTTCACAACTAGATTGAATTCTTCATTCCATTCAGGATTCAAATTCTTGTGTTTGACAGTTGTTTTCTTAGATGGAAGCTTGTCATCGGTTAGTTTCAGTTTTGCATAAGGATCAGAAGCACCCAAAAGATCTTTCTTTTTAAGCTTCATTGCCTTTATCACTTTCACATTCAACATTCCAACTGGTCTTTTCATAGCTCTGCGTTTCAAAATATATTGATTCGTTATGAAATTTGTTGCACAAATGAAAACCTAAACTGGCAGAAGGCAGATGCTTACTTTGCAGGATCCAATACCGGTACCTCAAGTACTTTTGGCCAAAGATACATATTTGCAACCTGATCTTTAATGAACTCCTGAAACAATGAAAAAAATTCATCTAAGATTAAAATACCAATCTTGATTGTGGATTCATAATAAAAACAAACTTCCATTGTTGCTATCTTACAATGGTGGTGTTGATTAAAAAAAAATTACAATTTACATTATTGTTTGTTGAATCATCTTTACCAAAAAAAATCCAATCTTTTACTCTTACATTGAAGTTAAATGATGCTACAATAGGGTTTTGGATGAAAACCAAAAATTTTCATTGTTGATTTATTGTATGTTTTAAGGTAATTGAATGTAAAGAAATCTTAAAGAGTTTGGAGGTACGGAGTGCACACTCGTTTAAGATTTTTGAGTTCCGGACCAAGCGAAGGCCAAGTGGGCTGGCTGCCTTCCGGGTCCTAGGGGTAGCAGAGCCCCTGGTGATACCTAAACGAAATGTAGCCCCTGGTGATACCTAAACGAAATGTACTAAATCTTGTATGAACAGAATGGCCTGTGACCCGAAATTTTGACCCTTTTGGTGCGAAGAAGAAAGATATGAAATTCATATCACATTTAAATCTATCTATTGAATTATCACTTGATCAAATTTCATAAACTTGAAAGAGTAGAAATAAAGATTTCGGATAGTGATTTCATACACGATCTGATAGAATTCCAAGTGTTATATTGATTTCGGATAATGATTTAGTACAAGAATTCCAGTAGAATTCCAAGTGTTTATTACCGAATTTCTCCAACAGTTTCTTGAATCATCTATAGCAAATGATCTAACCTCTTCTTGATTGGTGTTAAATGATGATAGAATGGTGTTTTTGAAGAACCTAAAAGAAAAAATGTGAACAATACAATACCTGTACAAATCCATACAACCCAGGAATCGACATGAGATCCGCCCCGCCTAACTTTAATCCAAAATCAACATGAGGCTGAAACAACAGATAGATTTTAGCATACTTTTTAGCATCTAAAGTTAAGAAGACAGATAGCAAGCTCACCTTGTCCATGAGAGAAACCAAAATTTTACAAAAACAAGGGAATGTTGGCACCAATGGCTTTAATGTGATCCTTGGAGAAGCAAACACTTGCATATCAACCACTTGAACAGTGGGTCTCAATCCAAACGCCTTAATACCCACAAGAATGTTAGGATTAGCAGCCCATTTGATTGATGGTTCCATAATTATCTCCTTTTCATCAGTAGTATAAACTTTCATTCCTGAAAGAAACTAAAAATCTCTTAATCTACATATATAAATATACATATATACTAATAGTATCAAGATAATAAACAAGTAAACAAACAAACAAACAAACAAATTTACTCAGTATATTCTCACTTTTCAGTAGGGTCTAGGAGGGGAATGATGGAAACAAGCCTTATCCCTATCCAGTTGGAATAGAGAGGGTGCTCCGAAAGAGTCCCCAGCTCATAGTTGTCGTTTGAAGTTAATCATCCCAACACTTTTAACGTTATTTTCACATAATAAGTAAAATAACGTTAAAATTAATGCAATTTAACTTTGACCCTTGATGGCCCACACATATATACATTATATGTGTGCACCGCAAATGGGGGTACAAGATAATAAACAAGTATTAACCTTGAAATGTAGGTGGTAAGCTGCCCAATGTAAGCGAATCAAATTCGACTTCGTCAATTTTGTACTGAGGAGTCTGTTCTTTGATCATAGGTTCGGTTGTTGTGAGTATGGTTTTACAAATTGCCTAAAATTAAACATGAAAAACAGTTGATCAAATTCTTGGCCCAAATGTACAAAAATGAAAAAATGACAAGAAATACAAGGTACCTTATCTAAGTATGGCCACATTAGTTCAATAAACTTGTTAAGCCAATCAACCTATTCGTGATAATCAAACTATAATCAAAAGTTAATATGTAAACAACTCACTTAATTAACAAGAAACAAAACATACGCGATCATGATCAGGATTCTTGACCCAAATTGGGATCTCTGGAAACATTCTTTGCAGGGTAGGTTCATCTTGATCAACCAAAGGCCGAATCTCGGGAGTCTTGATGATGTAAGACAAACAAACAAACAACCATTTTAAGTGATGAATTAAACCTTAAAGATCATGTTATTCACTCAACATCAGAGTGATGCTGAATCAATTTGGAACAAAGAGTAATCAAGAATAAGAAAAAAAAATGGTGAACGCCAACATTAGGCGCCCCTCACCGACCGGTCCCACGGCCAACATGAGGGAGATAAATCGCGTGACCGAGGGAAGAAGAACAAGATGTTAACCTCAACATCAGATGTTTGAATGTAGATGAACAAAAAATAACCAATCACAAGCCCAAGCGTGATTCCAATCCCAAAGCCAAACGCCCCCATGATGGTGCTTATAACACCCATCTTCACACCTCTATCAGATCAAACACAACTTCTCTATAATCCCAACAAATGAAAGATCATTATGATTCAAAATGGGATGATTTTACGACAATTTCTTCGCATAATTGAAACGAATTCATTTGAAACTTAAAGGGAAACTGTGATTCAAGATTGTATCATCAGAAAGAATATATATATATATATTTGTTGCAGGGATCAAACGTTTATCGCCATCACACAAGAATTGATTTGAAACATAAACAATAAAGAGAAGCTGCAAAAAGATGAAACTGCCAACACCAAAAAGGAAACCGAAGAAACCCAAGCGATATTAATTGTGGTCCCTTGATAAATGCAACATTAAAATTGAATTCGTACATGTTGTGATGGTAGTACCGTGTGTTGGATCCATACTCATCGGATTTGGTGGGTGTTTGTAATGTAACGGTTTATGTGAAATTATATCATATTAAGAGGTTGTTTGGTAACAAGGGTCTTGTCTGATTCGACATCTAAATGAAAAGAAAGATCTAAATGAGTATTTGAATGGTTCAGATTTGAATGAAAGAAATCGGCTCCTCTCCACCTCTCCAATCCTCTCCGATGACCTCCTCTTCTCTTCGACGACATCCTCACGATCTCCGAAGACGAAGAAAACCTATTCTCTCCAATGACATCTCTCTTCAACATAGCGTTTAAATGTTCAACAAAACAGTGTTAACTGGTTCAGCACTTACTGGTTGAGAGTCTTTTAACCATTCAAACATCTTACTAATTTAACACTTAATGGTTCAGAGGTTATTAAATGACCCATAAAACATATTTATAAAGATTAGAAAATTACATACGTGTTACAATTATAAGCTTTGGGAATAATAATTGGGATGATTAAGATTTAAGACGAAATCAATTTAAACTTTAAAGTAAACAAAGGCGCAGGCCAGGCTCAACCATTGGGCCGGCCCTACAAGGATGGAGCCTCACGCTTCGCGGGTATTCAGATTCATTACAAAGATTGATGCTTTTATATCTTATGTCAAATAAACGCAAGGATTGAGTCCTGAGCATAGAGATGCACAAACAAGTTTTTTTAGTAACTGGAACTTGTTCTCCAAACCGGTTCCTAGTCGTATCGGATTCGCCAAAACCGGTTTCTTGGGTAGAACCAAGCAAGAACCGGAACTTGTTCTTGTTTTTTATATCTACACCAGGTAGTAGAGGTGTACAAATCGGGTTTTTTTTGAACCGGTTCCGGTTCCAATCGGTTCCAGTTCCAGTCAACAAAGTCAATACCCGGTTCCGGTTCCGGTTCCAGTTCCGGGTTTTAACCGGTTCCAACCGGTTTTCGACCGGTTCCGGTTCGGGTTTTGGCCGGTTCGGGTTTTGGCCGGTTCGGGTTTTGGCCGGGTTCAGGTGGAACCAGTTCCGGTTCCGGTTCTAATTTGTCTAAAAAACCGTACCCGTTCGTACCCACCGGTTCGGGTATGACCGGTTCCGGTTGTCGGTTCCGGTTCCGGGTCCGTTTTTTTGTACACCTCTACCAGGTAGAACCGGGTAGGTTTGGCCTATTTCAAACCGATTCTATTTTTATTTTTATTACTAACTTAAAAAATTAACAAAAATAAACACAAATGCATTTTTATTTATTTTTAATATTTATGCAAGATACACTTTATAAAAAATTACAAAATATTATTTTTTTTATTGTTGAGAACATGTGTTGGCATCATAGACGAGTTCTTCATTTTATATGTTAGATATGTCAGAAGATAGTCCTTCTTCCACATCTTCGTTGTGTACTTTTATTTCAAATTCAATTTCATCTTCGATGCTTATGACATCTTGAATTCAATTGATAGCGTCCACATGATTCTTTAAGCAAATGCATATTTTTACCAACTCGGCCAACTCCGGTGCGAGTCTTGTTCTTTTTAACGATAAACTCTATCACTAAGATTCTGAAGTTACCGTAGAAGCTTGAGCGATTAGTAATCTCAAGCCATGATTGCTATATCAGAAATTTTGTTTCGTTTCCTTTCCACTAGGCCTAAAGATCGAAATTGAGATAATCAACTGGTTGAGAAGTGAACATAAAATTTGTTCCACAATAACTCCTGAGCTTGTTTGATGGGGTGTTACTCCTTTGTTGTTTTGCATTCTCATTTCGGATGGCATTTAGGAAAGTCACGAGCAGATCTTGTGCTTTGTTGAAACGTGAAATTGAAGTTGTATATTGATTGATTCTAAACGATTACAATAGGATCTACATATAAATCTAGATATTACACTTGACTACCATCTCTAAACATAAATAACAAATATAAGCCAAATATTATTACTATTGTCTAACATTTCCTCGCAAGTTGAGATCAGGGAACGACCTGCAACTTGGACTTTAACATCAAGGATCGTTGTGAGGATATAGATTTCATGAAAATGTCTGTGATCTGATCATTAGTGGATATGAACTGAACTTTTAATTTGCCTTGAGCTACCTTTCTCTCACGAAATGAGAATCAACTTCAACATGTTTGGTACGAGCCTGAAACACGGGATTAGCAGAAAGATAGGTTGCTCCTAGATTATCACACCAAAGAGTTAGTGAGGACTGGGAGGTGATGCCAAGTTCATTCAGGATTGGTTCCAGCCAAGTTAATTCTGCGACAGTGTCAGTGAGAGCTTTGTATTTCGATTCAGTCGAGGAGCGTGATATTATGCGTTGTTTTCTTGCATTGCATGATATGAGATTAGATCCTAAGTAGATGGCATACCCCCCCCCCCCCGGTGGACCGACGATCGTCAGGGCAGCCGGCCCCAATCAACATCAGAGTATGTTTTAAGTGTGGTGTTCCAAGTAGCATCAGTAAAGGCTTAAAGATTGGAGCCTGATGGAAAGACCAAAATGAGATGTCCGTTTAAGGTAACACAAAATCCGTTTGACTGCGGACTAGTGATTCTCTGTGGGAGCATGCATAAATTGACACGCTTTATTCACTACAAATGTGATATCAGGTCATGAGAGAGATGCATATTGAAGAGCTCCAACGACTTGACGATATTGAGTAGGATCTGTTAAAAGAGGGTTCTCACCGAGAGCTAAAGTTTGTGAGCTGCTCATTCGAGAGTGAACTGATTTGCATTAAGAGAGCCCAGCTTTGGCAAGCATATCAGAGATGTATTTTCGTTGTGAGAGAATGATGTTTTTACCATGTGACACAATTTCAATACCCCAAAAAATAATGTAAATCACCAAGATCTTTAATAGCAAGAATCCGAATTGAATTCTCGTTTCGTAAGAAAAAAAGAATAACCTGGGAAGAATCATTGCATTTGTAATGTGATGGTCATCGGTTCGATTCCGATAGTCGGCTTTTCTCTATTTATTTTACTTTCTTCTCTCTATTTATTTTATTCAATGAAAAGATGTACTCAGTGGACAGTGGAGAGATAACATTGTTAATGGCGGGAGTGTTATTGCCCGTGACAATGATGTCATCAACATAAACTAGTGTACCCTTTGACTTCATAATGAACAATGATGGATCAGTCTTGCCCATAAAACCAATATGCTACCTCCATTTGATTTGATTTGCTAAGGCCCATTTGAATGTTTATGTTGGGCTCATATTTGATTAAATAAATATCATACATAGATTAAAAATTGAATTGACCTTTTTTTTGCTTCATTTGAAAAATCTGAATCTTCTTCATGCATATCTAAATTGTCTAATATTTCACGTATCAAACATTCAAGTCCCATAGCAATTAAACCATGTTTAAAGCAGTAGCACAAGTAAACATGGTTGGTATTTCTTTGAAATAGGTTTATTAATTTTCCTTTTATTGGTTCAAACATTTGGTTTATATTTTCATAGTTTTTTTAATATTTTTCGTTACTAGATACAATTCCAAAAGCACCAAATTATTTGTAGGATAATAAACCCTTGATAATTTGGTAGTGACAGTTTTGAAAACGTCGAGAAAATCGATAGATTTTGAATATTATCCAATACAATTGGAAAAAGTTTTCTACCATACCACCCTTTTAAAAACTTGCATGAAAAAGTATGTGAAGTTACTTGTTGTTTTAAAGTACTTTCAAACATTTTAAAATTGAAGTTTTACCGAGTGGGAACAATCCCAATTAGGACCCAAACATACCCTTCTCGTATATTTATAAATTTTTTGTACGTGATATATGTTCTTTTAACTTTTTCGAAAACATCTTGCAACATACAACTAAAAACGGTTTTATACGTTTCAACGTTCTCGGTGGCAAGTTTGTCTTGCACAACTAAATTGATAATATGTCATATGTGCAACTCATCGATTGTGGATAAGTGTGTCATGACACATGGGTTGATATTTTATTTTTAATTTTCAACCGTGACAGTGTTGTTTGAGGCATTATTTAATACCATAAAAAATGTTATGTTTTGTTAATTAAAGGTTGTTATTATGAAATTCAAATTTGTCTCATACATGAGTACACGAACATTTCAAAGCAATAACTCGTTTAAGTTGTCTTTCAAAAATAAACTTACGGTTAATTTTTTTAAAGATAAGTAGTTTTGCATTAAACTTTTTAAAATGAAGTGTGATTAATACTTATATCAATACATGTAATATGTATATAACAGGAAGGTTTAAAAAATATATGTTTTTAATAATGTAAGATTTTGAGTTATTATCACACATAACATTTACGTGATTATTATTTTGAATTAAAATCACATTACAACAGCATGTCACAACAAACAAAAAAAAATGAAAATAAAATACAATTTATGTAGATAAAAATAAATTGATTTAAACCATATGCCTTTAACAAGTATCATTCAATAAACTTTCTTGTAACATGATTTTAATCAAGTCTTCAATTCATTGAATCTTCAATTTGTTCTTCACTATAACATTTGAGCTAGCAAACATGTTGATGGATATTGGTTGAGGCATATATTCGTTCAGCGACGGATCCAGGATTTTTTTTCTTGTAATCTCATTTTATTCCTATATTTTTATTTCTACTAGCTTGATGTTACAATTTTGACTATTGTCTGGGTGGGTTCAGATTATAGGGTAATTTCGTAATTAAACATGATCATAGTCTACAATAAAAAAAATTATTAACTCCCTTTGGATTTGAACCCTAAATTTATTTTAAAAAGAGGATCCATTATTTCCCAATAACCATTACACAACTTCAATTTTAGTATTATAAATAATTTTAAATTATATTTATGGGATATTTTAAAAAAATCGAGATCACAACGGGACTAGTTGTGTAGCTCGGAATAGCTCCACATCCAAGTTCACAATGGGTAAAGTGTGTGTTATGGTGAAACATGAAAAAGATGAAGATGATGAAATAAAAGAGCAATTTAGAGAATGCCTCTTAAATTATGTAGAACTTATATACTAAAATGATATCCTTTGTCTTGTGTATAGAAAAAGAATTGGTTAGTTTATTTTATACTTAAACTTAAAATTCATATTTAGTAAAATATTTATAAAAGAAACATAATAGTAAAAAACCTTCACTAAACTTAAGAGTCAAAACAAAACCATCATTATAATTTATATAACACATATAAAATGCCTAATAAATCATCAAATTAAGAAATAGAATAATATTCATTTCAACAACTTAATTTCGCATATCAATATTTCATTCATCTTCGTCTTTTGGATATTTTGAAATAACGGATATTCGAAAATAAACCCGATTACTAACACTCGATTACTCGATATTTAATCTGTTGATTTACTTTAGAGGATAACCGATAACACAAATAGGCCCATACCATAGGGAGACAATATTTATCTTATAGTTAGGTAAACTGGTTGGGTTTTAACTTAAGAAATAGGCCTTTAAGCCCAACAAAAAAGTTCAAATCATATCAAATGAAAGCATTTACGAAAAGTGTATTCACATCTTAATTTACGTTTTATTTCTATCAAGTTAGCAATTGCAAGAAACCGATATGCAGTTTTGAGACAACCCATTTGTATTTTGTATATGTTGTTTACATATTTAATGCCTTTTTTACTCGAAATAAATTCAATATACATCTATATCTATATTATATCATAAATAAAGGTTTTAATAGGATACATGTCAACATTATAGTCTATATAAAAATTATTTTCCTGGTTCTCTTTCTCTTGTTAATTGTTTGTAAACCATCTTTTTATTAAATCTTGATTTTTTCTTCCTTTTCTTTTATTATATAATAATAATTTTATTCAATTTAACAAATAATATGACTATATCATAAGTCATATTATTTAACTTTTTATAAAAGTCATTGAAAAATATGTAATAGGTTATTTAAAATAAGTAATTTTAAAATTTATTTACTTAACATGTGTAATACACATGTGTTTAACTAGGTACCTTTGATTATATAACAACCTAAAAAAACATATATAGCTACCTTTGTACACTTTTTAATTTTTAATTTAATACCTAAAAAAACATATATACCTATAAGAGGTGAGAAAATTGAGGGTTTGGTGTGAGAATAACAACCTAAAAAACATATATAGGTACCTTTGATTATATAATGTTTGAGCTAAAATCAAATCACGAGATTATTTTTTAAGTTAGGAGGACAAAGTAAATCACATTTGATCGTGTGGATTTTAAAATTAAATGGTCGGTGTTGAATGCAAGTTGACTATGATGGCGTCTGTCTGCTGGTAATTTCCCCCAAAAAAAATAATAATAAATAACTAATTAATCATTTTTTAATAAACAATTTTCTTTATTTGGCCTAACAATACAAAGATAGAAATCGAAAAATACTCGATGATATAAACCTCTTTTTTTTTGTTTTTTTTTATATAGGAGCAATTACTAATCTTTAACAAAAGGTCTGATTATTATAATATCAAAATCAACTCAAACACCTAAATTTGAGATTGTAAAATGTGTTATGTTCTTTTCTCTTCGTTCATCTTTACTTAAATACTTATTTTATAATTAAATATTTAAATAAACTTAAATAACATTTCTCTAATTTAATTTTAACATACTCAAATAAGTTAGCTGGAAAACTCAAATGTCATTTGATTTTTTACATGTTATTTCTTTATTAAGAGCAAGATATCGTTTTTTTTATTAATAAGAAAATATAAAATTATCAGCGTTACACATTTTTTTTCCAATAATATCAGCTACGTATAACAGCAAATCCACACCAATAAAAAGTTATAAATTAATGTTGATAAAAGATTCTCGTTTATATGTTTTATGTATGTATCCAATTTTCTATACATTGTGTAAAAATGGCAACCCTAAAATATTCTTGGGACCGATATTTTCATCGGGTTATACGCAATGACTTAGAATCTTTGAAGTTTTCAAACAATTTAAAACTATGATTATTATATTTCTTAAAAATAGAATATACTAAATAAAAGGTTATAATCGCTGGGTGGACAGCTATTTAAAAATATTGTGTCCTCCAAACTAAAGACGAAGATATCAAAAATATGCATAAATAATAAATAACAAGTTGTATGTTTGATTTATTGGATACAGAGTATAAAATACCGTAAAATAATGAACCGACCACACTACGAATTATATGGTAGTTACGTCTACTCGATTGTCATAGTATAATTAATTTTTTTTTTATGATTATTTTGATTTTCATATCTTTTAATTTTGAAAAGGATTAAAACTAAAACATAATTTAACAAATTCTTTTAGGTCGTCACTAAAAGTTATATATAACGCTCGTAGTACTCATCAAGGTGAAATATAAATATATAAACAACTTATTTATAGATTTGCCAGCTATTGATCAAATCAGTCATTATGAACTCAAAATGTCAATGTAAAACTAACGCATAATGTTTCTTAGAAAACAGGTCTTTAGTTCAAATTTAAATAATAATAGATTAATTTGAACGAGTTTATTATGAGTTAAAAGTAAGATATATATGTTGTTAAAAAAATAAGCTTAGAATAAGTTGAGTTTAATTAAATGAAAATTAAGTAATTGTGTTCTTGCAAGCTCAATTTTCAATCGTCCTGATAATGATTTCGAGATATATTGGATTAATGGATTCTCATAATCATACAAAACCCTCGTACTAATGGGCACCGTACCATATATGTTGTCAGTTATATGAGTTGTTTAAGTATATAAACTTGCCCTAATAAGTTTAGTCAAACTAATAAAAATTGTGATCCTTAAGCTGTTAGAATAAATTATATTTAATATATAGCCCTCATAATTATTTATCTAATCGATGAATTAATTAAATACTCATTTAGATAGGTAATTATATGATGGACGTAATTACCCTTATTATCCTAATAAGGGTTTCCCCTTGTGTGTATATAATGGAGACTTATGGCTCATAATTAAGGTTACCAACACCATAATCACGAATTCTCTAACCATAAGAATTCGTGACCCACAACCGATCTCTCTCTCCCATCTCATTCCATCCTTACCGTACACCCTAAACGGGAACCCAATCGGATCGTCATCTCAAGAATCATGTCTGGAATCAACAACGTATTCACTGGATTCACAAGTTTCATCTAATCTCTATTTCATTCAAGTTTACATGTTCATCTATAAATCTGAAACAAAGGAATCGATCCAACATGTGGTATCAGAGCGATATGTTGTTTAATCGATTCCTAATCACGAAATTGATTCAAAATCCAAAAACGTTTTAGAAAAACGAGTATAACAGTGGGTCGTTTTTTCGAAAAACCTTAAAACTGGTTCGTTTTTCGTAAAACGTGAATCTGGTGCGTTTTTCGTAAACCTAAAAATTTTCGGACTTAAACGTATTCGAAATTAATGTACACGCTTTTTATGAGTACTCGAATTTAAGTGTACTCGAAATTTTTAAGTACTCGAAATTCGAGTGTTCGAAATTTAACATACTCGAAAATACTTTTAATCTTAGTGTACTCGAAATTTAGAGTTCACGAAATCTTGGTGTACTCGAAATTTTTTAAGTTCACGAAATCTTAGTGTACTCGAAATTTTGGAGTTCATGAAATCTTAGTGTACTCGAAAATCTAAGAATACTCGAAAATCTAACTTCACTCGAAAATCTAAGGGTACTCGGAGTACATAACCATTTTCGAGTACACAACTATTTTCGAATGCATAACTATTTTCGAGAACATTACTAACTTCGTAAACAGTAAATCAGGGGGCTAAGAGATAAACTAAACAGTTTTGTTAAAACCTTAAAATACAAAATCATCTTAAACTCAGTAACAAGTGTTTCACTTCTGCCCAAAGGTGATGTGTTACATCTTATTATTTGAGTCTTATTAAGCATCGTCAATTACTTGTGTATATCCTCAAACATTATGTCACACCCCCAAATTCTCACTCGTGGTGTCAGTCCACGCCGGTGTGACGTAGCCAGGATCACAGCTCATGGTCATATAGAACGACTCTATATGAGTTACACAATCATACAGTTTTGTAAAGCAAACATGTTTTCAAATTAAAGCAGCTGAAATGTTTTATAACTAAAGCAGCGGAAGAAAGTATACGGCGGAAAGTAAACTGTTTTAAACACTACATAATCATGAATTGTTTTCAAAAGCCAAAGTTCACACATAACAACACGAGCCTAGGACTAGAGTCTAAATGCATGAAACTCTCTTGAAATCCTCCTGTGTGCCCTAGTGTGTGCTTCATTAGTTACCTGAGAATACATGCGAAAAGAGTCAACTAACAAGTTGGTGAGTTCACAGGTTTAGACAGACAGAAATAGTAAACAGACATATACTGAGTATGTTAAGTTTAGTAGTTGGATCTACGATCCGTGGAGTGTGTCGGTTCATCTTACCGAAACTTGACTGTTTTCGTTTGCCTCCGCGGGTCATCGCTGAACCCGACATCAACATCGATATTACGCTCGTTATGACCTCCAGTCAACATTGGTGCCGAGCGGGGTTAGCAAACCCAGTAGTACTATGTAATAACGACTCGTTTGTCATACAACTAACGGTAAGGGTAAGTGAGGACTTCATGCGATAAAGGTTACACTCAAAAATAGTTTTACAACATACCAGTCATATATCTAAAACAGTTGCATAGTAATCTCACCCCAATAGTTTAGCAAACAGGTAAAGAGTAAAAGTGGGGCTGTAAACTCACCTGAGTTTAGCAGAGTGTTCGTACGATAACCGTGTAGCTCGCCGGCTAGTAATTACCTATATCACATAGGTGTTGTAAGTTTGTGTTACATACACGTGGGTCTCACAGGACCGTGTCTGTGTCTAACAACTCCAAGTTGTCATGTGGGTCGTGTTGACCGTGTTTGACCGTGTTTATCTAACGACCCGTTGGTGACGGTTTTTGATCAAGTGTTCCTGTAACGTGCGGTTTAGTGTCGTGCGATGTGTACGGATACCAAAGTCACTTTCGTTGGGAAAATTACTATTTATAGTAAGTTTCTATTTCAGGAAAGTTTCCAAATTTGACAAGTCATGCATTAAATTATAATCCGATTATTCTAATGTGCAAATTTATCCTAAGTGAGCATGTTATCACATAGCATATAGTTACACATAGTCAGTTTAGCATGTTTTGCGCGTAAAAGTTACTAAATATGGAAAGTTACAAAAATAAGCATATGTTACAAAATCTAGATACCAATCTCATCATAATATCATCATCTTAGTCCTAAATAGCCATTAAATCATATCCGTTGCAACAAGCATGTTATCAATTATAGACTTTGGAAAACAAAGTTACTATTTATACTAACATATGAAAAATACCCATTAAGCATGCTTTCAAAGATGCCAATCCTTCAATATCATCATATAAACATCAAATAAACATGTTAGGCACTCAACATCATCAAACTCATCATTTTAAAGCAAACTCATGATAAAAAGTTACTATTTTTAGTAATAATCATAAAATCATGCCTTTAGCTATTCTAACCATTCTAATGCACCAAATAACCATCACATTGGTTTCAAATCATCATTTTGAACATAACTTATGGATCTAAACACATGCATTAAGCCTTTTCATCACAAATCAAAATTTCATAGCATCAAAGTTACTATTTTTAGCAATAATCACCAAATGACCATTTCTTGACATAATCAATCATTCTAAACCATGTAGAACATCTCAAATATCATTTACCATAACATTTCACTATCAAAAATGATGTAGATACCCTTAGATCATACATGCATGCTATTGAAAGCACCCATTTTACAATAAAATCAACAAATCAACATCATAAGCAATCAAAATCACCATAGATCATCCTCAAATCATCAAATCAGTAGTAACAACATCAAATAATAGATTCATAAGCTCAACATTTCGTGGTTGTGAGGGAGCTAGTGTTGCATGTGGCCAAAATGTCTTGCATGTGTGATTACAAGTGATTTTAAGCTAAAATGGGTATGGGTACTACCTCACAAGGCGTCAAATCGATGAGGTAAGGACTGAGATGAATGGTGGAGCTTCTGGAACTGATTAATGAAAAGATTTCAGTTGCTAGAGAGTGTTGATGATGATGACAAGCACCTACAATGGCCTCCTCAAGTTTCCAAGCTTCAAGTTTTTCAACCCAAGCTTCCCCAAGATGCTCCAATGGCTTCGAGAAGTGAATTGCAGGTGAAAGAAGAAGATGTAGTCGAACTATGACGTCTGTGGTCGAGAAATAGGTTATAGGGTGGCTTAGTAATGATTAATCTTGGTTTAAGCAAGATTATTGCGTGTTGGACTCGTCGCGTACCGCGAAGAGGGTCTCCGAAAGGCTCCGCGTACCGCGACGGATTTCGGGATTCAAATTGCCCGCCCATCCATTGCGTACCGCTATGCTCATTCTTGTGGGCCTTCGCGTACCGCGATGGGTCCCTGAGGAGCCCAATGGGCCCAATTTTGTTGTTTCGTACCGATCTTCGTGTATTTCACGATTACGATCGTCGTTTCTCGACACATAGGCATTGTTTCAAAAAATTTAGGTTCCCCCGAACCTAAGTGCAGTGAAAGTGTACTGTGGTTTGATCCGTTCACCAACATTCGTTATTCAAGACACGTGCGAGTGTTGTGCGATAATTCCTCGAATTATCGATGTGTTTGGTCTGTTGTGCCACGTGTCACACTAAATATTAATTATTCTAGTGTCACGTATAAAATAATAATACACATTATTATTAAAACAAAATTAATGCTGACCTGGAAATTGCGAGATGTCACACATTAGATATTCACATGACATCATCTTTTGCCTTAAAGCATGTATGTTTCACTTCTACCCAAAGGTGATGTGTTACATATACGTTTGCAAACTTAACATGTGCATAATGCTTATAAATGTCTCACTTCTACCCAAAGGTGATGTGTTACATTCCTAATGCACATTTTATTTTCTAACTTAATTATTATAATGCTTGAATTAATGGTTATTAACCAAAGTGAAACCCATATGTTTAAGTAGAACCTAATCTAGTCTATTAATTTGATGTTATAGTAGACTCCTTATCACAGCTTCATTACTGTAATGGTCCTTATATATGTCTGCCTTAGATCTAAGTTACCCCATAAGATCACTCTAAGTTCTTCTATAGCCTTAGTATATTACTCTTTCTCATCTAATTCAATCCACAGCTCCCAATATGGGAATTGAAACCCTTACTGGTGCGAACTAATCTGCTTGGAAAGATTCGCTGATGCTCACTCTTGGGATTACTGAGTTCAACTACGCCCTGAGAGAACCTGCACCTCCTGCTCTTACTAACAAGAGCACTGCTGAAGCTAAGCTTCTCTATGTGAAATGGGAGAAGGCTAATAGGATGACGCTAATGTTTATCAAGAACTCTATCAGCCCAATCATCAGAGGAGCCATTCCTGATTTCGCTAACGCTAAAGCTTACCTTACTGCTGTGGAGGAGCAATTCAAAGGAACCTCAAAGGCACATGTTAGCACCCTAATAATGAAACTGGTGTCTACGAAGTATGACGGGATTAGTGGCATTCATGAGCACATCATGATGATGAACGACATGGCCCGTAAACTTAAGGGATTAGACATGGAGATCAGTGACAGTTTCTTGGTTCACTTCATTATGACTTCTCTTCCTGCATCTTATGAGGCTTTCAAGATCAACTACAACACTCAGAAAGAGAAGTGGTTGATAAACAAGTTGATTGCCATGTGCGTACAAGAGGAAGAGCGTTAGAAGCTCGAGAAACCAGATGTTGCTTACCTGATGGCCACTGGTTCGAAGAAAAGGAATAACAATACTCACAGGGAAGCTTCTAAAGTCCCTAAGTCCAACGTAGGTGCATCTTCCAGCTCTAACAATTCCAATGGCAAGCCTTACTGCAAGTTCTGCCGAAAGGTAGGACATAAGCAGAAAGATTGCCCTGACTTCAAGGAATGGTTGGCTAAGAGAGGTAATCATCTTAATATGATAATTGAGTCCTTTAATTTAAATGTTCCAACTAACACATGGTGGTTTGACTCTGGTTCTATGGTTAATGTGACCAATTCTACTCATGGATTCCCTACAATCCGGAGGCTGGAAAGAAACCAAAGAACACTTAAGCTTGGGGATGGAAAAGAACTATATGTTGCTGCCGTGAGAACCTTAGAATTAGTAATGAAAACCGGTCTATGTATTAATCTTTATGATACCTTATATATTCCTGAAATTTCTAGGAATCTTGTATCAGGACCAAAGTTAGACATGGATGGTTTTTATGTTTCTCATGGTAATGGCAGACTTTCTATTAGTTCAAATTCTCAAGTATTTGGTACTGGTCTTTTGGATGGTGGTCTCTATAAGTTAGAACTAGATGATGATTTCTCTAGGTCCTTGTTGTCATATAACATTAATGAGAACTCAACAAAGACTAAAAGAAAAAGAGACTTAGAAACTTCATCCATGTTGTGGCATCAACGTTTAGGCCACATCTCACGGGATCGCTTATCTCGACTCGTGAAGGATGAAGTTTTACCTTCTCTTTATTTCACTGACTTTGGAACATGTGTCAAATGCCTTAAAGGCAAAATGACAACAGCAACTAAGAAAGGTGCCACTCGGAGTTCTAATTTATTAGAAATTATTCACACCGACATTAGTGGCCCTTACACCATTGCTGGAATAACTGGACAAACTTCTTTTATCACTTTCATTGATGATTATTTTCGTTACATGTACTTGTATCTAATAAAGGAAAAATCTTAATCACTTTCAACTTTTAAAGATTATAAAACTGAAGTTGAAAATCAACTAGATCTTAAAATAGAAGTTGTGAGATAAGATATAGGAGGTGAATATTATGGTAGACATACTGATGTGGGTCAGGCTCCTGGTCCATTTTATGAGTTTTGTAAAGGCCATGGATCGTGAACCAATACACCATGCCCGGTACTCCTCAACAAAATGGTGTTGCTGAAAGGAGAAATAGAACCCTAATGAACATGGAGCGCAGTATGTTAGCCAACTCAGATTTACCCTCATTCCTCTGGACCGAGGCCTTAAAGACAGCAGTTCATATACTCAATAGAGTTTCTTCGAAATCTGTCCCTAAAAATCCTTATGAACTTTGGACAGGAAGGAAACCGAGTCTTAGATATATGAAAGTATGGGGTTGTCTTGCCGAAGCTAAACTCTATAATCCCTTCTTAAAGAAGCTTGACATGAAAACTGTTACATGTTACTTCATCGGGTATCCCGATCATTCAAAGGGTTATAGATTCTATTGTCCTAATCATGTCACTCGAATTGTAGAAACAAAGCATGCTCATTTCCTTGAGGATTCAAAGGTCAGTGGGAGCAGCGAAAATTCTGACTCTGATTTGCAAGAAGTACAAGACGCGGGGGGAGACACTCGTCGAGTAACTTACCTCCGATTACTCCTCTTGTACGCCATGCTACTCCGAACTTCACTGCACCTACTCCGACACAATCAGAACTCACTACTGCTCCAAACGTTACCGAGAATGAAGGCACCTCATCTGATCAACATCAACACAATACCAGCCATGCTGAACCCGCTAATCAGCTCAGGAGGTCATCTAGGCCTAAATTGCCTTCTAACTTTGATGATTATGTAACTTACCTGACTGAAGCTGAAATGGATGCCGGAAAGTTTACTGATCCTACCTCTTATCATGATGCCATTACTAGTGACCAGTCTTCTGAATGGAAGATGGCTATGACTGATGAGCTTGATTCCATGAAGAAAAACGATGTTTGGGATTTGGTAGAATTACCCAACGGGGTAAAACCCGTAGGATGTAAATGGGTGTTCAAAACAAAACTGGATCCGAATGGAAACATTGAACGCTTCAAAGCAAGATTGGTTGCAAAAGGTTTCACTTAGAAAGAGGGAATTGATTCTGAAGAGACCTTATCTCCTGTCTCTCGTAAAGATTCCTTAAGGATCGTGATGGCCCTCATAGCTCATTTTGATTTAGAGCTGCATCAAATGGACTTCAAAACTGCTTTCCTAAACGACGACTTGTATGAAGACGTGTTCATGAAACAGCCTGAGGACTTTATGACTGAAGGTCAAGAGCATTTAGTCTGCAAGCTAAAGAAATCCATTTACGGGTTGAGGCAAGCCTCACGTCAATGGTATCTAAAGTTTGATGAAGTGATAAAGAAACACGGTTTCCTGAAGAATCAAGTGGATCAATGCACCTACCTCAAGATGAGTGGGAGCAACTCTACTATACTTGTCTTATATGTCGATGACATTCTCTTGGCAAGTAATAGCTTAGATATGTTTCATGAGTCGAAGCGCTTACTTTCGCATAATTTCGACATGAAGGATCTTGGAGAGGCCTCTTACGTTATTGGCATCGAAATACACCGAGATAGAGTCAATGGACTTTTGGGTTTATCTCAGAAGGCTTACATTGTGTCACACCCCGAGCCGGCGGGCTGGATCGACTTTCCCGCCGGGCGGAAGGTTCCCGGGGCGCGATATCTTGAATGATAATCGAATTGATCAGATTGTTTGCATAGCACATGATGTATAATTGAGAAATGTAAACATGACAATGATATAGAATTACAAAGTTAAATTACATTGTACATCATAATTTAACTAAGTAAATCTAATCAAAAAGAATCAATGAGTTTATATCTTGAACTGTACAAGATATACAAAAGTGATTCACTGTTTTGTCATTCCAAAAGTATGCAATCAAAAGTAAGCTAGGTCTTCTAAAAGTCCACTAGCTTAGCACTTGCACATATGTATCTACGCCTGTTCGTCACCTGAGAAAACATGCATTTAAACAAAAGTCAACACTAGGTTGGTGAGTTCATAAGTTTGAGTATTGAAAACCTGGAATTGTTCATGCACACAATCACAATGTCATATTTGATACTTGTAATACTTGATTCACCTGTTCCACCCAATGGCCTCTCCTTAGTTATATGTACAAGTAGTGTATCACCTGATTAAGTATGCTTATATATAGGAAATCACGAAAGGGTCAAGCCCAGACGCTATCCCACCACATACTCAGTCAAGTTCCACACCACTTGCGATACAACTAAAGATATCCATTTCTCATTTGTTCATCGTGTCTGATATGTATTCATCTGTTGTAACAATGATAGAATAATGTAGCGTGAGGGGTTTAGTTATCAAACCGAAGTATTGATAAACCCTCGATTGATTAAGGAATTTAGATTAATTAAATCTGATCCTTGAATTATTCTATTACTTGTGGGGTTAACTGTTGTTCACTTTTAAATAATAAGAGTGTTAGTTAACCAATTGTCATTTGTTCTTGGACCATAGTGCATAGAGCCTAAAAGGAATCCATTGTAATCCTCACGTAATCAGAGTACAATGCATCTGATTTACCTCTACCACTTTGTATGTACCGCGTCCTCAACAAGAGCTATTACTAGTAGTGAAACATGAGGTAAGATCAATTCCTCAACCTACTAATCAATAGGATCCAGTTGGATTAATTACTTATCACTGCAGATTAATATCACCATGTGTCGCTTACCAGAACCTGACTTGAGGTCGCCCTGTCACCGGTCATACGTTACCGGCCAATGAATCAATACGATCAACATACTAGCCCTACAAGCTAGAGGTTTGTCAAACCTATGGTACCACTATGCTATCGTCGGTTTAGTCACATCAAACTAACTGGTTAGCGAATTAAAGGGACTTACATGATAAACTTGTACAATTTGGCACATGATTGAAGTGATATAATGCAACAGGTCAATAGTAACTAATTATAATTGTATTCACTTGTATTCTTGTACTCGTTGTCATATGTTCTCCTTGGTATTAACAAAGTTAAATAAGAACTTGTCTTATTACATTATGTTAATTGTTTGCGTGAATGATGTTGTTATCATTAAGTTACATTATCATGATTATCATTCTTTGTTATTCCATGTAGTCACCATGTTGTTACTAAGCAGTAATAAGAACCAGTCTTAATTCCCTTAGTCGACTCAGGTGGTCGATGATTCTTGTACCATGTTCTCTTGTAATAGGTATTGAGTTGTAAAGCTAAGTGTTATAAGAACTAGTCTTATTACACTTACTTAACTCTTGTATTGAATGATGTAATAAAGATGTGTTATCTTTATATCATTCTTATGTCTTGTTCTTGTCATCATGATCCTTATAATTGTTTCTATGTTATTTCTTGTAAGAATAACTAAGTGTTGTAAGAGATAATCATACAACTATGTTATTCTATTGTATTGATGAGTTATGATATTATGATATCATCATCATCTTATTTTCCCTGTCATCGTGTAATCAAACAAGCAAGCATACAATGATACATGATAATAAGCAATTTAATATCATTTAATCATAGTATTAACAATATGTAGGCAAAACTTTTAAATAAATAAAAGTAAAGCATGTTTCTCAGCCCCGAGAGTTTAAAATCAGTAAAGATTAAAGAAAATGGGCATATGAACTCACCTTGTAGTTGTTGGGGTTGACTAAGTCTAAACAATAAATGTCCGCGCTCTTGATTGTACTTGATGTTGTTTTTACGATCATGTATTGATTTCACGATATTTGTAACTTATTAGTATAAGTTGTAGTGGTTTGCGTGCGTGTATGTGTTAGCCCTAAAATTTGCTAACACTCGTGGGTCTTGATCGTCATTCGGCCCTTGATCAAGTTTCATAGGTTCATTATCTCTTCCCCATTTTAAGTCAAGCTTAGAACATAGTGTTGTTGATTTTATGTAACCCCCTTTGTTTTGACCTTGTTATGTTGTGAAAGCTTGAAATCTCACATTGTGTCCTAAACCTAAAGTTTAGATTGTGTTTCAAACCTTTCTTATTGTATTTATAAAAATCTAGATTGGTTTGCATAATGATTAGGTAATCTTTAGTTCTTCTTGTAAAAGTTTAATGTTTTAGATGTTGTAAAATGTCTTAACCCAACACCCATTACATTTGTAATAACGTCTTTGAATTTTTCCGTGCATATTATCAATTAAAATACATTTGTTACTACTTTAGTCATATGGGTCGAATAACCAAGTGGAGTTGGGCCGAATGAATTTAGCCTTGATTGACACTTCTTAGGCCGACCCAGGGCCTTGGGCCAGAACCGTGACCCTTGGGCCAAAACAGTGGGCCTTGGGCCGGAGAAATCTGTTGGGCCTATGGTGATATGGGCCGAAAGACATTGCTGCTGGGCCCAGAGGTGCTGCCGGGCCTGCTTAATGTTATTGGGTCAGTTAAACCTCATGAGCCGATTTGGGCCATGGTGGTCGAAGAAATAGTATGGGCCAAATTTGTTCTGGGCCGCATGGTTGTTTTTGTTGGACCATGAGTATGGTTAATGGGCCTAAATAGTTTCCTAAGCCGAACTACAAGCAACATAGGTCACCAATTGATGTTGTTGGGTTGAAAAGGTTCTGGGTTGGTGGACATTGGGCCTAGGGTAGTCTTTTGGGCCAATAGAATGAATAGGGCTAATGTCTTGACCGAATGAAGATGGTCTTCGGCCGACTAGTCCACATTAATCTCCGGCCAACTGTGCTGCTTGGGCGAATGGCTTTCTTGGCCGTTTAGGGTTTCCTAGCCGTATGTGGTTGCTGGTCGCATGACAGCCTGGTGGTCCTAAGCCGAATGAAGATGACTAGGCGAAGGAAGCATGGTCGAATGAGACCATCATGGCGTATGACCCGTGGTCGAATGACACTTCCGAATGGGGAGGCTGTTGGGCGAATGACAACTCACGAATGAAGGGGTTCCCGATCGAATGAAGATGGCGACTGAAAGGGGCGTATGTGACCAGCCGAAGGTGGCTCTTTCGGCCAAACCCTAGCGGTTGTGAGCCATTCGGCTCTGCCATTCGCTTGGTTGTTGTCCGCCGCACCAACACCACCCAACTCCATGTCATGTCGGGCCTGAAGATGTTTTAAGGTGTGGAGGCTTGGTTTCGAGGATGAGTGATTCAAAAGAGAGGGGTAGCACCGGTTAGGGTTTGATTGTGCAAGAAGGGCCGAAAACCCTAGTTTTCGAAATGTTCTAGCTTCATTACCTCGATTTCAGGTGGCTTTTGGCTTAGATCTGTTGTACTTTCGTGTAGTAGAGATCAAGAGCTTCGTTTAGGCGAAAGAATCACTCGATTTCGTTAAGAAATGAGTGAGATATGAGCATTTGAAGTTTGGAAATGGTGTGAAACTTCAAAACCGGGATTTAGGGTTAGAGTGGAGAAGAAGATGAGGTGAAAATGAGAAAATGGACTCATTTAAGGGTATTTATACCCCGAGTGTGTTCGGGTTCGCTTTCGTTGCTCGGTTCGCATTTCGTTACGTTTCCGGAAAAATTACGCGTAATTTAAACGAAATAAATAAAAGAAGGTTATTTAAATTATTTTGATGAGTTTCAAAATTGTAAAATGTTAAATATTTTATTTTATTAAATTTATTATCGCATCGTGTCGTGTTTCGTTTTCGTTTCGTCGAATCGCGTCACCATCGCGCGTATTAGTTCGAATCGTCACCCGAACGAATACGACAATGGTTTTGCTTTCCGACTCTTGTTTTCTACTTTTCAGTCATTATTTCAGAACTTTAAACTCACAGATATGTTTGTGTGAATCGTCACCCACGCAAACACACTGTCAGTTCGCTATTCTGAAATAACACTGCATTTGTGTTTGAAATTTTGTTTCCTCACTGTCGAACTCAACTAAACATCCTGTTTTCACATTGATCTTGTACTGATTCGTCGGCCATCTGATTCCTGTCATCTGTGGACATCAGATCGCAACCGATATGTTTTCGTTGTTTACTTGAACTTCGTTGTATCTCTTGATTCGTTGTATTATTTGTACTTAGGTTTTCACCTAAATACTAACAACTATTGTTCATCGTGCGTGTTGTACTTACAGTATTTAAGTTCTCACTTAAATACGTACAACTGTTTCTTGTATTTTGAATTCTGTTATCACAAACACTGTTCACATATACGTATTTACACATAGTAAATTGTGAAAGTACACGTACCGTACGGACTTGCCGGACGATCTGGTACTTGATGTTACACATTGATCGGGTCCTCACACGCTACAACATGCAACACTGCTCTTCTTCTGTAGCTCCAGTAGTTAAAGGAGATGTCTTTGGTTCATTTCAGTGTCCGAAGACTGAGGCTGAAAAGACGCAAATGAGAATGATACCTTATGCATTAGTAGTCGGGAGCCTTATGTATGCTCAAGTCTTTACTCGTCCTGATATCGCTTACATTGCTGGAATGCTTTGCCGTTATTAGACTAATCCTGGCCTTGATCACTGGAAAGCAGCTAAGAAAGTGCTTCGATATCTTCAAGTAGGGGTGTCAATCGTGTCGGGTTGACGGGTTAGCAGGTTAACAGGTTACGGGTTGGCGGGTTGGTGGGTTGAATCTTGCAACCCTAACCTGACCCATATATTTATTCGTGTCAAAATTTTCAACCCTAACCCGGATTGATATAAATCCAGGTCAACCCGAACCTGACCCGTTTAACCCGTTTATTTAAATAAATCAAACTTATTTACATAGTGTAAGTTGGTTGTTGCTTGAAAACACATAAATAATAACGTGATTAGTAGTTGTGTATGAGTAACAAGTAGTTAATATAGTATTTTAACAAAAAAATTAATATTATTATAACTAAAAATATAATTATGTAATCAAAATTATAAAGTATGTAATTTAAAATAAACTAGTTTGTATAGTTAACCGGAAAAAAAAATCATTTTTTAGATGAAAAAAATATAAATTTTATTACCTAATCAATTAAAGTATGTTAAATAATCAAAAGAAAAACAACTAAATTATGTTATAGGAAAGAAAAGAATAAAAAATTAATAATTTTAAAACCTTAAACGGGTTAACGGGTCAACCCGTTTATAAATGGGTCAACCCGAACCCGACCTGTTTATAAACGGGTCAACCCGAACACGACCCGTTTATTTAAACGGGTTATACTTGTCAACCCAAAACCTGATTATTTTCGTGTCGTGTTCGGGTCGTGTTTCAGGTCGTGTCGGGAATTGCCACCCCTATCTCCAAGGGACAAAAGACTTCAAGCTGACTTATAGAATAAGTGATGATTTGGAAGTGGTTGGTTATTCTGATTCTGACTTTGCTAAATGCAAAGATGACAAGAAATCCACCTCGGGGTACATCTTTATGTTAGCAGGCGGACCGATCTCATGGAAGAGTCATAAGCAGCAGCTGACAACAACCTCAACTATGATGGCTGAATATGTTGCAGTGTACAATGCAACCTGTCATGGAATGTTGTTGAGAAACCTTATCGCTGGACTCAAAGTCGTTAATTCTATCTCTAGACCATTGAAGCTTTACTGTGATAACTCAGCAGCCGTTAACTTCTCGAACAGTAACAGTTCGACCGGTGGTTGTTTATACCTTGATACAAAGTACTTGTTCGTTCGCGAGCGAGTTGAGGAAAATAACCTTTGTATTGAGTATATAAGTACTAAAGTTATGCTTGCGGATCCGATGACTAAAGGTCTCCCTCCTAAAATATTCGAAGAACATGTTTCGAAGATGGGCTTATGTAAAGATCTTATTGCATAATGTACTTACTTATGATTAATGAAATTTCCTCACTTATTTGATTTGTTTGTCTCTAAATATATGTTTATACATGCCTAATGACATATAGACACTAATAACACAAATCATTCGTTAAAGGGCTTACTTGTTAATTGATCCTAACTTAAGTTTTAAATTTGTATTGTAGTATGATTAATGGGGGTCTTGAATTGAATTACTGATTCAATGACTGTATTTCTCTACTATGATTACAATTTAGAACTAAAATGAGTATTATCAATCTGCAGACTTATTTAATGCTCATAATAAATAATCACTTGGCCAAGTGGGAGAATGTTAGAATAAATTATATTTAATATATGGCCCTCATGATTATTTATCTAATCGATCAATTAATTAAATATCCATTTAGATAGGTAATTATATAATGGACGTAATTACCCTTACTATCCTAATTAGAGTTTCCCCTTGGGTGTATATAATGGAGACTTATGGATCATAATTAAGATTACCAACATCATAATCACGAATTCTCTAACCTTAAGAATTCGTGACCCACAACCGAGCTCTCTCTCCCATCTCATTCCATCATTACCGTACACCCTAAACGGGAACCCGATCGGATCGTCATATCAGGAATCATGTCTGAAATCGACAACGCATTCACTATATTCACAGGTTTCATCTAATCTCTATTTCATTCAAGTTTACATGTTCATCTCTAAATCTGAAACAAAGGAATCGATCCAACATAAGTTTCATCTGAAGAGAATTATTTATTGTTTGTAACTTTGCATAGAGCTATACTGCTCGTATATATAGTTCTTAATTAAACGACCATATATATAGTCCGATATTATTAGTCACATAAAAATCAAATATTGCCATTATAACTCTATGCTGATTATATTATTATGAAGGACCTTACAAATATCCGATCGACACAATGATTTGTAGTTTAACTGGGGCGAAAGAGAAAAGTTTATCTTATTCTAGGTTCTAGATCGGTAATGTCAAAATCAAATTTTTATTCAGAGTTATTGCATTGTTTACCTCGATTTGAAGGAAGAGCATTATGTCAAAAAAAAATCATTTATGTATACTATTATAATGTAAGGTTGGCGTCGTCACATGTTGTAATCAGTGTTCATTTGGGTTAGAAAGGTGTTTTTAAAGAGAGGGGGAAAAAACTAAACTAGTGATTGAAGTCAATTTGGGATTAATAATCCAATTGATTGCTAAAGATATTGTCTGTTAGATGAAATGTTTAATGAATTTAAGGGTAATTAAAAGTAAGAATAGATTTTTCATTAAAGTTTTTTTTTTTTTTTTTAATTTTCAGGTATGACTGGAAGCCGACCTGTAATCAACCATGCATGCATGCATCAAGAATCCTTTTGTGTTATTGTTTCCAGCTGCTTCTTTATATATATTATTAAACCAAAATTATTATTGTGATTATAAAGGTAATTAATAATCGTCCTACTATACAAAAGTGTTTTCGTTTATTTTATTTGTTAACTTTTACTTTTTTAATTAATCATCATATGATACACGTATATATCAATCCATCATGCTGTATGGGCTATTTACTTGATTGGGTTATGGTTTAAGACTTTAAAAGCTATTATATATAATAATAATATTTTAGCTTTATAATAGGGTCTGATTATTTACACACGCATCTTTTTTAATTTAACGCATTATACACATTGTATAGACATATACGGGACGCATAACCCTCATGATAGACAATAATTTAAAATAATTGATCTCGTATTAGCTCGTATAGAACATATATGTCTCGTATTTGCCTATACAAGACGTATATGAGGCCAATCATTGACGTTGACAAATATTCGATTCGTATTCGCATTCGCATTCAGAATTCGAATTCAAATTAGTTTGATACAAATTTAATTAAAACAATTCTTCTTAATTGTTATACATGTTTATGCATTTAAAATATCAAATAAACCTTAAACATATAAATATCAAATAACCAACATTTAATTTGTAATACTAGAGATAATATTCAAACTGATAAAATTATAGGTATTGTATAATAAGTTATTAGATTATATACTCCCAA
The DNA here is from genome assembly GCA_009363875.1 of Mikania micrantha. Taxonomy (NCBI): domain Eukaryota; kingdom Viridiplantae; phylum Streptophyta; class Magnoliopsida; order Asterales; family Asteraceae; genus Mikania; species Mikania micrantha. The sequence goes on from CM018697.1 coordinate 14,959,699, forward strand.
CTTTGACCTCTTGGCAGACAATACTCCCAACTGAATAAATGTTTAATAGCACTTCCAACTTTAAACACATGTGTTGAAAGTTGGGAGTGCCTATAAACATTTCCTCAGTTGGAAAATATTGTCGGTCAAGATGTCAAAGTTGGGAATATTTAAATTATAGGTGTTAATTTTTATCCATATCAAAGGAAAAAAGTTGGTTTGGGTAAACAATTGTAATATAATGAATTGAAATGAGTAACATCATAATATTGAATGAATTGAGATGTGTAGCACTTAAACACAATACGGGTCAAGATGGGTAACTTAAAAAACTATGTAAATGTAATGGATTCAAAGATTTACGAATAATTAATAACATATTTGATAAAAAAAATCACTAAAAATTATTCTAATGGACTATTTGTTTACTTATAACACATCTTAAAGTTAAACTAAATTAATGTTTTTAAGAACAATCCATTTAGACCCCAACAAATTTTGCTTAAAACCCGTTCTGATTTACACTCATTCTTATCCGAACCCGTTTTGACCTATTACCCGACCCGACCCGACCCACCTATTTTTCCAGGCATAATTTAAATCCAATAACCCTTGTATAATTGGTTGACATTTGTGTAACTACTTGTATATATATATTAAATATATATATATATAATTTTATTCGAGTTTCGAATTGAATTAAAAATATGATATTCGAATTTTGATATTATACTACGAATCGTATCATTCAAATATGAAAATTCGAATAGAATTTCAATTTTTTCAAATTTGATTATAAAACTGAACACCCGTAAAAGACGTATAAAGTATAATTAATGGATTACCTTTTATTTCCTGCTTTTTTTTAAAGGAAAAGCAAAATATGAAAATGGAAATTGGAAATTGTGTTGCTGAGTAATTCCCTCCACGTAAGGGAATTGTTACGTCGCCACGTGTATGACAAGGATCTTCTTATTGGTTGCTTTCTCACCACCTTAACTTTAGAGGAACGTAAGGTATAGATCAACGGCTATTGTTCCTACAACGGCTCTGACAGGATCAATGGTCACGATTGAATTGGCGGCAGCCGTCCAGCTTATATCTTCGTCTAAGCAGACTTTTAAGATTCTCAAAAGTTTTTAATTGACGTCAAATGGTCGTTGCTAATCCACGACGATATTTGAGAAAAATTTCCAAAATGTCCTATTTTATTTAAGTTTTTTCTAAAATGTGTCACTTGACTTTACAATCCTTCAAGATGGCCACACTTTTTATAGGTGTCGCGCTTATGTCTATATGGGCACCGCCTATAAAATAAACCAATCAAAATAAGACCGAACCTAGTTTATGGGCGTCCCACCCACACATGTTATAGTTTATAGGCATCCTGCCAGTGAAGTTTCCACCCGTGACAAAAAATTCAATTTCATAGACGTGGTTCAGGTTTTATGGGAGCCGGTGTCTATAATGGACACATGGCTTATTTTAGTTGGTTTATTTTATGGGCGAAGCCCATATACACATGGGCAGCAGCGCCCGTAAATGATGTGGACATTTTGATGAAAGTTTTGATCAAAATAAGCATTTTGAGGTTTGACTCACGATATTTTAGGCTCCCCTTTTTTATGGTACATATGATACGTTACTATTCATACATTAATCCCAAACTTTAAACATTTATAATATATAAAAATTTTAGATAGTAGTAAATTGGTTAAGCATATGAGGGTAGTTTGTCGAGCTAAGTATTGTAGGCATTACAAATGTTTAAAATTTTTGAATAATACGAGTAATTTATAGAAACCAAGAGTAAACTAATAGCAAACTACAATGATCATTTCATCAATTTACGTTTTAATTTTTATATACGCCACATATCATCGGTTAATCAAATTTTGGCTGGATGGTTATTCTGCTCTTTCTTTCTTTCTTTCTTTTCAACTGTTAAGACTGTTAACACATACATTTATACCTACAATGTTTAAATATTTATTTAACGTCTCAAGCATTAAAAAACAAAATCATAACATTAAAAAATGATTTTGTTTTTCATGTCACAAGGATAAATTCTTGTACAACTTATTGTTACTGGTCAGGTTGTTAGTGTTGGCATATTTTGAATGGGATCAAGGAAGAGACATGTGAAAACATGAAGATAAAGATCACAGGAAAAGAAGATAAAGATGCCACGATTAAGAAGATAAATTTAAAGTTTAGATTAAATAATTTAGTTTATGCATTTGTATTTGGCCTTATGGTTAGAGTAGGATACATATTTTTTAGTGTATGTTGTAGCTATGTAATTTTATATATATATATATATAGACACACACACGGGGTTCCTGATCAATTCAACAGTTTTTAAAGAAAGATATAGCTGAGAATAAATCTTAGCTTTGTAAATTCAATTTAGGAGACAGTTATGATCAAAACATGTTATCATCACTTTTCCACTATCTCATTTATCCTAGTTAAACAATTACTATTTTTATAGAATGAATTTTAATTAAATTAATTCGATTATAGCATTGTACCCGGCCACATGATGAATATAAAACTAGCTGTTTTTGATTAGTCTGCCCAGTTTTAATAAAGAACGTAATCGATTCTCAAGTTGACATCTAAAATCAAATGTTTATCTTTGTAGATGCTGTTGATGTCTTTAGTTAGATCTCTTTAAAAAAGTAGGTTTTGATTTTAATGGAATGATGATGCGTTTTATTTTAGTTTACTTTTTTGATGTTCAAAAATAGCAAAAGTTTGTTTTGGAATTTAATGTTAACAAAAACTGATATGTGAAGAAGAAACAATAAGATGAAAAATTGCTTCACATTTTCACATCACTTGATATTTAGTGATGATCACGTCATTTTTATGGATCAAAGTCATAAAATTAAGATTAGTTCATGAATTTATGTTATGTTATATAAAAGGAATCTATACTTTATAAACTCTCACTTTGCAAACCTATGAAAACACATCAAAACCAACTTTATCTTTGATATTTATATATTATTATTATTATTATTATTATTATTATTATTATTATTATTATTATTATTATTATATACACACTTATGTTTTTTAATGCATGTGTAAATTCACAAGCCTTAAGAAACTAACAAGTTGTCTCTGTTACTAACACATATGTAACTTGTAAAGACAAATAAACCAATTACATATATGTTACCGTTTGAATTTACCACGTATTATACATGTGTGATGATAATGCTTAAAAACAAAGATTTTGACTAGTATTATATGCTTTTGATGATTTGTACTCCCTTTACAAAATATATGTAATTAATGTTGAAATAGTGTATAAACAAGAGAAGGAGTTGAGTTATATTCAAGGTCCTCTCAAGCGTTTATGTAGTCCAAATCTCTTATAAAAATTGGGTCCCTCTTTTGACCGTAAATGAAAAATCTCTCCAAGTTTAACGCACAAAAAATATTAATTATCTTGTAAAAGAAAACCAAAGAAAATAAATCGCAAACAAAATGTGTACATTAATTAACATACTTGACAATCTTGACACAAAACATGATAAATTGGTTATTTAGGCGAAAAATATTGGTATATTGAGTTGAAATACGTAGCATCATAGCATAAAACAAGTTAAAATGGTAACACTTTAGTATAATATGGGTCAAGATGTATAACCTAAAAACTATATTAATAAAATGTATTTAAACAGATAAAAATTATCAATAATATGTCTGATAAAAAAATTACTATAAATTATTAAAATAGATTATTTGTTTATTTACGACCCATTATAAGTTGAAATAAATTTAAGCTTTTTTTATAGTGACTTATTTAGACCAAAACTAATTTTTGCTTAAAACCTATCTTGATCCAAACTCATTTCAACATGTTACATTGCTTTTCTATTTGAGCAGACTTATTAATTACATATATTAAAACAAACAAAAATTTTATTAAAATCATAATCTGTTACAAATAATAAGTCGAGTTATCCCAAAATATGAGACCCTTTAATTTTTTAGACCCTAAGCTAGGGTTTTTTTTATTCTAATCATGATTCGGCCTTGGTCATATTCACCTTAAATAGGTAGGAAAAGTAGGGTGTTGAACCATACAAAATTTTTACATACGATATTACTTTTTAAAAAAAAATATATATCATAAAAAGGAGAATTTTTTATCTTTAAAATGATTATAATTTGCTGTAAAAAAAGAAAATTTTTTCAGTTCATTGTGTCTAATTATTGTCATTGTGTCTTTCTAAAACGTTTGTGTATAATTATCTTTTTATGTTTTTTTATATGTAATTGTTTTTCTTTTTTACAGATAATTGTGTCTTTTTTAAAGATCATTGTGTTATTCATACTTGTCATTACGTCATTCTTTCTTAGCATTATATATTCTGCAACATTATTGTGTCTTAAACTGTTCAGCAAAACACAAAATTGAGCATAAACACAAAAGACACAAATAACTTATACAAAAGACACAATGACATGTACAAAATTGTTATACTCATCATTGTGTCTTTTTTACAGTTAATTGTATCTTTTTTAAAGATAATTGTGTTATTCGTACTCGTCATTGTGTCATCTTTGCTTAACGTTATGTATACTGCAATATCATTGTGTCTAAAATTGTTTAGGAAAACACAACATTGAGAAGAAACACAAAAAACACAATGACATGAACAAAAGATATAATGATCTAAACAAAAGACACAATGACACGAAATTGTTCATACTCGTCATTATGCCTTTATTAACAGGTAATTGTGTCTTTTTAAAGATCATTGTGTTATTCATACTCATCATTGTGTCATCTTTGCTTGATATCATTTATTATGCGAAATCATTATGTCTTGAAATGTTTAGAAAAACACAACATTGAACAGAAAATACAAAAGACACAATAATATGTACTAAAGACATAATAATTAAAAAAAATATAACAATACATATTAATTTTGAAAATAAAAAATGCTCGTTTTTATGCTTTTTTTTTTTGAAAAATAAATTCGTATGTAAAAATTATGAATGTTTAAAAAATGTGGGGGAATTTGTTAAAAAGTCAAGAAAAGTATTGATTACTAAAATACCCTGCAACAACTTTATTTAATCATAGTCATTGGTTAATGATCTAATAGCTCAAAATCATTATTAGGCTTTTTAGGTCAATATGCTTATTTAGTTTAACCTAACACATATCTATACTATACTACCTAATAAAATAATAACAAATATTCCACTTGTCACTCTCATATTCATGTATAATCAATTTTTGTCAAATGTCTATTTTATTAAATTTTGACACTTGTAACTCTTATATTAATCTTTCATTTAATTATATTTTACTAATTTTCTCTCCTATTTAAGGTTAATAATTTTAAATAATTAAATTGTATAATTAAATGCAATAGTATAAATATTTTTATTCTTAATAATTATAATATCTTATTTTAAAATATAATTTTATAATTTTAAGTATTTACTATTTATAATTTTTAAATCTTAATTAATTTTTTATTTCACTAACAACTGATATGATATTCAACATACAAATTTTGATAAAACCATTGGTTTATAACAAAATATATTTAGTCAATCCATATTAAATTTTTTTAAGTGTTCATAGGTCGTTCAAAATAACTTTAATAATTATGAAAATAGTATTAGCTATCAAATATCAATTATGTAGTCACTAAACTTTCGCATTTTTGTTTTAAAGCTTAGAGTATTTGTTAATACATACCTTGATCATCTTATATCAAAATATCGTTTTATAATTTTTAGATTATTAGTTTTTAATTGTTTATAATTTTTGTATTTATTACGTGTAATACATGGATAATAACCTAATATATATATGATTAAAATATATTGAAGTACTCATATGTCCCTGCATTCTATAAATTTACTATTAGTAGTATTGTTCTTTAATATGAAACTAGGTTTATACCCGCCGCGCGTTGCGGCGGGTCATCACAGCACACTCCTGACAACGGGTATTATATGTCATTTGCAGAAACATAAGTTACATAGCAAAATCAAATGTATTATCATGAACTCTATACAAATTTCTTATAAAAACATAAAATCATACAAAATCCATACAAATATGTTACGAAAATGATTAAAAAAACTGGCAATATCCTTCTCATCTGCAACCAATTGGTTGAATTAACAAACAAATAACAACTACTTTTTTCGAACACCACCAAAACCGTAGAAATGACCACATTTTCTCACTAATCATAGAGAAAAAACCCCTAAACCCCATTTGGGTCGTCGATTTCGAATCTTGAAAATAAATACGTGGTTCACATTAACCCACATTAAAGCTGATTTGTTTATTCAAAACCAATTTTTTTATTCATATTCAATGCGCACCACATTTTTATTTTCAAAATTCCAAATCAATGGTACAGATAAAGTATAGGTGACCCATTTTAATATTCCCCTTATCTCTTTTAATAATATACCAGTATATATAATATGATATGTGGGAGTGGGTGTATATATAATATGTGGGAGTATGTGTAAGAGAAAAAAAAAAAAAGGTGGGGCCCACTGTTACTATTCCCCCACCTCTTTCAATATTATAAATAATTAACTAGAAAAAGTGAAAAACTCAACTCCGAGTGAATGTGTCCAAAATTTTGACAATAATGGCAATTTCAGTAATTAATATAACAAAAGGACAAAAATTAACAATTTACTATAATTTGAAAAGAGCAAAAGATGTAATCTCTAATTTACTCGCATATTTATTTTAAAGCATTTCATTTTATTTATCAGTACGAAAAAATTAAAAGACCAAAATTTTTTTTGACGAAACGAAAACATAAGAATCGAAAAATAAGGTGCATTACGAAATGAAATGATACTTTTTATCTTTAATATTTCCCTAACATATAAAGTTATATATTAAAAGCTAAAGTTAATTAAATTTAAAGCTATTTAATAGCAAAAGCATGACTAGATCTTTTGTTACAAAAAGAAAAAGAAACATTTAAGGATATTGTTTTACATGTATTTTTTTTTCTTCATATTGTTAATTAAATTAATATTATTGGTAACATCGATTTATTGTAAACGATAACCAGCTAGCGAAAATGCTAGATGCATAGCATATTAGAGGTCAACACTATTTACATTTTACAAACCATTAAGATAATGGGGTATGCCCTTTGGTCCAACTACTTCACATAGACTCCATCTAGGCGTCACGTATGCATCATTACAACCACTCATTTAACCACTTGTGGGACATTTAACCACTTATGGTGGAAATGCCCCACAAGTCATACACACCCCACTCAAACACTCAACCACTCATTCAAACGGTCGGAATGCCCGTTGCTGTGGCCACGCCCGCCCACGCCCCAAGAGGGGGCGGTGTTCCACGCCCATTTTTCCCCACTCATGCCCCAACCAAGAGGCACACCGTGTAGTCTAACAAGAAAGCAAAACACGAAGAACATCAAAAGTTGCAATAAAAACTACGCCAAATTAAGTGTGCCATTTCAAATTTTAAAGATACTTTTTACATTTTATGCAAAAAAAAAAATAAAATTGGCTTCACCATGATTTGTTTTATTAATCTTTTTTTTTTAATTGCAAAGATTTCATTAAAAAAAGCACCTAGCAATGTTACGAAACATATCGCGGGGTATAGCGAGAGCTAAACTTACGATACAACAACCAACAACCTTACCCAGTATATTTCTACTTTTCAGTAGGGTTTACGGGGGAATGATAGATACAAACCTTACCCCTATCCCAATTGGGATAGAGAGGCTGCTTCGAAAGAGTCCTCGGTTCAAAATTGTCGTTTGAAGTTGATCATCCCAATGATTTTAACGTTATTTTCACAAATAATTAAAATAACGTTAAAATTAATGCACATTTACTTTTGTCACTTAAAGGCCCACACATATATATGTTATATACGTGCACCGCAAATCGAACGTAGCTAAATTTACCATAATAATGATAATATACATGAGTGTCTTCTTGATTTTACCATATTTTTTCTAATTTGCCAATGATAAATGACTAGTGTTTGAATTGAAGTGCAGTTTGTCATCTGTTTTTAACAACGAGTGCACATAACTCTCTTGAACAAACATTGTTGCTTTAATTTTCATCCTAATTAAGCATTTGAAATGAAAATTCAGCATTATGACTCGATCTCTAACCATAATAGCGTTCAAAGTGGTACATACATGCCACAAAAAAAAAAAAAAAAACGCAACCAAATGTGTCAGTGTGTCACGTTATATGTTCATTTATTATTTGGAAAATTCAATTCTTTGTTCAAAAAGACCTATAATCATTCATATCTAAAAAGTGAATTGTACTCTTAACTGAAAAAAAAAACAAACTGAATTTTCCATTCGATTTTCGATTCGGTTTATAGCTATAACCGAATTCGGCTTCTATTTGGTTATCGGTTATTTCATTTTTTTAATAGTGGTTATGTTTAATAAATTAACCAATTAAATGAATTAATATATAATTTTATTATTTTTTATCTAAAATATATAATGTTGGATTTGGTTTATTTTGCTAAATTCAGTTGATTTGGTTAGGTTTAATCGGCGCTAACTACCAGTTATAAAATATAAATCTAAATTTTATAATATTACATAGCTAAACCTAACACAAAATTTGCGATTATTTTTGACTTCTCATAAATTTGTCACAGATTAAGTGGTAACATTAACTAAAGTAGTAATAACAACCGCAGCAAAAGTAGTAATATAAGACTAAATAAAAACCATCAAAAAAATCTTACTATTTTAATAAATAAAAATCTTCAATTGACACATGTCACATTGTAAGATCATAATGACACTTGTCATTTTTTCATGGATTCATTTAATTATCTATTATTAAATAAATGATATTATCTATTTTATTAAATAAATTATATTATCTATATTATTAATTAATTATAATATTAATAACTAATGATATTATTCATTTTTTAACAAATTTGAAAATAGTTTTTGATATATTCAAAATCAAATCATTTTATTATAACACATATTTTTAAAAGTTTAAAAAATATAATTTTCCTATCTATCATTTTTTTTGAAAATAAGAAATATTTCAATTTGACGGTAATTTCAAATTATGTTATTTAATTTTAATAATTACAAAAATATTACATTATCATTTTAAGTTGAAATAGTTAGTTTTTAACATAAAATAACTAATTAAATTTTTAAATTTAGTTAGGTCAGCATCTTAATTATTACAAATTAAGAAAGATAAATGATGTTTCTATTTTTATTAAAAATTTTAATTATTGTTATGTGATTTAAAATAATTATTAATACACAGTTTAATCAATTTATATAAAAATATTGTTGATATAACTTTTTGTTTTTTATTATTTACTATCTAATATTTAATTCGTATGTTCACATGAGTAATAGCCTAGTATTGTAATATAGTCGTTTTTAATATCTTCCACAATATTTGATCAAACATTACAACATTAAATTTTGGATTCTCTGAGAAATAGTATTTTACTAGACGATCAAGTGCATATACAGTCTTTTCTAATATAATTCTTTTAGGTAGGCTTGTTTGATATTTCATATAAAAACAACTTATTTACTTATTGGTCTTTTGTAAAAGTCAATAATTTGTTTTTTAAACATAAAAGGACTTTTAAAAATGACTTTTTGTAAAATGGTAATAAGTTGTTTTTCAAAAGTTAAAAATTTTAGCTTTTCAAAATGACTTATAACTTATTGACATAAAATTACAAATGCATCCATCTCTTTACCCTTTATCCAACAACCTTAAAATAGTGCCAATAAAAAAAATCTCTTTTTTGGTTATTTTGAAAATTCATTTTGGAAAGATTAATCCAAACACATTTTTAAGAACTTCATTTCAAAAGGTCATAAGTTAATAAGCAGTTTTGACAAAAAAAAAACATTTTAAAGTTAAATAAGCAATCCCAAACAGGATCTTAATTATTGTATCTTAAACTTTTCAATTTTTTTAAAGGAATAAAAGTTACCCGCCTTTATATTACTAGATGATGAATGTTGAACTTGATAATAATGATGATGAACTATATGATGAAAGATGCGGAGAATCATGATCGAATTTATACATGCACAAACCGATGTTTAGGTCTAACAGGTTCGATTTAGAAATCAATTCAAATCAAGTTAAAGAAAGTCAAAACCAGATGCAATTAGCATGGGAGGCCCTGGGAAGGGGCAAACCCGACTTCCGTTCAGGGCTCATTTATCGTAAGGGCGTAAAAATTTTAAAAAGCGTTTTTAAATTATATATATTTATTTATATCTTCAAATACAAAACTAAAAAAAACACAAGTTTATAATTCAGTATGGCCTTTTTTTCTCAGTACGTCCGGGGCACTTGAATTTTCAGGATCGCCCCTGCCAATTAGAATTTAGTTTTAGAAAAGGTAAAAAACCATGTTGATTTGAAACACGACAGATTTAAACCAATTTAAATTAGATAGGTTTTAACCAGTTTCAATCAGTTCAGGTATAGGAATATAGGATCCTCAAAACGACTTCAGTCTAGTGCATCTGATCAGTTTTAAAATCACATTCCTCTCAATATCCACTTTGGATGTGCACCTCTAACTTTAACGTAGGTTAAAATTTGAGAGACATAGTAACTATAATGATGTGATAAGTATGATGATATTAGCGGTGGGATAAGATGAGGAATTATAAGGTTTTGGTTTGAATTACACAAGTGAGTTTTTTTTAAAGTGCTAAGTTTTCTTCTGAACAGATGATTTAGTGATGAATATAACTGAGTGATACACCTCTGGCATGATAATACATTATTAAGTGATCCAAATTTATTGTTAAAAAAAAATGGTTAGAAGGTTGGTGTTTCCATCGGTCCAGCGTCACCCCTCATAAAATAACTCCCTCCAGCCTTATGCTATTTTAATAGATAACAAACATGTTTAAATTATGATACACTTATGTTATAAAACAACAATTGGCACATTTATTTTAATAATTAATTAATTAATTAATTATATAATAAATAAAGAAGTAGCCGTTGTAGATTTTCTACTATTTAAACATCCCGTGAGTTGGTGTATGGGTGGTTCATTCAGCAATGCTCGCAAAGCTGTCTGCTGTAAAAACGGACAAAACCCCCATCTTCGGTATTCTTCTTTTCCAGATCCCCCTTTTCTTCCGTCAATTTTCTAATCATCTAATTTCTGATCAGTAGTCATAATCATAATTATTACTTGGATTTTGTGTTCATCGTTTTCTAATTTACATGTATATTAGTAACTTCCATCAATTTCTAAGCGTTTGATCCGTATTTATTTGAGATCATTCACAGATTCGTCTCGTAACTTTCTTATTTGTCGTTTTTATCATAATCTGCAAAAATTTGTTGTTGCTGTTTGGATTTTGATAATGGAAGCAGTTCTGATGAACGCAACCGGCGATTACAGGCACCGGATCGGAAATCCGAAGAGGAATTTCTTTACTAACCGTACTTTGTTTCCGTATCCGTCTGATGATTTGCTTTTTGCGAGTTTTCACGCCGGCGGTCACTTTGCCGGAGGCGGTTTATTGTCTATGCCTCCGTCATCTCTTTCTCACTCGTATCCGCCGGCCGTTGCTGTTTTCGGGCGCCACCATCAACAGCCGCCTCTTCTTCCTCTTCCGATCTCAACGCCGCTAAATCATCAGAATATGAACATCTATCGTAGTAACAGTACTCCTAACAATAATCTTCGATCATCGCCTATTAACAAAAACGTGAAAAACCGAGGGCGAGATCATTCTCTCACGCCGAAGAAATCGAAGAATCAAAAGAAGAATTCTAAGAGAGAGGGACGGGATCTGGTTCCTCCGGCCGTGACGGAGGAAAAGGGAGCGTCACCGACTGAAAAGCATGTGCCGGAATCGTCTAATGATCAGATGATCGGACCGGATCCGACGGATCTACCGACGGATGTTATTTCTAGGGTTTTTTCTTCCTCGATTAACAAATCTTGTGACATTGTTTCTGTTGATCTTGATAAGTTTTCAGGTTCTGTAGTGTTTACTCCTTCTCCACCGCCTAGCAGTTTGCCTTTGCCTACTTTTTCACTCCGGCCAAAGCTCAGTTGCAACGCCCAGGCTGCCGGTGTAGGTTCCGGCGTTGACGCCGGAGCTACCGATAGTCTCCGGCGATTTCTTCGACTCTGATAATTTGATGACGTAGTTGCTACTTTGTGCATGTCACTGTAGCACATGAAAGTGAGAAAAGGCTATTATTTGATGCTTTTTTTCATCATCTTCTATTGTTTGTTTTAAATTAAATAATTGTGGAATTTGTGTTGTGTTTTCCTGCAATTTGCGTTCTTCGCCTGAGCTTTTTTCTTGGCGATGGACAATTAAAGACTGATTTTCAATTTGTAATGAAATGTTGTAATTTTGATTTTCGTTTTATGTTAAAAAACATGTTGTAACAATCACAAGTATGAAATATATGAATGTTATTGTATCAATATCATGTAATCTGTACTTCTATAGTCGTAATCAACATTTATCTGCACGTATATTATCTGTTGTTTCATTCTTCATGTTTTAAACCTAACCAAAAGTGGATATATATTAGACTTGTTCCCATCCATGATCATTTACTTGGGTCGGTCGGCAATTTACAAAAAAAAAAAAAGAAAAATTAGAATTTGGCAACCAAACCAACGATTAGGTCGGTAGACCAACCTTGGTCGCCACCTTTTTTTTAACTTTTTCTAATTTAGAAAGCCACGTGTATTTTTGTGATTGGTTAATTTTATTAGGTTGGGTTGGTTGTGAATGAGAGTGAAAAAATTAAGTTTGGTTGGTTGTATATACAAAAGAGAGAGAAATTAATATTTTATGAAATAGTTTTGGTTGGTTGGTTGGTTGTGAATGGGAGTGGTCTTAGGTGAATGTCATTTGAACAATTTTAATTTTTCCACCTAACTACAATATTAGTGTAATTTTCGCATCTTGCAAAATTACATATTTTTTTAAATAATGAGTTATGAACATTTTACATTATGTATTAAAAATGTGTACATTCGGGAAATATGTAACTGGGAAACTTCGTATAAATGTAATCAACTTTTAGTTTTATTCCAATAATTTGAATTGCTTGATTGGAAAAAAAAAGTATGATTAAAACATTAAAATAACTTGAATGATTTAATTGAGGAAAAAAAAGTTTGAATGACATGATTGAAAAAAAAAATCAAAACTTGGTTACATTTCTATTGGGCTACCCTATGTAATTTTGCAAATTATGAAGTAAAAATATGTAACTCACCCTATATAATATAATATATATGATTTGTATTCTGTGAAAACTCGATATGTGAGCCATTGATGTGGAAACTTGAAAATAAATGTAGTCTAAATTGAACATAAATAAACAATTAGGTTTTGAATAAACAAATTATTTTTAATGTCGATTAATGTGAAACACATATTTATTTTCAAGATTTCAAATTAATAGCTTATATAGGGTTTAATAATTTTTCCACTATAAAATCGAATTTTCATATGACACAATGCATGTATATATGTGGAGTGCATTAATTAATCTCAATTCTAATATTTTTTTTTGCTTTTGGAAAGCCCTGTTCGATGAAAATCAGTAAATTCTGTAGATCTCAAAATGTTCAATGCAAAAATATATGATGTGCAAATTTTAATAAAATTGTATAATTTATATCAAAAATTTAAGAAAGTATATATTAAAAAAAAAACTTATGTGGATCACAACTTACTTGATTTCAGGTGTGCCAAGTATATATAAAATATTTATTTTTTATTTCAAGTGAACCTGAGTTATAATTATAAATGTAATAGTAAATTAGTATGATTGGTTCACAAATTTAAACATTTATAATACATGTAGTTCTTATTTGAGGAAAATTTGGTCAATTATGTGAGGCTAATTTGATGACTTAAGGACTATATATGTTATAAATGTTTAAAGTTTGCGACCATATGTATAATTTATGAAACATAAAGACAGAGTAAAATGCTAGCGAACTATATGGACCAAATCAGTAATTTACTCTAAATGTAATACAGTATGATGTGTAAAATACTTATTTTTTATGTATATTATGTTAAATAATAACTTATGTCACATCCTGAATAAATATTTTGTGGTCATCTAATATTCATTCACCGGCTATTATGGTTCACAAAAACATCTAAAAAATATAATGTAATAATTTATGGGGTTGGATCCAATAAGAAGAGATTTTTATCTAATAAAAGTGAGAAGCAATAGGAGTTTGACATGTAACATGATAAAAATATAAAAACAAAAATATAGTACAAAAAAGAAACAAAATCCAGTACAAAGATCCAGTACAAAAAAATAAAAATTCAGCACAAAAAATAAGAATCTAATAAAAAATAAAAAACAGAACAAAAAACAAAAAATATACTACAAAAAAACAAAAATTTAGTACAAAAAACACATATCCAGTACAAAAAAAATGTAGTACAGAAAAATTAAAATCTAGTACAAAAAAATAAGATGTTATACCTAAATTATCATATCACATGTCAAACTTATATTAGTTTTTACTCTTCTTAAGAAAAAATCTCTTCTTATTTGATCTTTTTCCAATAATTTATATATGTTTTATACAAAATACAAATGTATCTTCAAAACGGTAAAATAAGCAAATAATATATTTAAAACTGAAAAAATTAGCAAATAAAATATTTAAAAAATAAACAACTTAATTAGTACTTGAAGATTAAAATAAAAAATAAAGTATTTATAAATGATCATACCCATCATGCATTTGTAGAAGAATGATCATGGAGCATCAGGCTGATTTTGAGAAGTGTAGATGAGACTTTCATACCTAAAGAAAACAACTGCATCACCCTTATGTGGAGCTATATAATCACATATATATTCTGAAAGTAACAAAAACCATTTTGTTCATGAGCATCAAATCGTTTGTGTCGGGTCTGTAAACAATGGTTGATTCCAAATTCGGGTTATACGAACAATGGTTGTATATTCATCTAAAACATTAAAGATCATTGAGCAAAGTAACATTGGGTAATTCCATCTAAACTATTTATGTGTCGAGAAAAAGTAGTTAAAATAAATACATTTGTAAATTAATACATTTGATTTTTTTAAACTCTAAAAAATGATATATTATGCTAACATGTTTGTCAAAACAAATATTAGTTGATATGATTTATTAATAAAATGAAACCTTTTTAGTCAAATAAAAATATATATTGTAATTGATATAACTTACAATTAATAAAATTTCTTAGTATCTTATTTTCAAACAAAGAAGATTACCAAAGCGAAACATTATGATTAATTAGATATGGAAAGTTGTTGGACTTAGAAATTAGATAATATTAATAGTATAACAGTCAATTGATAAATAAAGACTACCTTGTTGATGATGATGGAAAATATTTAGATTGCGTAAATCATGAAGGCTCTCTTAGGGTATGTGGATAGAATGAAAACGATATAAAGAGAAGAGGAAGTTAGTGTTTAATTTGAGATACGGGTCGGATCTTAGATCCGTGTGAAGCATAAAACGAGTTGAGATTTTTGAGTGGGAGGCTAGAGATCTATATGACCTAGATTGTTGTTAAGTGTTCCTGAAATTTTTTTAATTATTAAGTACGTATAGAATATTTGATTCTCTTTCATTCAAACATATAAATAGACAATTTTACACTTCATTTTTAAATATATATAACAATACTAATTGTAAATATTAGATAATAATAAACTAATTGAAAAATTAAATATAATTAAAATAAAGTGTTAAAAAAAGGCTAACATGTTGTCCAAGCAGTTATTTCTTTTCATTTTATGTTATGTTATTTTTTAAACTTATAAAAATATAAACATTTAACACATGTATTTAGCAAGTTGTTAACATGCTAACAAGAGGTTTTTGAAAGTGTTTAATCATATCTAAACTGATTAATACATCATTAACAAACCTGTTAGACATGAATTTTATCGTGTCTTAAATGCGTCGATCTGTTTACGACATGAAACCTGTTAAACTCAAACACAAAACATGTTAACTTGTGTCGTGTCGTGTCGTGTTAATGGTTTGTATTAAAAATTGTTGGCCCTACCATAGTAACCATATAGTCTCATGGATATAAAAAAGGGTTGAATGAGGCTACTTAGGGTTAATCGGATTGGAACCTACATACAAAAGAAGAGTGTTGTTATCAGGGTCGCTAACTAGTTTGCTAATCTTTCACTTAAAGAACGTCGTAGGGGATAACCGACTCACTGTTCTTAACCAGGCCAAGGGATACGGTTCGCAGTGGCAAAGCATAGGGGGTTTTTTTTTTTCCCTTTTTTACTAGTAGTGTTGATTTTTCGAACATTAGGTTAAAAATCTTTTGTAGAAACCGATTTTGCTCATGTTGCAGATTATTAATGTCTATTTTCGCCCACACTTTGTTTTGGCATGTATTATGTTTGTGGCTTCTTAAATTTTTTCAAAAGTAGTGTTTGGTTAATTTATTAATTTGTTTGATTAATATTGAAACAAAATATAAATATATACGAGCTTGTAAGTTGTAAAATGAAAGTAATTTAAGAACCGCCTTCACAATAAGAAGTCAAAAGACTATCTAGTGTATATAACTTGGTGATTTACATAGAAAAAAAATACTGATAACTTTGATTTGGAATCCCTAATGAATGAATACATAAATCTTAAAAGTCGCCGTGCTGAGTTGTAATTCTTTTTTTAGGTACTCACTCTTACTCACACACCATGTTAAATATTTAGGTTTTTGTTTGTTAAAAAAATGTATACATTTTAAGAAACTGTATGACAATCACTTGATTTAATGATGATAAATTAAGTACTTATATTATTTATTGTTTAACCGAACCTAACCCAAATCACTGCCCCGAACATTTAACCCAGAGACATAACGATAAGAAAAAATTACAAGTTTAGTAAAGTTTCGTCTCATTTATATTTCTTCAAGCTTTGCCACTGATAGGTCGAATTGTTATAATTACCCACAACCACTTGTGCTTATATTTCTTCAAGCTCTGTCACTGATAGGTCGAACTGTTATAATTACCCACAATCTTGCGCTTATGCCTTGACTTGGAATTATCGATCATTAACTTGGACTAGCCCCCATAAACATCACGACATGAGAATCCCCAAAACTCCACCAGAGAACTCAAAACTCCCAACACTTGGTGCACATCGGAATGGCTGAGAACAGCCTACCCAACCGGTCTAGTAAAGTATCTTGGGGCTGCCTTCATTGGGCCGGCTGTTTATGAAGCCCACTGGTTGAAAATGGGGGCCCATACACCAGATCAATGTTTGGATAGTTTAAGTTTTAACTATGCTAAAATCTCATTTAGTCCAAATTTTATTACCATTGTAATTGTAAAGACATCAAAAGGTAATAATTTCATATTTCAATTTAAATTGTATTTATTTAAAAAAAATATAGAGACAATCTACCTAACGTACTGAACAAATAAACATATAGGTTTAGTAAAATCTCATCAAGATAGGGCATAAAAAAGGTAAAATAGAGGCACATCTTACTACTATAGTGTTACACAAGAGATAAAAATGTTGTTTCCACACAGGCTCTCAACTAATTTTATTTTATTCTTAAACTTTTTGTTTTAAATACATAAAGTCTTTTATGATTTAAAAAATCCTTTCGAAGTAAAATAAAACTAGAAAATTAACAATTAGACGTCAAATGAACCTATTATTAGTAACTAACGCATGTAATTACTTTTTTTTTTTCGAACGGCAGTTTGAATCACTGAGGGGTCATAGACCCACCTGATCATATCCATACCCAATAGAAGGAACCCTATTTTGTCTATGTCAGGACTTGAACTCGTGATCTCCACAATATTGAAGTTACAGGGTATCTCCCCAGTATTTAAGTCACCGGACTTGAACGCATGTGATTACTGCAAGCAATGCATACATACGTACAAAACATACCAAAAATACATAACATCAAATAATCCTACTATTACTGTTTAACACATATAATTAATACAAGCAGAACATACATAACATAAAAAAACATATCAAATAGACAAAACAATCAACAAAAACTGAAAGCACCTAAGACTAAATGCTCCATTGGAACTTGAAGGAAACTAGAAAGAAAATATCCTAGGCAACTCAGGATAACTACAAGTCAAGATTTAAAAACCCGTCGAAAACCACCCCACTCCTAGATATCTCTAACCTTTATTTAAGATCTACAAATCATCATATCATTGATTTTGTCCTTAGGTTTTTATTTTTAATGACGAAGGTCTCAATCGTGTGAGCCCACTGTTTCCAGGCCATGTCACCAAGGTCTAGTTACCTAGACCTCCCATGAGCCACCACAACCACTCCAGGAGGAAATCCCACTGGTAAAACCCCCTGACCTCCCTCAGACCCATTTTTTGCTGCGGAGGGATTTGAACCCAAGACCTCCCATATGGAAGAATCTTAGGGTATCATTGAGGCACTGCCTTATTGGTTTTTTTTTTAAGTGCCATAATATGTTTGATCACCATCAATCTCTCACTTCTTATTTTTATCTTAAATGCGCTACCCTTTTTTTTTAACAACAAATTTTTTCCACCTTTGTCCACTATGAGACTAGAACCCTCAACCTATTTTAGGGAGGACACCTTAAATGCGCTACCTCTAATGTAGCCTTAAAAACTTCGTTTCTTATTCGGTCCATTCTCCTGTAACCACCATCCACCTCATCTTCCTCGTTTCTGTCATCTCCATCTTTCACTCTCGCACCTTCTTGATTGGCCAGTAATTGGTTCTATATAGAGTAGTCGATTGAACAACCTTATATAAATTTCCTTTTTAGTTTGTCTAGGAACTTTTGGCCAGCATTTAGTAATTAGTTAGCCTCCATTTTCTCCAACCCATCAAGATTGTTGGGCTACATCACTGTCAATATAACTGTCATTTCATATGATATGAGCGACCCCAAATTCCCAGTACTTAAACTTGGCTTTCATCTAACAATTGTAATATTATTTAAAACCAAAGATCAACATGGAGTTTGTAATATTACAAGCCGTAAAAGATATACAGCTTATCAAAAATTTTATGTGTATACAAACCCTCCTTTTTAGGTTCGTATTGAGACATACCTACAAGGTGGAATTCGGCTTGGGTCATATGTTTACTTATATGTCCCAAGTCATATGGTTGAAATTATGCCTGGCAAAATGAGCGAGTCGGGTCGGTTGGGGTAACGAGTCAAAACGGGTTTGGGTCAGGATGGGTGCGGGTCAAAATGGATTTTAAGTAAAATCAGTTCGGGTCTAAATGGATTGTTCTTAAAAAACATCAATTTAGTTTAACTTAAGATGTGTTATAAGTAAACAAATAGTCTATTTAGATAATTTTTAGTGATTTTCTCATCAAATATGTTATTAATCATTCTTAAATGTTTGTATCCATTGCATTTATATAGTTTTTTTTGTTATCCATCTTGACCTGCATTGTGTTTAAGTGCTACCTATCTCAACCCATTCAATATTATGATGTTACCAATTTCAACTCATTATACTACAATTGTTTACCCAAACCAACCCATTTTCTTTGATATGGGCAAGAATTGCCACCGAAATTGATTCGTACGGTTATACTTTGAAAGTTGAAACATGTATTAACTTGGTCTAGGGTTCTAGCATGAACCTATCACTTTTGACCTGAGTGTTCTATCTCAAAAAGTAGGCGCGGCCCGGGGGAGAGGCAAACCCGACCTCCGTCCCAGGCCCATTTTCTACATTTTCTAGAGGGGCACAATTTTTTTATATATTTATATATATATATATATGTATGTATTAAAAAATAAAAAACTAAATAAATACAAGTTTGTAAACCCATTTTAAAGAGGGCCCCAATTTGTATAAAAATAGGTCCATTTTCAATTTTTTGTATACCCAACTCATTTTTCAAGCCCATTTTAAAAAAATTTATTATAATTATTTATGTTTAATTGTAAAATTAGAAATTACCCTACAAATGCCCCACCCATTTTTTTGATTTCCCACCACGCTGCCATTCAAAAAAAAAACCCCAAATCGAAATTAGGGCCCTCCACGGCTCCACAGCCTCCACCGGCAAACCCTCATCAGTCATCACGGCTCCACGAAATTAAATCCACGGCTCCACCGGCGACCGCCCTACGAGGCTACAAAGGCCGTATTCCACTATTCCGGCTGGCGGCTGCTGCTGTCTTTTCCTACCGTGTGCGTTTTCCTCACCAACAAAGCACTGCTCGAGCGCTCCCGAGTCCCCGACGCTGCCTTTTCCTCCTGCTGTCTGCTGAGTGCCGCCCCTGCAGGTAAGAATTAAACCTCAAAATCTCCTATTATTGTTATTGTGTTACTTCATTACATTCTAACATTATGTGTTGTTAAATGTTAAATACTAAAATTAGGATTTTAGATTTAGAGCCCAATGTTGTGTTGTTGCTTGTTGAATTAGGTTTTAGGACCAAATTTTGTGTGTGTTTTTTTAAATTAGGACTTAAGTTAGTATGTTGAATTATGATTTACAGATTTAGCCATTTAGGGTCAATTGAATTTGGGTCATATGTGCTTAATTTGCATCCTTACGAACAACAATGTCCCAAAAAAGACTTAGTGGATTGGCCATGATAGCTATCGAGAACGATATATTAGAAAGGATAGACTGTGAAGAGCTACTCAACCAATTTGCTATGAAGAATGATAGGCGAGCTTCACGAATCATCGGTTAATTATTGTTATATGTATTTCACTAAACTTGACACTGTGATTTATGTTTATAATTTATTAGTATAATTAGTTATCCCTTACGAAAAAATTTTATATACTTGAATGCGTTAGCCGTTAGGGGTCTTTTTTCCCCGGCTCGTCCTGGGTACTCAGATTCTCAGGGCCGCGCCTGTCAAAAACCATTTCAACCCGAAGCAGTTCAAATTAAAAAAAAACCACGTATGGCAAAATGGATGGGTTGGGTAATAGATCAGAATGGGTGTGGGCCATGATGAGTTTTAAGCTAAATCAGTTTGAGCTTAAATGAGTTGTTTTAAAAAAAACATAATTAGTTATAACTAAACAAATAGTTTTTTAGAATAATTTTAATAATTTTTTCATCAAATATATTATTGATCATTCTTACCCGTTTGAATTCATTATATTCACATAGTTTTAGGTTATGTATCTTGACTCACATTATTTTATAGTGTTATATATTGTAACTCATTTTATGTCATAATCTTACTCATTTCAACCTAAAAATATAATAATTATTTGCCGAAATATACTGATTTGTCTTCCTATGTGTATAAACACTAACTAGTCAAGAAAAAACAGATTTGTCCTTTGTTCACCCAACCCAAGCTAGTTTGGGCTAAGTTGGTCACCACGGTCCACGCACACAAATTAATTGAGGGTGCTGGTTTTCTCTTTTGTTGGGCCATGCTTGTTTGAAGACCCGTTTTCTACTTTGATTATTGTAAAGCCCAAACAGCTTTATTGAGGAGGAGCAAGCCACTTTAATGCAAACAAACAGATCTTATAAGAAACTAGGTTTACTCCCCCCGCGCGTTGCAACGGGTTAGCACAGTACACTCTCAATAATGAGTATTATATATCATTTGCAGGATCATAAGTTACATAGAAAAATCAAATCTTTCATCACGAACCAAATCCTAACCTTCAAGGAAGTGTTGTAGTGGTTAAAGTGGAGGAGAGACAACCTAGAGATCTCAAGTTTAATCCCCACTTAGAGCAATTTTCTTTGTAGGTCACCGAACCGGTTGCTTACAGATGTGCTTTACCTGTTCCTCTCGGTTAGTCGGGAATTGAGTGGAGTCGGTGGTTTACCACACAAGTGGGTTCCTATGGTTATCAAAAAAACCTAAACCCTAAACCAAAAGAAACCTAAATCTCTAAATAAATCTCTCAAATTTAATAAAACTCAAATCTCTAAGCAAATATCTCAAAGTTAATACACTCATTACTTCGTATTACTATTCATTTTACTATGCATTATATATATATAGGGGAGGGTTCCTAAGAAAACATTTCTTTTTAAGAAAACCAAGAAAACCTTGGATCCACCATTAATTAATTCAATTAATGGTTGAGATCAATAGTGGCAAGATTGTAAATAAATGATAATTAATTGATTTAATTATAAATTTATAAGGGTATATTAGGCCAAACAAGATTTTTATCAGTCCAATATTTAATGAAATTCCTAAATTTACTCTTCTCTCTCCCCTCTCTTCTAATTATATAAAAAATAATTCAAAAAATTTAGTTTTTACTTAAAATATAAATTGAAACAATCATAATTTATTTATTAAAAAATTCTGAATTATTTTTCAAACATAACATTTGATTACATATATGTAATCATATATCTAACTAATATAAATATAGTTACATGTATGTAATCATATAACTGGCTAATATAAACCGAATTACATATATGTAAACATATAATTGGTTACAAATATCTGATTACATATATGTAATCAAGTATATATATCCTCAGAGGTTACATACACGTAATAATCACTAAAAACACCAAAACATATATGAAGATGATAAAGATGAGTATGCAAATCAAAAATTAAATGGTTATCTGATTACGTATATGTAATCAACCCAACTATTTACATATGTAAACTTGATTACATATATGTAATCATACTAATAGATTAGTTCGATCAATTTTTTCACATAAAAAAATGAATTCAAATAATATGAATTTTCTGATACAAAAATTCTGAATTTTATCAATTCAAAACAATATGATTACATATATGTAATCATACAAAACACATTAGTTCGATTTAGTTACATACGTGTCATGCTTACATATATGTAATCATACAAATAAACTTGTTTACATGCAAACAAGTTTTTAACAAGATTAGACGTTTCTTAATTATTATATAAATTATACATGCAATGTATTATGATGAAGCAAAATTAACGGCTTAAATGGTTCTTAAAGAATATATCAAATCCATAGTTATTAAATCAAACAACAATAAGGGTTGCAACACGTAATCTATTAAAATTAGTATTTCAAAAATCACAAACATATAAATTAATCAACCCCTACATGTGAAGAAAGAAAAACAAAACCTGTGGGAAATAAATGTTATTAGCCCAGACGATCCCATAGTACAGAAGATAGTGAGTTGAGATGCGGGTCGATATCTTCAATTTCGCACATCAAATGTTCATCAATGTAAGTTTTTCACAACATTTTTGTAAGGGAAAATTGCACTTATAAAATCAAATAAAATCACAGGGAATAAACGTGAGATATTTATTGTTGGATTTAGGGTTCATATGAAGAGATGATGGGTTATGAAGAACTTCGGCAAGATCAACCCCTTGATCTCTATTACTGCATTCATCCACACAAATCTAAATAAAATCATCATACTATACATGATTCTTCCTCCTACTTCTCAGATTACACATCGACGCCTCCATTTATGATGACCTAACGAGCTTTTTGGCATCGGTAACCGTCAAGTCTCCATCTATGTGAAGGCGGTCTCGTTTTTTGCAACATCCATCTCCCTGAGCCTCTGCAACAGTTTCTCACTACTGGATGAACGATCTCGGGCAAGGTCGTTGGAGAATACAAGTACAGTGGTCGCCGATGGAGAAATTGTTGAAAGATCGAGTCCTGATCACTTGGGATAGATGCTACGCCATCTGCATCTCGTGTGATGACGGACTGAACGGCGGAAGACGAAGAAGAAAAATGTGAACTTGTAAAAAACAACATCTAGGTTATTAATTTGAATATTCTAATCAATTGTCATTCTAAACTTGAATCTTACGTGATCTGCTCACAAATTTAAAATATTAAGATTTAAGAGAAAGAAAGAAAAGAATTAAAAAGAAACCATTTACCTAAATTAGAGTGGTGTAAAATTACTCAAATACCCATTTGACAATTTAAATAAATAAATAAAAAGAAATTATGTGATTGGTTGATATTGGTTTTCTTGGTTTTCTTAAAATATAAGAGTTTTCTATTGATCCTTCCCCTATATATATATATATATACAATTTAAAATTATATTAAATTTACTATTCAATATAATATACATATATTTCCTATTCCTGCATTTCAATTTCAATAGTAACTTCTGATAAGTTTTATATTATTGTTATCTATCTCTATCCAATTAACCACTAATGATCATATATTATCATAAGGTATAATTTTTTAATTCATAAATATTCACTATTTATTATTTCTAATTATTATATCTTTATTTTTCTTGCTTTACTACTGATTGATCATATTAACATACAAATATTCATATAACCTATTTGTTTATAGCATGTCAATCTTACTCAACTAATCTAATCCATAACTTTCTAACTGAATATGTATAATGGGAGAAACTCATACACACACATGTATGTATGTATTTATTTATTGGGAATTCATAAATTTAAATCACCCTAAGTTGTAAAAAAATTTGAAAAATACTATGTAATTTTTTTAAATTTTTTTTAAAGGTTTGTAACATTATTTGGCTTATTTTATAAAAAATAAAAAATGCGCCAAGAATATTTTAAAAAATATATATTTGTAACAACATGTAACACATATGTAACATCTTGGCACAGCGTTACGTATGTGTTACATTCGGCGTTCTTAGAACCAAACCAGCCGACCGGACCGGTCGGACCGGGGACTAGAAGGTCGACCGGTCCAAAAATAACATGTGAACCACCCTCAAGTGAACTGGCCGGTTGAGTCTGTTCATCTGTTGGACCGAAAATCAGTTCACTGGTCGGACCGGATTTCAAGTTTTTTACTAAAATCCAAAGAATTAAACATTAAAATCAAACCTTCTATTTTTTAACATGATTATGTTTGTTTAAATGTGTTTATAATCCTATAATTTTTTTGGAATTTTTTATATATTTATCATGTTATCCGGTTCTTGAATCCGGTCTACTCGGTTCGACCGATAACCAGTAAGGTGTCCAGTTCAACGTCTGGTTCGGCATTGAAAACATTGGTTACATAGGGTTACAAAATATTTTTTTTAGAAATATTGGCTCGGTGCTTTTTTTTTATTTTCTTATAAAAGATCTGAAAATGATGTTACAATTTTGTAAAAACAAATGAAAAAAAAATCACATGTTACATAGGTGTTTTTATAGTTTTTCCAACTCAAGGTTGTTTCCAAAATATATTTACCCTATATATGTGTGTGTGTGTGTGTGTGTAAAAGCCTCATTTGCGATGCACACATATAATGTATATATGTGTGGGTCCACAAAGAAGTCAAAATAAAATTGCACTAATTTTAACGTTATTTTACTTAATTTGTAAAAAAATGTTAAAGTGTTGGGATGCATGGGCGAAGCTTCATTGTGGCCGGGGCCGGGCGGGGGGGGGGGGGGGGACTGCCTCTCCCTCTTTTCTGTCCGTAATGCTAATTTTTTGGCCGAAAATTATTTTTAGTTAAAGTAGTGGTTTCGTCCCACTCGCTTCAAAAAATTAACATGTATTATGGGTTTCAAAAATTTCCGCTCACCCTCGCTTCAAAAAACTAACATGTATTTTAAGTATCAAAAATTTCTGCCCCCTACTTCGACCAAATTCCGCCACTGTTGGGATGATTAACTTCAAACAATAACTTTGAGTTGCGACTTTTTCGGAGCAGCTTCTTTATCCCAACTGGGATATGGGTAAGGTTTGTGTTCATCGTTCATCACAGACCATACTGAAAAATAAGAATATAGTAGGTAAGTTTGTTTGTTATATATACACTTTTTTAACTTTTTAAATACCATATGTATCCAATAAAACTTCAAAATATCCTTTATATCCTTCTTTTAATGATATACTAGGTTACATCCCGTGTGTTACACGTGTTTAATATACAAAATGTTATATACTTTTTAATAAAAAAAAGTTATGTCTATAAAAAAATAACAATTACACTTGAATTTTCTTATATTTATACATATTGTATTTTAACATTCAAATCATCTTATCAAGCTAAATATTTTAAAATATTTAAAAATAATTCTTGGAAAATAATAATAATAATAATAATAATAATTATTATTATTATTGAATATTTTAATGAACATAATTTGAAGTTAATGATACTAAGAAACCTAAATAGAAGTTTAACTAAAAACTTTATAGTTTAAGATAGATAAACTTCATTTGCTTATTAAATGTTAATTATTTTTCATATCTATAATTCACAATGCATGATTAAATAACGGACATCAATAATTAAATAATAGATACACATTGAAAAACAAAAACTAAATGACTACAATGATAATAAATGTTATCAATTATTTATATTTTTTAAATTAAGAGTTATAAACAGATAATAACAATTTAAAATAAGTTGTACAAAAAGAAATAGAATATATAAATATTAAAGTTAATTTTCATATTTTATTATATAATTAGCTGAATAAGTAAAATATTTATAAACTAACATTTAATAATATTACTATACATAAAAAGAATTAACTTTTATGAATTATAATTATACCATAATTTGTAAAATATATAAATAAGTCATTAGTTTTTGTAACTTACCTGAAAAAGAAAAGATATAAAAGTTTTATATTATTTAATGAAAATAGTACGTTAAAATATAAAAATATATGAATATACGTGAAATAATTTAGGTTTTTAAGATTTTTATTATTAATAAACTCATTATTTGTATAGTTTACGATTTGTTTTATAATATATCTATTTTATTTTATTATGTTATAAAAATATATGAATATACATGAAATAATTCGGGTTTTTAATATTCTCATTTTTAATAAATCATTATTTGTATAGTTTACAATTTATTTTATAATATATCTATTTTATTTTATTTTATTTTGTTTAGTTATTTGCTTTTTTCAATATACTCTAAACATATTATTAAATTTATACATTGAAAGTGTAAGATATTCATTGCGTAATTATTTATTTGTATACATAATTTATTAATTTGTCAAATTTATTAATTATCACTATTAATAAAAAAGTGTTGATAAATGATTTAGTGCTCAAAGTTTTAGGAGGGAAACAAAAATGAAACATGCTCCATTACATGACATGTGTGACAAACAAAAACCTTGATTTATTATATAAGATAGATAACTTTATGACAATTACCCTTTTAAAATAAAAAGAAAACTTATTTATTTGTTCCAGTTTCTAGGTGTGTGATTTTCATATATGCTTAACAAATACTATGGTTTTTTCTCCTTGTTCTTCGTCTCAACAAATTGGATCAACTTCTTTCTTTCTTTCTTTCTTTTTTCTTGTTATTAGCAATAACGATGATTTGGATGAGGATCTATAAGATGTTTGATGACCAAATTCTGTCACGCAGACATTTGGCGAGAGGGAGATTCATGTTTTCCTTCACCAAAAAATGAAATCGAGAGGACTTTGAAAGGGAGGATATGAGTAGAGTTCATAAGTAATTAGTTGTTTGAAAGTCCCTTAATAATTCAATTAAAAAGTTACCTTTTAATTGGCCAGAGGTTGGACTGTTATGTAGCCTATTGACGATACAACCAAATCGGTCAGCAAGTCTCTTAATGATTAAGCTAAAAACCTAAAAACACATTATTTGTTAAATAACACCTTAGTATGGAATTAAAGAATATTGGACTTGAAGACCGGAATATATCTAGGATTACAAATGATAATTGACTCAATATTTTGTCTTACACGATGAATAACAATAGTCAGGATGCTATCCACCATGAAAATATATATTATATTGTTTTGTTTTGTCATGACTTCATGTCTTCATGCGAGTAACTGTTCATAATTTTATACTTTAGAAATACCTGTAATTACCCAATTTCCAAGTTTTGTCGTATCTAGCATAGCAGTCAGTGTGTGCAACTATATATAAAGAAATTAAACTGATGCATGCATGTTGTTTAAAATATCAATCTGCCAAAATCTCTTAGACTCGTCGTGATCTATTCTTCAAGTATTGAAGAGTTGGTCATGCTCCAAGTGAATTATACATAAAATTTTGAGTAAATATAATATGTTAGAGAAAAATATTGTTGATTGATATATAGATTTGAGATTTTAAGGTTAAAAATTAGTTAATATAATAATTGAAAGTTTTAAGAAAAAATAAAGGTAGAATAGTCATATAATAATTTATTTTTATGGTTGTATATTACAGATACATCCAAGGATGTTAACCAAACACATGCAATACATGTCATATAGTATAGTTCTTTTGTGGTTGATTCTATGGGTTTTTGGATAATATACGACACGTATTACTTTTATTATTTATTTTTATTGTTTAATTTATAATTATATTACTTCATGTTATGAGTAAAAGTTATTTAATAAAATGTAATATTTCTAGATGTACATGCAAATTATTTGACATGACGTAGAATCATATTTGAAATTACAATATAAACTATTATATGATAATTCATATCATTGTTTAAGTCACTGTAAGTCATTCGTTAATCTAATAACGAAAATGTTTTAAGATGTCATATAGGAGAACAATTAGTCATTTGGTGATGATGTTTCCAACTACTATGGTATTAATTAGGGTTCAATGACCCAGATATGGTTTAATTGTTTCTCTCTAAATTAAATCGGGTTTTCACAAGATACAATCCTTATATATGTATGTATTGTAACTTTTATGTAACATAGACCAAGTCGCCTTTATACCGACACGTGCATAGATAAAAATAAGCATATATGTAACTAATTATTTTTTTAAAAAAACTAATGAACGAAAACTGTTAAGTAAAATGACATTATATATTACAGGTTAAACTTGAATTTTGAAATTTAAGGGTCCAATTAACATTTGAAAAAGTAAAGTGGTTATTTTGGCAAGCAAAGTTACCTGTGTTCAGTGAGGCAGTATGATTAAAACTTGTGTGTTATGGTGTGATTACTGTATGAAGTTGTGATAGATCGGTTATGCAATGTCCGTGACAATTCCAGGTTAATTCCTGAATTTAATTATTTTAGTTCCTAAGGAATGAAAGCCAAATAAACACGTAAGACGAATTTATGAAACTCTTGGTGAATCTCAAAACTTCAAAATGCAAATAAATTCGTCCCCATTCGTATGAAGCATTGGATGTGCTCTTAAGTGTGAAAATATAAATTGGTGAAGTATATTAGAAAACTAAATCATATATGATAAAAATTTTACGAATAGTTATAACGAGCAAATGAAATTGTATTTTTTTAATTCTCAATTATTATAACTATAACATTATGTTAAATAAATACATGAAAGTTTGAGATGAAAAACAATAGGATGTTGAGGTGGATGCGTGGGTGCATAAAATTGGACTTGATAAGTAGTTAAATTTGTGTGGTTAAATCAAAGGTAGCATGTAGTTCAATAAAGCAAGAGACGAAAGATTAAGATGATTCCGTCATGTACTCAGGTTTGTAGGAGATAAATGACAATTGTAGGAGCATAAAAACTTCAAAGGAAAGGAAAGCGGTATAAAGAAAGACCAAAACTGACTTAAAATAAAAAGATTAGAAAATATCTCATTGATTTTTTTTGAACGACATATGATCTCAACGTGTGAATCACTGATTTTCATGTCACGTCACCAAGGTCTAGTTACCATGACATCCGTTGAGACCCCACCACCACCCCAGGAGGAAACCGCACTGGAAAACACCGTGACCTCTCAAGAACCCCTATTTCGCCTTGAAAGGGATTTGAACCCATGATCTTTCAGTTGGAAAACCAAGAAGTACCGCTAGAACAAAGCTCGTTTGGTAAAATATCTCTTTGATGACATAATCAATGATAAGAGTTGTTAAAAACTTCAAATAATGGTTAAAGATTATTAGGGGAGGCGTGGTTTTGGTTAAGGCTTTGAAACTGACCTCTAATTAGCTTTAGGTTTAGGTTGACTAGCTATAGGCATAGTGGTTAGTTTGATTCATGCATGCTTTTAGCTTTAGGGGAGCCATTAGTCATTGGTATATGCATTTAATTTTATTAACTGTCATTTATATTTCGCATTATTTCTTATATGCTTTAATGTATTATCTCTATTATCATAGAAACTTTTGATGTCTTATTTTTCTTTTATCTATTGTAATATTTGATTGCACGCAATATGTTATCTTGTAAGAGTTGTATGCTTGTCAAGTGTTGTATGTATTATTATGCATCCTTAAAAAACTTTTTTTAGCATAGGGTATTTGAGAGTTATCTTTATCCCTTTAAATAAAGGTAATATGTCTTCATCATATTTTTCACGTACCATATTTTTGAACACGATTTAGCTGAGAATGCATGTTTGTTTAACTTTTGGAATCAACTTACTTTTTACGAAATAACTCTTAGTCACGAGATTTCACATAAGGATATGCTATATTTACACTCAAAACATTAGATTTGATTAATGTAGAGAGCAAAAGGTTTGATGTTACAAGTTCTTTATAAGTAATGAGCAACTAGTAAGATTCATGTACTATGACCTTGAGTTTATGAGTTCAAGCTATAGAAACAATATCTTTAACAAATGTATAGGGTAATGTTACATACATCAGATCGTAAAATGATATGGCCCTTGTATAAAGCGGGAGATAAATCAAGCATAGGATATATCTTTTTTTAATATGAGAAATCAAAAGTTTAAATAGGGTGTCATGTGATTTTAAGTGCTAAAAATCTTCTTGAAATTCACCATCCATGTGATTTTTCCAAGTCTTTATTACCACTTGGGTGCTATATGTTTTGATTTTTTTGAAATATATAGGTGTCTTTCATTTTTCTATTATATTTTCCTTTCATTCAAGCATGCCATGGTTGTATATGAGCTATTCAAAATCTAAAATTTGAGATATTAAAATTTTCAAGTATAATCAATAAAATATTTTGTTTGTTATACTGCTTATTCAGATGGTTTTCCCTTTGAGGCATAGTGGTTGTGACAAGTTTTTGGTGATTCGACAAAAATACATAATGATTGATGAGGGAGTCTAATTAATTTTGTGGTAATTTGCAGGCATTGCCATTTGGGTGTTTTGATTTAGGGTTTTGGGGAATTTTGCATCTTAAAGGTGTGTGTTTGCCTCATGTAAATTAAGGAATTATATATATATTTTTTTCAAATTAAGTTTCTACTTGATGATTGCTTTACTAGTTTGTTATGTCATATGTGATCATCCAATGAAATGATATCATTTTAATATTTTATTCTTCATGATATGTGTAATAAAACAAGTCTGTATATCATAAGTGGGTTTCCACAGTTATTTAATAAAATAAAATAGGGTGATCCAACCTTATGAAAATACAAGAGATTTAGTTGAAAGTAATTATTTTGTTTATAATCTTCACTAGCGTATAAGCCTTCTTCTTGGCACGGACTCATGTTAATCAAAATGTAAGGTTTATTTTTAAGATAGTTAAAAAATTATTTTAATTGTATGAATAAATTTAGGATTTAGACAAAGTTTAATTTATTAGTGTATAAAGCAAATTATGTAATGAAAATGTCATAATCAATTTCGTGTAACAAATTTTGTTCAATTAATCTTTCTAGTAACATTATAGTAAATAATATTTTAATAATTTTAATTTAGAAAAACTCCTTTCCATAAAAATACGCATTTAAAAACAGTTAAACTTTTCAACATAATTTAGTATTGTTAATTGATGTTTAACATTCTAAATTTGCAATATATCTTAAAATTTTTAGTTTATGAAATAACTATAAACCATTAATATGTAAGGTAGAATTAGAGGTGATCAAATCAAAGGAAATGAGTTGGTTTGAGTAAATAATCGTTGTATAATGGGTTGAAATGAGTAATATCATAATATGAAATAGGTTGAAATAGATAACACTTTAACATAATACATGTCAAGATAGGTAACCTAAAAACTATGTAAATGAAATGGATTCAAAAGATTAAGAAAGATGAATAGCATGTTTGATTAGAAAATCACTAAAATTTATCCTAATGAACTATTTGTTTAAATATACACATTTTAACTTAAACCAAATTGGTGTTTTATAAGAACAAAAACCGGTGATTTTTAGGCTTCTTTGACACTTCCAAGCATATAAAATCTCATATATTCGCAATCTAGATCAAGATTTGAATGTTAAATCGTGAGGAATCAAGGCTAAATTACCTGTGATCATATCCGGGTGGATAATTAGTGGATGAAAGTGTGTTTACCTATGTTTTAACCATTAGGGCACACGGAGTGGATGTCGAGAGAAGGCCGGGAAGAGTCTCACCGAACCGGGGCCGGCCGGGAACACCGTGCCCCCGGTTTTGGCTCGGGGATAAGTGGGGAGATCTCACCGATTGAGGCCGAACATGGGGAGGAAAAATTGAACCGTTAAATTCGTTAAATTCCACCGTTGGATTATTAAAAAAAAAAAACCCAACCTTCATTCACTTTCTCGTCCCATTTCGCCGCATTAAAGTCGGAATCCTTCCAAACTGTAGAAGAAGATGTTGTTGAGCACGAGAAGAGGAGTTCGGGGGTATGACTTCTTTGCCTCTCCGCCGCAGCTCCGCCGTAGCGCCGACATGGGCTTGTTGACTCCGCCGCTGCCCCTTTCTTTCTCTCTCGGTAGTTTTGGGAACGGCATTATTGTCGGCATACATAAAGGAGGATAATGAGGGTTTTATCCCTTTTTTGTTAGTATTCTTTTTTTTTTTTTAAATTTAATGAATCTTTTTTTATTTTATAAATATTATTATTATTATTATTATTATTATTATTATTTATTGTTAAAATAATTAATTAAAAATAAGATTTGAAAATGGGGAAAAGTGGGACGACACCGTTCAAAATGGGGAAAGTGGGGAAAAGTGGGGTGGCGCTGATGTGGCAATGGGAAAAAACGGGGAAGCATGGGACGACTCCTAGTGCTCTTACTGAACTTAAACACTGATACATTCTTGAATTTGTTTATATATCTTTGTCTTGTTTCACACTATGATTGAACAAATTGTGTCGTTTACTTTCATTGAATATCATCCGTAAGAATGAGTTACATCTATTAGCTATATTTTTTATATGGTTTTAAGACATTAGCTTTTTTAAATCGCAAACTTGCACCTAACTTGATTAGGACGTGAACACTCGCCTATTTAATTTTATTTTATTTTATTAATTTGCTTCTTTGAAATCATACACTAAAGGTTTAATCTAACATTTTTAGTCTTTAATTTTAATGATCATTAAAATGTTACTTTTTAATAGAACATAATTTATAAATAATTAAAATGTAATATTAAGTCTGAATGGTTGGCAAAGACACAACCTCTTAACCATTTAAACTTATAATAATCTTTTAATCATTAAAAATATATAACCTATTAAGAGCCAATCTAACAAGCAATAATGCTTAACAAGTTTTAAAACAATAAAATACTATAAAAAATGAAGAAACTACTACCTTTACGGGCTTACGTCTTTACCCATATGATATTGACATCACATAAAAGGTATTTTTTTATTAAAAAAAATCAGACTGTTTTCAACCTCTTGCTCTTATCAAAAGTGTTGAATAAAATATAAATTTCAATAACATAATATCAAGGCCCATAATCTTATAGCAACTCATGTTAGCATTGTTTGCACCTTCCCTTGCATTTATAGTTTAATAATAGAAAAAATGTTGTAACAACAAAACGTCTACATTATTTTGACCACACTAGATATGCATCACTAGTTATTATATTATAAATTTTAATTTTTTTTTAATTTTGACACTTGATCTATATTTACCAAAACATTTACTTTTAGAAAATTTAAATAACAAGTAGAAAGTAAACATTTAATATAAAGTATATTTGGTTAATCTTAAAGAAAATCATGTTAGCATTGTTTGAATAGTTTACGGGTATTTAATATAAGTATTTTTTATTAAATTCTATTTATATGTATTTGATTATTTGATATTGTGTTTTATATTTATTTAGTTAGTTTTTAATATTAAAAATTTAAACTAAAAATATTAACATGAAATTTATAATTCAACCTAATATTTTTTATGTATATTTGTATTCTTTTTGTTATAAAATAAAATTTTTAAAAATATTTATATCCGAAAAAATAACCTATATAATTCAGGTCAAATGAGTCATGTTATGATGTTCATGTCAACCCATAAATATTCGGGTTCGGGTTCATATGCATGACACGATTTTCAGGTACGGGTCAAGCTCGGTTTGGTTTCATATTATTTTTTTTTGTTTTGGTCGGGATGATATGTCAGCCCGCCAACCCGACTCGTTTAGCACTCCTAACGGTAATGATGTACTTTAGTCCATTTCGTTCTCATTTTTCACGATATCAGCACGTTACCGTCAGTTGATATCACACAATTATTTAAAAAAATTAATAAACGAATTTATTGAGAAAAAATATTAAATTATATATAATAAAGATGAAAACTCTAAATTTAAAATTTTTAAAGGGTAATAACATTTCACAAAGTTCAATTTTGGTGAGTGTCAAAGAATGCTAATTGAGTTGGTTTGAAATTTGCTAGCCACGCTGATAATTAAGTGCATATATATTTAGAAAAAATAAATCAAAAGGATTAAATTATATACATACTATACGACTTAAAGAGATAAACTCTAAACTTTATAAATTTAAAAAGATTAAAGTAAAATTTTACAAAGTTAAGGATTAATTTGGTCGGTGTGAGAGGTCACCGACAATTCTAATCGAGTTAGTGTGACATTTTTCACTCAAAATGATAATTAAGTGTATATATATAATGAAAAAATAAGAGGAAAAACAAAATAGGATCCCAGGTGCTCTTTCCAAAAGGTAATGACTTAATCGTTGAACCATCCATGCATTTTGTAAAAGTAACTAGGGTTATACCCGCGCTTCGCGGCGGTAATCGGACTAATTGATAATAAAGTTCGGACATAAATGTTTGTCGTTGTAAAAATGAGCATTGTAAACATGAAAACGAATGTATATAAATCGTATAAACTATAATATTAAATGTGGAAGACTTCAATTAACTGAACGAGTCAATATTTAATAAATGTTAACTTAAATCAAAACATAAACGTAAAGCCGAAAAGGTAATTCAGGAAAACAAAATGTTAATAAAAAACATTACATCATTAACTCAGTTTTAGCCATTGAACGAAGTTAATAAAACACATTACGATGTTATATTAGTAAAAGAAATATTATAAAAATGAAAAACAGTTAACTTCAAGAAACAATTAATAAATCAAAGAGAAAATAGATGCCCGATCTAAGATGAAACTCATTTTAAAATAATATGTGAATAACATAAAAAACATATGTATAAGAAAATATTATCACCTTTATAATATGTATCACACATTTTGAAATGATGGTCTATAATATTTAATTAGTATTAATATTATATAATGATTATTATTACTTATTATTATCTTTGCTAGCAAAAATCAACAAAAGTAACATACATAATAATAATTGCTTAATATATAATAATAATAATAATAATAATAATAATAATAATAATTAATAATGATTATTACTAATATTATATAACTTTAATACTAATAACTATATATTAATTAAATAATTAAAAGCTTTTTACTACTAATTACTATATATTAATTAAACAATAAAAAACCGTCGCATTTTTTGACTTACATTACACATATTAATCAATTGTTATTATTTTATTAATATATATAATAATCATTATTTAATTATTTACAACTGTATACCAAACTTTCAAATGTATGTATACTAGGGTTAAACCAGCGCTTCGCTACGGTAATTGTATCGATTTTAATGAAGTTCGAATATAACCGTTTATCGTTGCAAAAAATGATCATTAAAAACAAAAAAAAATCCATATGAATTGTATATAAAACGTGAAAAATCACAACCTAGTGGAATAAAAGTTAACTTAAATCAAAACACGGACGCAATGGTAATTTTGAAAAACACTATGTTAATTAAAAAACAAGGTTACGGCGGCCTAGTTTAAACATTTGAATGTAGATAAAAAAAACAAATCGCGACGATATATTCGAACTAAAAAAAATAGTTCAACAATAAAAGATTAAACTATTAGTAAAAAATTAAAGGAAAAAAAAACAAACAATTTCAAGAAATAATAAAAAATAAAAATCAAGTGTCAAACTAAATAATAAAAGAAAAAAGATAATATAAGATGAAACTTGGTTTTTTTTTTAAAAATAATAGATTATTACTTTATATAATTAATGTTCTTATGTAATTATCTACCAAAGAAATCATGTTACTCGTCTTTTTAAAAAAATGAAATGTCATAAAATCAGATTGGTCGTAGGTGTTAGTCTATCTTAAAACAGTAGATTGAACTATTATAAAAGCAAGTGTCGATCGCAATGAATACGACCAAATATAAGTGCATAATGATAAAAAAAACCGGCTTGTTGATATGGGTATTCAACCACGACGGAGGTTGCAACATCACAAATATCAAAACGCAGACAAATAAACCGGTCATAATGACTGCTAACCTGCCCTAAAACAATAAATCAATCTGTAATAATAGCAAGAGTTAATCGTAATAAGTACGAACCCAAATAAAAGTCCACAATTTTATAAATTATTATATAACTGAAACAACAACAAAAAAATGTTTGCTGTAGTAAAATTGATATTTCCTTTTATTTAATATTGTCCTTTAATTTAAGATTTGTGATAGAAAATGATTTAGGATTGGTTACTATTTGCTGTAGGTATTCGAACGCAGGGCAACCAGACGGTTGCAACGGACTAAACCACCTTTTGCCAGTTGATCTAGAAAGATTTATTGGATTTATTCATACTATAAATATTTTAATAAAAACTAAAAACCCTAACCTGATATACCACTGTAGACCATACTTGTAAATGTATGTTACTAGGGTTATACACGCGCTTCGTTGCGGTAATTGAGCCAATTGATAATAAAGTTTGGACAAAGAATCGTTCGGTGTAATCTCAAACAACCGTTTGAAAATGATACATTGTTGGTTTCTTAGTGATGCATTCATAACAAACTTCTATATTTTGAATTTTGATCAATTTAATTTGTTAAAAATAACTATATTAATGTGAATTAGTATATATTGAATTCAAGATGATCAAGGATCAATAGTTGAATGAATAATTGAAGAACAGCTACAAACTATAGAGGTTTTATTACTATTAATATAATAATAATTATTAATTATTATTATTATTATTATTATTATTATTATTATTAAGATAATATAATAATTATTATTAATATTTAGTTAGTATTAATATAATATAATTAGTATTATTAATTAACTAATTAATTATTATTATTATTTTTTGTAGCCGGCCGCCTTTTTTACCTAATGGCCTATATATTAATTTATTATTATGAATAATAAGTATTATTAATTAAATACTATTATTATTTTTGGCCACTTTTTTTTACCGAATCACATCACATATATTAATTAATTATGAATCACCACTCTAGATGCAAATTCTAAATGTATGTTTATATAATTATAATGTAATTTATAGTTTTCATATAGAAAACTTAATATATAAAAACTAAAAGAAACTCCAAAACTAAGACACCGACATTGGTAAATAATAGATAAATAATTGCCAAAATATTTAGATTTTAAAATTTAAATAATAGGAAAAAGTGAACACCTAATATAAGTATACTAGTACTAATACAAGATATGTAATTATTAAAGTATATACACACATACGAGTTAAGGTGAAAAAAATGGGAAAAAAAAATGAGTGATAATCACAAGATATAATTTACTGCATAAAACTAACACAAAATTTAGTTGAGTGCAGTCTAAAGGTAGGGTATTTAAAAAATTATGTTGGCGTTTTTTTCATTTTTTTATAAAATTGACTCTAATTATGTTACAAAACATTAAAAAAAATAACTTTGTTTGCATTGTTTTTTTTTCAAGGTTTCCAAAGTTTTCTTAATTAATAGTAGTTTTCAAAATAACTATCCCAATAATGTATATGTAGCTAGATAGTGTAGTGGTGCGCTATTGTTTCATGCGTGTAATCGTTTGATTCCGCTTCGCGTCTTATGTGAACCGACTTATAAAAGTCTAAGCAAACTGCAGTTTTAAAAAACACAAAACGGATAATAATATATATGTAGCCACAAAACAAATTATTATGTTTAAATGAAAAAAAGCAAAAAGTAAATAAATAAAAGAAATGAAAATAATAAAAAAAAAAAACAAAATTACCACCATAATCATGATTTGAACGTGTGGATGGCTAAAATAAGAGAGGTGTTAACAGTTGAGAAACCATAGCAAAATACCAAAGTACTATACCAATATTCTATTATGTTTACACATCAGTTAACAATATATTTATATGATGACAACTAAAATTAAAAGAAAAAATAATAAAAAAAAAACAATAGTCATATGTATGTTCTGCTTTATAGTTGTGACTTAACTATATTTAATTGGATAATGTATACACATATAAATATGTTATTTTTGGTTAAAATGTCATAGAAAATTTAAAAATAATAATAAACATAATTGAAAATCTTAATTTGTAATTTTTAGCAAATAGTAAATTACAATTTTTGCAATTGTGATTTAAGTGTTTTAACTATTTTGTTTCAAAATAGAATCTTCTATCAATTCAGCTACTGTGGTTTAGACAACTATCGGTTTTACCTTCAAAATTAACTGTTATAACAGTTTTGGCCCAAAACCTTACTATAGTTAGGGGCCAAAAACGTTAGTTCTCTAAACCACATGGTCTGAATTCAAAATAGATTTTATTTTAAGCTAAAATAGTTAAACCATTATAGTCAAAACCGTAATTTATTTTTTAGCAAACTAACAAAGGGTTATTATTTAACAAATAACTGAGAGATAAACATGATGTTATAATCTTACTATACTAATAAACAAAAATATATTATGTCACTTGTAATGTTTTTACACCACTTTTGCCACATGTAAACTTTTTATCAAATTCATTTAATTCTTTCAGCATCTGGGGGGGCACACTAACTCACATCAGAGATTTGAATAATCCGATCTTGGCTATCACTCGCCAGGAAACTGAAGATAGCACGTTGGGTTAGTTTAACTGCCGTTCAAAAAAAAAAAGTAATTATATTCTCTTCTTATTAAATAAATATAACATTAATAACTAATAATACTATTTATCTTTTATCTTTTTAAAAAATAAAAAATATTTTATTTTCTAGAAAATCAAAGTTAATTAAAAATAAGTTTTTTTTAAATGACTTTTTATAAAAAAATAAAATAAACTATAAACCAATGTTTTAAACAATAAGATTTTTATAAACCAATGACGGTTTTTAATTTATTTTAAAAGCCAATGTTAAAAAATGATATAGAAAGTTACACTTTTGGTCC
The DNA here is from genome assembly GCA_009363875.1 of Mikania micrantha. Lineage (NCBI taxonomy): Eukaryota > Viridiplantae > Streptophyta > Magnoliopsida > Asterales > Asteraceae > Mikania > Mikania micrantha. The sequence goes on from CM018697.1 coordinate 14,999,198, forward strand.
TTATATTTAGCATTATATTTAAATTGAGTCATTAAAATTAAATAATTACATAAACTATATTTTTTACCTTCTTGATTTATAAAGTTAAGACTTTGATAGAAAACAAACTAAAGCTTAATTATCAATTAGTTTATAGATAATAATTTTTACAAACCAAAAATATCACATATCATTTGTATAGTTATTAAAGTTTTCTATTATTGTTTTATTACTTAAACTATTTATTAATATGTAAATTGATTATTTTATCTTAAAATATCGTTTTATAATTTTTAAAATTTTTGTTATTAACTATTTAGTATTTTATATTAAGTCTGTGTAATACACGTGGTAATAATCTAGTCAATTATAAAACAAAAATTATTAATGAGTTTTAGAACTTGTCCTATTATCATTCCTTGTATTGTTCATGATGAGACAGTCTCAACTTTGCAACCATCACTATCACCATCATTGTGTTTATGGTGGTTCTGGATTTGATTTTAACAATAATATTTTATCTCTTTAATCCATCTAGTTATGTAATAAAATCATTTTTTCTTGATGATAATTAATAATGGGTTTCTAACATTATGAACATTTTAACTAAACATCCTCAATATGGATTTTGATATTGATTCTTGGTATCTATTTTCAAACCAATTAATTTGTTTCATCTTCATTTATCTTTAATATGTCTCGATTCTCTTCTTGTAAATCTAGCTCCCTTATAAATCTAGCTCCCTCTTTTCTTGCTGTGTCAATGTGACGTCTCAAAGTAGATATTTATACTAAGATCACCTCGGTAATAGGGATGTCATGTTCAGGTCATGCCCTAAGATCATTACGCCCCTGGCATGAGCCAAACGTGACGAATGAGGCGTGAGATAAGGCACAGGAGAAACTGCCGTTAGGAGGAAAAAATTATATTGTATAAAATATTATTCAACCAACTTTAAAAAAATCACACAAACAATTCGCCATTAAAAAGTCTTCAAACTTTACTAACATTTTTCGTTTATAAAATTCAAAGATCATCTATTTCATGAATCCAAACACACCAAATATTTCCTATTTCAATCCGTTTTTCATTTGTTATTGGTCTCAACTCCATCCAACCGTACAGAACAACTCAAATAATCCGAATAATTTTTTTTAAATTTTATCGTGTGGTTTATTTTAACAGACCCTACTCAAAATGTGATTTTACTAGATATGTTGTTATTTTATTCTAAAGTTTGTTTTTTGATTATTATTTTTTGTGTCGTTTTATTTTAGTTTTTTTTAGCTTTATTGTGTTGTTTATTTTAACGTTTTAATTGTAATATTTGGCTTTAAATACAAAAATTAAAAAAAAAACTAAAATATAAAATAAATAGTAATAATTACATGAAGAGAAAATTAAAATATATGATGGTTACGGATTGAAGTAAAGAAAAATTTTATGATTTGTTGTTTATATGATTTGTGGATAATGAGTAGGGCGTTTATGAGTTCAGTTGACGGTTTGTTTGTTTTATTCGGTTCTAAATTTTTTTTTCATAACGGAAAACCGAACCGAACTGAATAAACCGAATGCAACCAATTAAACCGAATTCAACCTTATATATTATTAATAAAAATAATAAATTTAATTGTGAATTCGGTTTAATCGGCCAACCGAATAAACCGAATTAAAAAAAAATTAAAACCAATAACCGAACCAAAACCAAAGTCAGAATTTGATTCGGTTTTTTCGGTTACAAATACGGTTCGGTTATCGATTTAAATAGTTTTTGGTTCTAACCCATGCAATGATGTAATTATTGTGAAGTAGTTTAGAAAGAGATAATCTTTGCCGTTCAAAAAAATAGTTTTTGGTTTTTTAAACACCACTAATAATGATAATAGTTATTTATACGTGAAGTAAAGAAAGATTGATAGTTATAATAGAAAAAAATTAAAACAAATCATAATAACAAAATAAACTTTTTAAATAAATTTAAATATGATATAGCTAGTTATCTATCATACCTTGTAGATACCAAAATGAATGCAACATGGGAAGTTGTGGTACATTTTTGTAGGGAGTGTAAGGATAAGTACAACTTTTTGTTGCAGGAGAGTACAAGTGAGGACTGCGGCGTTGCAGGGTATGGCTACTCAAAATCCCAACAGAAGAAAGTGTCTGTCTTCCATATATGATACAGACTGCCATAAAATCAAAACAAATTATTAACTTTTTTTTTATTAAACTCAAAATAAAATTATAAAATCTTGTATGTCAGCTAAAAACCAGTAATTTGGTGGTCTTTTTCAGTATTATTTCTTTTTATTCATATAGTTTTTTTTTTCTTTTTAATTTGTACATCTCTTCAGTTCCCCATACACAACCCTCAACCATCAAATCAAATATCAAAAAACACCAGAAAACCATTTTTGGAAACTAAGCATTAAATATACCACACCCCAGTTAAGCTTCTCTAAATAAAGTATAATTTTTAATTGGATTTTTAAAGAAAATGATAAAAATAGTTATTTTAGTACTAAAATAGTATTATTATGTTATAACAAATTTCCATCTGTAGCTGTGGATATGTGTTTATTAATTAATTGGATGTCAACATTTAGTTGTGTACGTATCAGAGTTTTCGTTCGTTAGTACAAGTAAAATAAATGATAGTAAATTAATGAGTATAATGTTGATTACTTTTGGTTTTGTATTATTATCAAACTAAAGACCCTAGTTCATGATTATATTTAAGATTTAAATATTTTTACGATAATTTTTAGGGCATGAAGATAAATTATTAACGAAGACAAATTCTAAATTAAAAACTGTTGAGATGATTAACATGATTTTATAAACATGTATGAGAATAAGGTTTTTTTCTCACCTATGGTTAGTTTCCTTCTATTGAGTGTAGATATGATCCGGTGAGCTTATAATCCGCCAGTGACCAAAATTGCCTTTAAAAAATGTATGTGAATCATTTTTCAACGGTATAAATGTATAATCTCCTTTTTTAATCTTTATTTTTACATTGCAAATATGGTAAAATCTATTTATAAATAAAAGTTAAATTTTATGTATAATGATAGTTATTTACACATATTAAATATTAAAATAATGGTTTATAATAATCGACTCATTTAGCCTCTCATACATGATAAGTTTAAATTTGTTAAATGAAACTTAAGCTCAAGCTTGCTTAAAGTTTCAAGCTCAAACTTTAGTACATTTAAGCACCTTTTGATTCAAGCTTTTAAAGAATAAATTAGAGGAGCTCACAAGCGACTAGAGTTATTTACACCATTGATTTTAATTTAAGAAGTTTTACAATTTATTAAAAAGAGTAAACTATGGTTTTGGTCCATGTGGTTTAAGTGTTTTAACTATTTCAACCCAAAATATAATCTTCTATCAATTCAGCCCCTGTGGTTTAGACAAATAACGTTTTTGGCCCCCAACCATTGTTAGATTTTGAGCCAAAACCATTATTATAGTTAAGTTTGAGCGGCCAAAACCGATAGTTGTCTAAACCACGAGAGGTGAATTGATAGAATATTATATTTAGAGCTGAAATAGTTAAAAATTTTAAATCACAGTGGCCAAAACCGTAATTTACTCTATAAAAAATAATTACCGTTTTGTTTCTAAGTTTTGTAAATTGTCATATGAACCCAAACCCTTAAAAAATTTGTAACACATACCATCATTAAGTCACCAAATTACCCTTAGACTACCCGCAATACTAAAGACTGCATTTACTATATGCGTCCTAGTCATCACTGCCACATCAACATTTTACTCTTTCTTTTCACATGTATTCGTTCTCCTCTTTTTAACTCCAACACATCCTTCTCACATGCAATATCTCTTTAACATCATCATTTCATTTTCTAAGATTTCAAAGATGTTCCTACAAAATCTACTCTTGATTAACTTTGAATGGATATTTATAGGGGAAAAAACTAGCTGTTTTTTTAAATATAACTGTTAGAATTTAAAAAAAAAAACAAAACTTTCTTTTTCAAAAAAATTGTCGTTATCCTTTTTTAAAAAAAATCGATTTTAAAAGGGGTAGCCCACCTCTCTTTCTGCATTTTGACGCACGTTGGGACGTGCAAAAGAGGATACGTGCGGGGCGCCGGCTTCACCTCCACCCGCATATGCCGGACGACTGGGCAGCCACGCCGGAGGGGCGCTGCTTCCTTCGTGCGCGTTGCGGTCGGTCTTATATGCTTAACAAAATTACACTCTTTTAAACACTTTATATGTTACAAATATTTAAATCTTGAAACCTTAAAAAATTTACGAAAAAATAGTGAAATATTAACAAAAATAAAGATCATCCCAACGATTTCCAATATTAATGTTTTAATTTGAAAACTACAACCGATTTTTCGATAGGATTTTGGCATTAGTAATCAATGCTCCTGCTTCTGGTCAACAATCACACATTTTATGCATTTTGGCAAGATTCATACATTTAGATAGTAATCACACAATTCATACATCTCACTTACCTACATTTTGGCATCATGCTTTATTGTACACAACTAAACTTTATATGCTTTTTGAGTAAAACTACAACTACAAATGACAATTTCACCTAACTATTTCTTCCTAGTCATATCAACAAACAAACAAACACTTCTAGTGAAGTCCAAAACATTATGTATTTAAAGAAAATATCACAAAAGTAAAGGGGGTCAAAGTGAAACATAAAAGATTCTTTACAAATGCCATTTTTTACATTTCCTTGCATACCCGTAACCATTTTGGATCTTTGCCACTAATAGTACGGTCAAAAAAATATTTATGATAACAAAGATCCCAGAAAAGAAACAAACCCCAACCCCATTTTTAACGTTTTCTTTTCTGACCATTCTACCCTCCTCAATTTAGGCCCAAGTTTCTTTTCTGACCATTCTACCCTCCTCAACTTGGGCCCAACACAACTACCAAGCTTCCATTTTTTACAGTTTCACAAACAGGACAAAACATCAGAAGACCTTCACAAGCACTGCAACAACAGAGATGCCTGCAAGGCAACAATAGGACGCACGAGCTTCTCACGTGACACATCTTGCATACCATCTTCATCTTCATCTTGAATCTTTCTTTCTCATCATCATCATCATCACCACCATTGCAGACTGATTCTGCATCTTCATGTCTTCTTGCTCTAGCTTGATTAAGCTTTCTGTTGAGTTCTGTCACCATTGCTTCAGTCTCCATGGCTTTTTTCTCCCAATTTTTGGCTTCTTTTTCCGCCATTGATAGATAGTTTTGAAGCTCGGTTGTTCTAATAGTTGCAATGTTCAAAGCTTCATCTTTTGCATCAATTATCATCTTCATCTTTGATTCGTAATTCTGCATCATGATCGCGTCTCTTTTTCTTGTTTCTTCGTTCAAAACAGCCTTTAATTTCTCGTTCTGTTTCACAAATCATCAAATTCACAGGCTTTAAATCGATTTTGCGTGAAAAAACTCAAAGAAAACGAAAGAAAACGTACCTGAAAATGAAGAAAACAGTCCATCTCCAACCTCTGTCTCTCAAGCTCAGAACCCAAATTCTGAAACCCATTCATCCCATGTCTCCTCGAATTCGAAGAAGAAACAAGATTCTGATAATCATAACTGGAATTCATGATCCTTTGAGAATCAAGAAATCTTTGATCTTGTTGATGTTCATCCCCAAATCCAAAAACAGAGGAACCAGACATGAAAACCAAATCTTGATTCAAATAAGAGAAACCCATGTTGTTATTAGCATTATTATTTGTATTAATATTCTGATAATGATCAGTAGAATACAACTGTGCCTGAACAGCCATAATCAGAGGAAAAAGAAAACCCAAAATGATGCAATCTTTGACTCTGTTACAAACAGTGTTTATTGAATGGAAGAAGATGGTAGGTTAGAATAGAAAAGAAAAGCTATGAAGGTAGATTGGTCATGCTCTTTAATTTGTATATATGTAACATCAGAAGCATGACTTTCTCTCTCATTGAAAAGCTTTTTTTTTTTTGTTTTTGAATGGCAGAGGCTTAGTTCCCTCTTAAATGGGGAATTAAGTTTTCATTTTTTTTGCATTGGTTTAGGTTTAGGTGAGGATGAGAGAGATAGAGAGATGGGGGTATAGATAGATAGATACAGGACATGTGTATGTATATATGAATAGATGGAGAAAAGTGAAAAAGGGTCAAAAGATGAAGAGTGGATTTATGCTTATGTAATCAAAAGAACTAAAAATAGTGGGGAGAGAGAGTTTTGTTGTTTGTGGTTGAATTGTGAGGAGAGAAAAAGTCTGAGTAGGAGAAGTCATGCAGATTTTGTGACAGAAAGAAAGGAAAAATTAGTTTCATTCAATCAACTTGGGAAATGTGAAGAGGATCATAATCAATACCTCAACCTCTTCTTCAATTTGACTAGACGTTTTGGGGTTCATTTTATTTTTCTATCTTTATCTTTAATTAAGGGTTGTGTTAAAATTACACCCTGTATACGGCAACCGTATGGCCCGTACAGGTCTGTACGGGCCTTATAGCACACCAATACGGCCAACACGTCAGGCGTACAGGCCTGTACGGGCCATACATGTTAGATGGAATCTGACTATGAGGGAATTTCATGGGCAATACGGGCCGTACATGATAGGTGGTATCAAACAACGAGGAAATTTCAAGAGCAATAGGCCAGTATGGCCCGTAGAGGTTGGATAAGGGTGTATAAATAGAAAGTGGGGTATCTAAATATATCTTCCCTTAATTAATATTATTATTAATAATATTATTCTTCAAGCACCTCTCCTCATGGACATCATATGATTTTATTTCAATGCTTCTTTATCTTACATATGTTATATGGCACCCATTCGTGACACTTGTAATTCACATAAGCCGAGATGTATAGTGTTTATATGTCTTGATTTGGTTTTTCTGCTAACATTGGCTATTATTAAGGTGTTCACGTTTCGATTTTTACAGATTTTGAGTTAAACCACGAACTTAGTTGGTTTCTCATGTCACTTTCGAGCAAGACTGCAAGAGTATTCTTAATACAATCCCTGAATACTTTGTTGCATGTCGAAAGGTTCATCGTGACAGACAATTTTTTTAAATTACTTTGTTATAAGTATGAAGTTTGACTTTTCGAGGCGACATTTGTCTTTTATACGAAATTAAACGTCAATCTCCTTCTTAATCAATGGTATAGTTTGTCTTTGATAATAATAAATTATAAAATAAAATACCTTACTATTTTCTGGCACTTATAACTCGTCTGCATATTCATCGAAAATATAGTTACCTTGTCTAAATAAAATCCCATCACACATATGTTGAACTTAGCGCATATAATTTAGAAAATTCATTACTTTAAATGTTTCATTAAATTATATAGTTAGATATGTTAATATATATAGTGAGTTTTTATATAACCTTTCGTCGCATCAAATAATTTGAACATATAATTTGATTCTTAGTTGAAAGCCTATACGTGTAATATATAGCTTTTACACGACATATATGCACAACCTGATATGTCTAACATTCATATGAGCTACATATACGATATATACAACATTATACATGACGTACATTGTAAATTTGTAATTTCAAATTTTATTTAATGAAAATTATTAATAAGAAATTCAAAATTTGTTATTCGTAGCTTTATAAAACTAATATGGTATAAACACTATTTTAACTTAAATGATATATATAAGTTAAACCAATTGTAAAATTTAAAAGTTTATTTTTTAAAGTAATGATAATAATAATGGCATGACATTCAAATCTTTAAAAAGTATAAAAGTATCAATTATGCATATATTATAAAGTTAATGAAATTGTAAACTTTGTAAAACATTATTTAGAAAATTACTTATAAAGGTCGGGGGCTAAAAGTGTGAAAATCAAAACTGAACATCGGCAGGTTTTTGCTTTGTTGGGTCATTTCCGTATATAACTTTTACTAGGTTAGTATCTCATGTATTACACGGATTGAATAAAAATTAATAAGTATTCAATAATATAAATTTAAAAATTGTAAATGATTTTTTGATTTATAATATGATTAACATAACATAGAAAATAAAATAATAATATTGTATTTAAAAAAAATTTCTTTTTTCAAAGTTTGGTTTTTAAACATTTAAGTTTAAAAAAGTTGCTTTAAAAAATTATTTTTTTTTAAATTATAGGATGTTATCTATTATTAAAGAAGTTAATAAAGAAAAAAATTTAATAGTTAATAATAATGACTTATAAATTATAAAAAGATTTTATGAATTATAAATTATTGGAAAGTTTTCATATTTTACAATAATTTGACTTTTAAAAGTGTGTTTTCTAATACAAAAATATTCTTTATTATATTAAGAAACCTTTTTAATTATAAAAGATATGTATAATATAATTAGTATTTAATACTAATATTTATTACATTTTTTAATATTAAGAACTTTTTTAATTAAAAATATATAATGAAAATATAATTACACAATTAGTATTTATTAAAGTTGTGTATTTATTAGGAGACGGGAAAGTAGTGTGATGATACTTTAAAATTGTGACAAATGTCTCTTAATTATTTTAATTTATTAAGTATAATAGATAATAGATTTTATAACTAATTTCAAAAATCTGTTTTCTCAAAAAAAAATATAAATTTAAATCTATTATTCAGATTTATAAAATAATAGTACTAATATATTATTTCTCTTTCAATATATATATACACACACACATATATATATGTATATAATAATATTCTTTAAAAAAGTAACATAATATATTATTTATAAAAAATAACATAATAAGGATATAATGTTTTAAAATTTGTAACATATAATAAAACATATATATATATATATTTATACCCAAATGTTTTCACCATTTATATATGATTAAGTTTTAACAATTTTTAACACACACATATAAACACATATATACTTTCTTAAATATGTTAAATAAACATTATATTATGTTAACTATTACAAAAATTATTATAAAACAAGATATAATAATATTAAAATACATTATACATATATGTATGTATGCATGCATGTATAATATTTTTAAATTACTAAAACATTTCAGGATAAAATACAAAACCAATATAAAGCGAATTGATATATCATTATTTGATTTTATTTAAATTTCATTATTAAGGACATTATTTTTAAATCTTAACTCATTTGACAATAATAATAATCCATTAATTTAAATATTAAGTTTTTATTTTAAATCATAAACTTTAATTGGTAAAATAAAATATTATTATATTAATATATGATTAAAACCCTTTGTTTACAGTTATAAACATTCAACTATAAAATTCGATTATACCATTATAGTTGTATTAAGAATCTCGTAGAAATCCATAGTTACATTATCGTATATATGATTGAATTATCTAAGTTGATTACATTTGTGTTGGATACTATTTTAAATACACACTTCGCATCAATATTGCAAGCTCTACTCATCTATTAATGTGAGTCTTTATATCCCATTTTTTATGCTTTAAACTTTAGGAGTGAAATATGAACATAGCAATACATAGTTTTAATCATTTCAATGTGAATTTAGATTATAACCTTAGATTTAGTGAACTTTAGATGAGAATGTACATTGATCACAACTATTATATACTTACTAACTATGATAAATCTATTAGACTAAGAAACATGTAGATAGCAAAAAATAGTTTTAGTCATTTCAATGTGAACTTAGATTATAACCTTAGATGTAGTGAACTTTTATCTAAGGAAGTACATTAATCACAACCATTATATACTTAGGAACTATGATAAATCTATTAGAATGACCATCCACCAATATTTGATTTACCATTTAGGGGAGGCCCATGGTGATATTTTACTAACTTCATTATTGTTAGGGATGCTAAACATGGTCAAACATTATTGTGTTAACATATTTGATATGCCTTACTTGGTTAGTTCATTTGAGTATGTTTATTATGCTTAGTATTCACATGCAACATTATATATATTTTATCAACTATTTTTAGTGTGTGTGCTTAAAACATATGAACGCTTACTAATTTTATATTTGACCATTTATTTTAAACATCTTTTAGGTGAAAACGCGAATTAAGAAATGTTTGGAGCTTGGGCCTAGTTAGACATTATTTTAATTTGTTTAGATTTTAATTTCAAGAATATGAATCCATTTAAGATGTATTGAATGAAGGATTAAATTGTCTGTTTGAATTTCATTAAACGTAAAGTTTGAATTATTTATATTTTAATACACTGTGCTTTTGAACAGTCGACACTATTTAAAGTCCAGATGATTCCGTTATTGGTCGGAGTGTTACAAAGATGTTCGATGTGACAACTAATAATCTGTGTATGTTGTATAGTCATGTACGTAGCTTATAAGAACTAACTATACGACATGTACAGACCATGGTTGTAGAAGTCGCTAGGCGCTAGTCGGGCGGCGAGGTACCGCCTAGGGATTAATCGGCGTTAGGCGGATTGGAATTTTTATATGTAATTTTACAAATATATATTATATACACACATCAATATCAATAATTTAATATAATACTTCAAATAATTTTAAAAAATATACTTAAATATACTAAAAAAAATACTTTAAAGTGCAAACTTAAACACTGAGTTCAAAGTTTAAAGATAAATTTCGATGT